>VZRZ01005093.1:738683-831670 GCA_013398175.1 Climacteris rufus | reverse complement strand
CATCCCATCCCAGTTTCCTAAGCCTCGTGCTCCCAAACCCGGTTCCCATGGGCGCCCGTCGGCTCCTGCCCCTCGAAACCTTCTCGCTGCAGCTGCAGCGATGCACAAAAGGACTGAGGAGCATTGAGAGCAGCACAGCTCCTTCACTGATAACTCCTTCATATTTTTTTCCCCTGACTTTTTTTCCCCCCCTTAATTTCAAATAAAAGAATAGCGGGATAAAAATGAAGCGCGCTCCATAAAGGGCAGCGAGTGTTATCCCGAAAAAAAAAATAAAAAAGAGAGAGGAAAAAAAAATCAATAAAAACCTCACAGAGCTTTTTTTCTTCCCTAGGTGGCTCGGACAGCTGGCTCTTTAAATATTAATCAGGGGCTCATTGATATGCAAATAGGGGGAGCGGGAATAATGGTCCCGCAGCTGCGCAGCCCCGGCCGAGTGTTGGCCTCCTCTCCAGGATGAATGGGAATAGCTGAGGACACAGGTGCAGGGAGCCCACGGCGAGCGAGATCCCGCTTAATAAGGTAATTTGTGAGCGATGCTCTATAGAGCCCAACCGGGGCAATCTTTTACCACTTGACAGTATCTTACCACTAAACAAGGTGTTAATCTTCTAATTGTGCTGCTGGCTGTTCCCTCACAGCCTTGCTGGCCTTTTGCCCTGACACTTGGCCAGTTAAAATCAGCCCCGCTGGCGGCTCGGCGGCGCGCCAACCTGATCGGCGATAAATTATTTATTGTTCTGTTCCCAGCACGGCGAGTAAACAGGAAAGCCGGGGCATCCCGCAGGGATGCGCAGCCCGGTCCCTCGTCCCGCTGGCTCTGCCGGGGATGTGAGCACAGCCCGCGGTCCAGGAGTCCCCACTGCTGGGTCTGGGGTGGCACCCGTGCCCAGGGACCCGCAGGTGTTGATGCCTTAGGATTTGAGCTTTTCTATTTTTCATACGTTTGTAATCCTGTAGTTCTTTAGTGTGCAACTCTCAGCTCCCTATACAGAGTGTGAGCTGCTGTTTTCCCATTTTTTAGACAAAATAACTCCTCTCCAGGCCTGAGACCCAAGGACACCTTATGGCCTCAGGCCCCAAAAATATAAACAAAAGTGGGATGGGGGGGAGGAAACTGGGGGTAAATCCCTTCATTACCTGAAGCTGTAATTGGAACATTAAACCCCAATATGCAAATGGACCAAACTTATAAAAGTGTGAAATCCCGTGCCCCATCATCCATTTGGGGTGTAGCCCCTGGGGGGCTCTGTCTGCCCTAAATGTCCCTGAAGGCCCTTCAATACATGTAAATATAAATATAAATGCTTTTTACTCTCCTAATTTTGTGTGGCTTCTGTTTTAGGTCCTAACAGATAAGGCATCAGTGTTACCCCTGTTCCTCCTGCTCTCCTCTGGGGCCAAAGGAGAGACCAGAGGCAAGGTCAGCACCTCTGGGTGTCCTGTGGGGGTGGGACAGGCTGGGGTGGCCAATCCCGGGAATCTCAGCCCCCCACGGTGTCCTTGGGGCTGCTGTGCCCACGGTGGGGACATCCAGCTGTGCAGGAGGGACCACGGGGAGGGTGGGGCAGAGCCTGGGCAGCGCCTCACGTAGCCACAGCCAGAGCTGGACACCCCAAAGTACCCAAAGGGCTCCACTCAGTTCGGTGTCCCCGTCCTTTGCCTCTGCACTGATCACAGAATCAGAAAATCACAAAATACCCTGAGCTGGGAAGGACCCACAGGATCCTTTGCACCGAGTCCAACCCCTACATGGGTCTGGGAAAGGCAGTAAGGAAAGGCCTCCCTCCATAAGGGCACCAAGAAAATCCCTTCCATCACCCCCCAGCAAAATCCACTGCTGATTTAAACACTCAATCCTTGGGAAAGGACGCCCTTGGCACCTCCTGCTCCCACCCCTCAGGGCCTGGATCCCTCCTGCCGCTTCCAGGCCGCACCTCGGGCCTGCTGCACCCCACGGAGCCCACGGCCACCTCCCGCCCTCTCCGCAGCCGGGAAACACCCGGAGGCTGCGGAACCCCCCGGTGTGGCTGAAGGTTTGGGAGCTTGGCCTCCTGGGGCTGCCATGCTCCCCTCTCCCTGCCGAGCTCCCTGCCCGGGTTTGGGAGCTTGGCCTCCTGGGGCTGCCATGCTCCCCTCTCCCTGCCGAGCTCCCTGCCCGGGTTTGGGAGCTTGGCCTCCTGGGGCTGCCATGCTCCCCTCTCCCTGCCGAGCTCCCTGCCCGGGTTTGGGAGCTTGGCCTCCTGGGGCTGCCATGCTCCCCTCTCCCTGCCGAGCTCCCTGCCCGGGTTTGGGAGCTTGGCCTCCTGGGGCTGCCATGCTCCCCTCTCCCTGCCGAGCTCCCTGCCCGGGTTTGGGAGCTTGGCCTCCTGGGGCTGCCACACTCCTTTCTCCCGGCCAAGCTCGCTGCCCGTGCTGCTGGAGTGAAGCCCGCGCGGCGGTACCAGGCGGCCGCAGCTGCTCGGGGAGGGCAGCTGGCAGCTCCACCGCAGCTGGACGGCCACAAAGGCACCCAAAGGCACCCAAAGGCACCCCAGGGTGTTGCCCTGCTTCTTGTAGCTGAATGTTTTTTACTTTTTCTCTCACGGTTCTTTCTGTAAACATGGCTATGTTATTGTAACTGTGTCTTATCATTCACATTCCTTTCTCATGGACACAGAACTTTGATGGACATTTCCTTTGACCACTGTAGTTGAGGGAGGAAAAACTGATTCCCTCCAATGAATAGTGATTTCCAAATGGATATAAAAAATAAAGAAGGCGGGTCTTGTGGCCCTTCCTTCCTTTGCTCTGATCCTGGACACAGGTGTCTCTGGCTCTTCCTTTTGTGTTGCTGCAGTGACACCAGGGGGGCACGGGAAGGACAGGGTGGGAGGGATGCTGGGGTGGCTCCAGGATGGCTCTGGGATGGCTCAGCCGTGGGTGTCCGGCTGGGATCGGCCCAGTGGGGTCAAGGCCAGGGTTGTCCTTGGGGTGGGTTGTTCCCCCCAGAAATGAAGGCCTTGCTGGGGACAGAAGAAGTCCATTTTCTCACCCCGGTCTCCTGATTCAAATTCCAGCTTGTCTGGTCTTGGCCTCTGTGTTCTGTTCCAGAGGCAAAGAGATGAGAAAATTCCAACCAACTTTAGGGTCTGGCCTTTTGTTTCCAAACAATATCTGCCTTAGTACCTCAGTGTTCCATTCCCATTAATTATTAACAACTAATTATCAGTGATAAATGACTGCTAATTATTGTAGTTATTTTACACACAAGGGGTTTTCCTCTTGCCACACTTTATTGGGAGCAAAACTGGACAACCTGGAGTGTTGATCCCACCTTCCCACTCGGATCCCACTGCAGGGGAGGAGCTGGCTCTCGAGTTTGGCCCAGGAGATGAGGATTAACGAGCCAATTAAATATTCCAGCCCCAGGGCAGCACTGGGGTCACACAGGATGGGAAGAGCCATCTTGGTCCTGTGGATCCAACTCCAATCCCTCCAAGGCATTGCTGCTTCCATAAAAGCGTAAATCCTTTATCCACGTTGAGAGATGATCCCAAAGAGGCCGAGCCTGGAGCTGCTGGGAGGATGGAATTCTGCTGGAGGAGGAGGTGGCCGTGCCAACACCGACATTCCCCGGGCCACGCTGCCGCAGGGGGATCTTCTTCCCCTGGATCTGGTTAAGGAACAAAAGTTTTGGGAGCGTGGGTGGCTGGGCCAGACAGGGAATAAACAGGGATTAGTGGCACGGAGCCCCCTGAGCCAGGATTGGGTTCTTTTCCCTTGAAATCCAACTCCTCGTCACCCCTGCACCATCCCAGGAGTGTCCCGTGCCCTCCCTGCCCTCCTCACCTTTGAGAGAGGTTTTAGAGCTGAACTCAGGCTTCTCTTCCTTGTTCTGTTTCCCTGTGCCTGTGGAGGAGCAGAGGCAGAGCTGTGGTGCATCCCTGCCCATCCTGCTGCATCACAACCGTGGAATATCACAGAATCCCAGAATGGTTTGGGTTGGGAGAGACCTTAGAGCTCATCCCATCCCCCCCCCCTGCCATGGCCAGGGACACCTCCCACTGTCCCAGGTTGCTCCAAGCCCCATCCAACCTGGCCTTGAAAAGACTTCCAAGATCATCAAGTCCAACCACTGAATGATGCTTCTCAAATTAAAGACCCAAAATTGCCCCTTCAGCCCTAAACCGTGGCGTGTCCCCACATTTACCAGCTGAACAGTAGAATTTCCTCTTCCATAAAGCTGGAAAAATACCCAGTCTGGGTCATTCCTTGCTCTGTAACGAGCAATTATTCCTTTGAAAAATCACATGAAACAAGACCCCTTCCCATAATCACCTACTGGATTTTATCAGCGTGTTTGGGTTACGCTTTGGCCCCTTTGGCTAATTCCTAATTGATTCTTTAATCTCGACAAGTTTTTTATTGCCTGATACAAGAGGGATTTAGCCCAGGAGCGGCAGGAAAGCTGCTCCCAACCCCTCGGAGACCCAGGACACGGGGCAGGGATGACCTCATCCGAAGCCAAGGCTTTATTTGATAATCTATCACTTATTTATTATTCTAAGTAACCACTTGCAGGTGCTGTGATCACAGTGGAGTTGTCCCAGCACCCGGCACACACCGGGAAAAGCTCAGCCCTGTGCAATCCTACCCGGAGCTGCTACTGGGAAGGGAGTGGGATCCAGCCCATGCCTGGGAATGGGGGAATGGGCATGGAAAAATCCCACTGACTGTGGACAAAGGGGGGCAGGGGTTGGTCCTGGCCACCCTACTGAGCTCCCAGCTTACTGGGAGAATCCTGGAATGGTTTGGATTGGAAGGGACCTTAACGCCCATCCAGTCCCAATTCCAACACCTTCCACTGTCCCAGGGTGCTCCAAGCCCTGTCCAGCCTGGCCTTGGACACTTCCAGGGATGGGGCAGCCACAGCTTCTCTGGGAATCTGTACCAGGGCCACCCTCACAGGGAAGGATTTCATCCCAATATCCCATTTAAGCCTAATAAGGAGGCAGAGTAGGATGGACACAGTGATGCCATCAGGAGGGACACACATCGTGTCCAGTTGGGACACAGCTCACACAGGGATGATTCCAGAGCTCAGCTTCTTCCTTCTCACCTGGAAAACCGGAACAAATGGAGGATTTGGGGCAGTGCCAAGGCACCAGGACATGGATGTTCCCACATCCCATCACCCCCTCACCCACATCCCTCGGCGCTGGGGATGGCACCTGGAAGGTTCAGACTGGCACATCCTCTGTAAAATCCTGTGCAAACCCAGAATATGGATCTGGGGGTTGTTTCTGGATGTCTCTCCATTGTTTTTTCCCCCTCCACAGCCCTGGGAAGAAGTGGGATGGACACCCCAGGGAGGTGCCAGCAGCTCAGCACCAGGAAGCCCAAATTCAACCCTGTGCCACCAAGCTGCCAGTCCTGCACCAGACAGACCTGGTATGGATGTCCCACCAGCACAAAATGTGGGATTCACAGCGTTCCCAGCCCTGGATCCGGGGGGCTGCTCCCACTGGACCCCCCCGTGGTGCTTCCAAGGCTGGAAGCTGAGAGGAGGTGACAGGAATGAGCCCGGGAAGTGACAGCTCAGCAAGGGGCTTTTAACATCAATTAATCCTGCATTAGTCTCCCAGACTCTGGAACTAGAAATTCCCCCAGGATCCAAGCCATTTAAGCGTTCTCCCAGTGAGGAAGGGGGTGAGGATGAGGAGGTGGGTCCCAGGCAGCATCCCTGGAGCAGGGAAGGCGCCTTCCCAAATTATCTGCCCCTCATTGTCTGCCCAAGCTCCCTCAACCAAGACAACACCCTCAGCCAAGCAGGGAAATGGGATTTTGAGTGGCAAGACCCTGTTGTGGCTTCAATTTTAACCCCAACTCGGGGGGGAAGGGGTAAAAAAAAAAAAGCAGGGAGTTGGGAGAATCATTTTTTCATTAAAATCAAAATTGATCCATAATGAAAATAGACTTCGAATGGGGAAAGTTGAGTGCAAATGGAAGCTTTTAAAGATTCTTTTGACTGACAATAACCTGAAGACCCTCCAGGAACTCCAGCCTAGAATAATCAGATTAAATGGAAACTAATATACGATCCTGAAATTCATCCCATGCTGCTCTAAACTTGGAGCAGCTGGATAATTTCGCCTACAGGTTTGTGCCTCCTGCCCAGCAGTTCACACGGAATTGTTTGGCCAAACTTAATCTACCAGGAAGGAAAAAAAAAAGCTTTTTTTTCCCTTTCATATGTGTTAAAGTAAAGCCAGCTTTTCCGAGCAGCTGGGAGCAGGGAATGTAGATGGCTACAGGTATTTCCTATGGGAGCTCCCAGACTGGAGTTTGGCTACTTTAAAATAAATAATTCTGATTTATAAAAGATCCAGGAATAAGGAAACCTCTGCTTGGTGCATTGTAGTTGCTGGTAGGGATAATTCCTGGTGATTCCTGCATGGACACAAGCTCTTCCTTGCTCCTCCAGCAGCTCCTCACCACTGACCCCGCCGCAGGGGCCACATTCCCAAAACACAAACCAAATCCATGTTTTTGGAATGTCTGAAAATGGAATGAGTGGATCCAGTGAGGCCCTGGCACATGGTGCCCAGAGAAGCTGTGGCTGCCCCATCCCTGGAATTGTCAAAGGCCAGGCTGGATGGGGCTTGGAGTAACCTGGGATGGGGAAGGTGTCCCTGCCATGGCAGGGGTGGGATGGGAAGAGCTTTAAGGTCTTTTGCAGCCCCTCTGGGAACATCTGGATGGCCCAGTCCAGCCTCCCACACCAGCATCCCCTTAACATGGGCATCATCCCTTCCAGGCTGCTCCAAACCTGCCTGTTCTTCCCAAATTACTCAAGCACGGATCATTGCCTCGTTCCCTGCGTACAAGAGATGAGCTAAAGCCCATCTGTCCATACACATTCACTTTCTGATCCTCCCAGGAACAGACATTTCGATGTGGGAGTAAAAAAAACCTGGGAGAATTCCTTTTTTTTGAGGGGGAAGAGCAGCTGGGATGAGCTGGGTCCAACCTCGGCACAGCCGGTGGCCAGTGGGCAGAAATACCAACCCAGATGGGCTTGTGAGGGGAACTCGTGCTCCCAAAAGGCTGGAATCTTGGAATAAAGAGGGGAAAAGTCAGTTTAATGTTGGTTATACCAAGTATATATTCTTGGAATACCCCTAGGAAAAGAAAATGCAAAATGAAATGGATTATTTCTGATCCAATGTCCCCTGAGATGGCCCCGGCCACGGTGCAGCTGGAGCTGCCCAGGGTGGATGTGGGGTGACCACCCCAGCCATGTCCTGCCCATCTTGGCTAGGGAACCTCCCTGGACCTCACAAACAGTAGGAGAGAGCGGGATTAGATCAGGCCCTGGATTGGGATGAGCTGGAAAAGCACAGCCAGGAGAAGAGCGTCATCCCAGGGGGGCTCAGCCCTTCGGGAGGGACTGGGGGACACAAACCCTGCGCTCCAGAACTTCTGGAGAAGGTGGTGGGACCTCAGTCCTCCTGGATGGGCTGTGGTGGGTGTCCCCATGTCCCCATCCCTTCCTCAAAGACATCAGAGCTTGGCAGGAGCACACCAGACAGAGTTTTCCTTCCCATGGATTTAGGGCTGACTCGGGAACGCCACAGCGTTTTCCTCCCAGTGCTGAGCTCAGGGATAAAAACCCTCTCCACAAAAAAACCCTCCCAGTGAACAGATAACACAACGTGGTTCTGATTTCCTCCCCCACTTCAGAGTAATTGTTCCTTTTCTTTTATAAACTCTTGTCCCAGGGAAACATTTCCAATGGAATCCTGTGCCTGCCCCTTTGAATGGGTATTATCTTCCAGGCACTGCTCCGGAGCGGAGCGGGGAGTTTGGATTTAAAGAGAGAAATGGGGAAAAAAAAGCTTAACAAGCAGCAAACAGGAATGGGAATGCTGGTCTGGGATCCATTATCCCTGACCCAGAGGTTGGAAAGCAAAAGAAATTCATTAAAGTGGGGAGGGGGGAGGCCAGCACGGCTGGCTGCTGGTGTCCAGCCCATGGGGGATGCCCAGGGGGTGTCTGGCACCCATCACCCATCCAGGGGGGATCCTTCCCCCTCTGACATTTCCAAGGCTTCCATGGAGCACCCATGGAGCCATTGGGGCTGCCCAGTTTGCCCAGTAGAGCTGAGGGATGGCTGGGATGGGGTGCAGACAGCACAGCCTGGGGCAGTGTCATTTCTGAAATCCCATAAATCCCCTGGATTTGCATGGAAGAGCCCAAGGCTGGCAGAGGGAGAGGTGCCACCATGGAAGGTGGGATCCTTAAAGGGTTTTTCCTGTGGCCACGAGTGGGGCTGTCCCATGGATGGCACTGGTGGCAGGGACAGCTGGGCAGGGCTCTGCAGACAGGCCACGCTCCCATTGGAAAGGGGAAAGGCGCCTTTTCCTGGGAAACTCCAGAATCCCATCAAACCAGAGAGCACATGCACAGTGTGAGCTGCTCCTGGCCAACTCACCTGCTGAAAAATCCTGCCCAAGGTCCCGTGGGAGGTGGGACAGGGCCATGGGATGGGGTCCAGCAGTGCCCAAAAAAATAAAGAAAAAGCTTCAAATGATGTGTGACCCCGAGCTCGCAGGGTGGGAGAGGCTCTGAGTGCAGCTGTGCTGTTATCTGCCCTTCCCATGGACATCCCCAGGGGATCCCCATGGACACAGCCTGGCCTCCATCCTCTCCAGCCCCTTGGCAGGGCGGCCAAGCCAGGAATGGATAATGGGAGTGGGATGCAGGATTGTGGTGCTCACCCTCGTCCCCCCTCGCTGTAATGGGAACAAAATGTTCTCCCATTGTTCCCAGGCCAGCGCTGCCTTCCAGCTATGGCAAATATTTAGGAAAACACAATGGAGTCCTAAATGTTATTTACAGTTTGGAGTGCCCTATACATCGCTCCAAGCAATCAGACTGTTCCTGGTTTGGGAAAGACCCCGTAACATCGAGGATTTTCCCAGTTCCTGGCCAGGAGTGTTAATGTTTTGCAGGAGTACGGCAGCTCTGGGTGATGGGTCCCACAGATCCAAGATTTTCCTGCATTCCAGCTGCCAGCCATCACTGCCTGCATGCTGGCTCATCCCTGGCAAGGCCAGGCATCCTGGGATCCCACAGAACCTCACTGCTGCTCCTGCAGGACCTTGGACCCTCCCAGTTCCCTCTGGAACTTCCCAGGGCTCCACAAGACCTCAGAACCTCCCAGCTCCCTTTGGAACCTCTCAGCTCCCTTTGGAACCTCCCAGTTTCCTTTGGAACCTCCCAGGACTCCCCAAGTCCTCAGAACCTCCCAGCTCCCTTTGGAACCTCTCAGCTCCCTTTGGAACCTCCCAGTTTCCTTTGGAACCTCCCAGGACTCCCCAAGTCCTCAGAACCTCCCAGCTCCCTTTGGAACTTCCCAGGACTACACAGGACTCTTCCATCTCCCAGTCATGACCTGAAGGTCCTCCCAACTCCCTCTGGTCATCCTGGGCTGGATCCACTGGAGATGGAGCAGCTTGGAAGGAAAATCCACTGAAACCACGAGGGAGCCCCGTGCCAATGTGCCCTTGAGCCCACTGGAGAAGGGGAGGGAGAACTGTCCTCTCCCAGCCCTGGATCACCAGGATGGGGATCAGACACTCAGATACGACACCAGGTTCTCCCTCAAACACAAATCAACGCCACCACACCCAGCACTCACCTTATTTCTCACCTGTCACCCCATTCCCATGGGAGCTGGCATGTTCCTGGTGAGCCACACCAGGGCAGGCACTGGGGGCTGCCCCAGAGCTCCTCCTTTTCGTTCCTTTTTAGCACTTCCAGGAAAAATAAAAACCCAGTGAAGCTCCTGCTGGTGGTTCAAGAGCTGTTTGCTTTAATCCCTTTCCAGGAACACACTCTCAGTGGTGCCCATTCAGGACATGTGGTCAAAAAGGTGGGAAAAAAACATGGAAAAGGGCATTTCTGTGCCCACATCCACAGCCCACACAGCCCTGTGCTGGTGCCAGAGATCCCTCCTGCTTTGCTTTTCCCTGTTTTTGTTTCAAAACCACATTCAGCTGCTTTTGGCAACACCAGCACCTACCCCGAACCAATCGTGGCTATTTGTTTGCCTGTTTCCCAATTCCAGAGGTGACAACTCCCAAAAGAAACCAATCACTGAGGTGAGACAAACCAGATCACAAAGCAAATTGGCTGAGAATCTTCTGGAAAACAGAAGCAAGGATAGGGATAAAAAATACAGCGAGGCAGGTGTTCGGAAGGGAGCTGCCTGTTCTCCCTCTTCCCAGCTGGTCCCTCTTGGCCTGGCCATCCTCTTCCCTCAGTCCTGCACGGGGTAGGGCCAATTCCTGTCCTCAAAAAACCTCCTCAGGCCCTGCAGGTTGACAGGGGGGAAGTAGGGGCCGATCCTCTTGCGGATCCACCACTTGCCCTGGCCGGCGTGCTTCCCCCCGGGCTGGCTGAACTTGTACTTGAAGTGTTCCCCACGGATCCACCTGCAGGGAAACAAAGCACAGGGGCTCAGGGGTTGGCACCGCTGCTGGGAGGAGGTGGGAAACCCTCGGATCATATTTTTATTCCCTTGGGATTGGGGTTTTTGAGGCTTTCTGGATGGAGAAGTCAGCTCGAGGGCGCTCAGGCTGCAGGCTCCACATCCCAGTACTCCATCCTTCCATCCCTCCCCCCATCCTTGGGATGCCCACAGCCCGCAGCAGCGACACTGGGAAGGCACTGGGAAGCTCCCAGGCTCCTCTTGATGCCATTTAGGAATTCTGGCATCAACATGTGCCTTGGGAATGAGGCATGAGGCAGAGGAGCTCTAACACCCTAAGCGCTCCCCACACACCTCCCCACAACCAA
Source organism: Climacteris rufus (assembly GCA_013398175.1). Taxonomy (NCBI): domain Eukaryota; kingdom Metazoa; phylum Chordata; class Aves; order Passeriformes; family Climacteridae; genus Climacteris; species Climacteris rufus. Next base: position 820,825 of record VZRZ01005093.1, on the reverse strand, counting down.
GTTCAAACAAATAATAATAATAATAGCAGGAATAATATAATTTCTTTCCTTTCTGAGAGCACCTCTGGAGTATTTCTGCCTGGGATATTTTGCAGCAGGGAGTTGCACTCCCAGCCCAGCTCCCCCCAGCCAGCGGCTGCTCCGCGAGCGCGGCTCCGAGCGCATCTGTTTTCCGGCTGCTCCGGGAGCTGACAGCAAAGGAGATTTGAAAGCAGTGCAGAAAGAAACATTCATCAGTGTCGGGAAACACTCTGGGAGCTGCCCAGGCCGCTGGCTGCGGGGGGTTTGGTCCCCCTTGATGTAGGACATGCTGACAAGGGCCGGGGTAGCGCCCGCTCCGCCTTTGCCGGGAGCATCGCCGGCGTCGCCGGGCGAGCCCATAAAATACCCACAATATAAAAATGTCAAAGTCGTGTCAGTGCTCATTTAAACCTGCTCTGCTCCACTACGAAAATACAAACCCTGCTACTGAGCAGGGCACCCGCAGCTGTGGGATCCCAGGGCTGTACCTGGGGCGGCCGGGAAGTTCCTTGCCACTGCTAAAATAATTAGGGAGCGCTCCGATGGATTTGCCATTAGGGCAGCCTTTGGGGAGCAGGGGATGGATAAAGCTGCACCCAATTAAAGGGTTGCTGCCAGCACATCCCAACAGCTCAGTTTCAATCCTGCTGGCACCCAGGAGAGCACGACAGGAATGATTCTCCTGCAAAACCACGGGAACAGGGACTGCCCAGGGAGGTTTGGAGTCCCCATCCCTGGAGGTGTCCAAGGAAGGCCTGGATGTGGCACTCAGAGTTCTGGGATGGGGAGAAGGTGGGGATCAGGAACAGGTTGGACTCAATGGACTCTGAGGACTTTTCCAACCTCAGGGATTCTGTGTTCATCACACCCATCACTTTTTCCACAGAAGCTGTGACTGCCCCATCCCTGGAAGTGTCCAAGTCCAGGCTGGACAGGGCTTGGAACAGCCTGGGATAGGGAAAGGTGTCCCTGCCCAGTGCAGGGAGTGGGATGAAATGAGTTTCAAGGTCCCTTCCAGCCCAAACCATTCCATGATTCTGATTCAATGATCTCCATGTTTCCCCCTCCTCTGAGGATGAAGGAAGGTAAATGGGAAAAGGGGGCCCTGGCTGGGATTTGGGGTGCACAAAGCTGCATTTCATCCCCAAAAACGCTGCCCTGCAGCTGCTGGCTTCAGTACAGCCAGGGCCATTCCTACACTCCCCCCTTTCCCTGCTTTCTGAGGCTGGGAAAAGCCAAACAGGGGCTGAAGTGTTATTCCCACAGGGTTTTCCCTTGCAGGAGCACAAAACTTCCTGTTAATAATTGGAGTGTTACTGAACAGCCACGTCCCTGAGGGTCCAGGGAGCCACCGGTTCTTCTCCAGGATGGTTGGAGATTTCCAAGCTGTGCTGTCTGACTGCCTTATTGGATTTCCCAAACATATCCACCTCCAAACCCAGATCCACCTCCCCAAAAAAGCTTCAGAGGCCGATTTCATGCCAGTCCCTCTCCTGCTCCAAGCATCCCTCCACCTGCCACCCTGATGCTTTGGGGTTTTTCCCTCACTGAGTGCAGAGCATCTCCCAAGCTGGACCATCTCCATGTGCTCCCAAAATAAGTGTGTAAGGGGGTGTCCCACGCTGAAGGAACAATCTCCAAATCCCACCTGGCAAAATTCCCACTTTAAAGACAGAGCACACTTCACTTATCTGAGCTCCAGGGCAAACCCAGACACCAGGAGATGCCAGGTCTCCTCTCAGCCACAAGCTCTGAGTTCCCCCAACCTCAAGGATTGTCCCATAGATCCCCTGGAATGAAAATCTTCTCATCCCTTTTGAATGGACTTGCCTGCCCAGATTAATTAATATCTCTCATCTGATTTGGGATGATTTTTCCCATATGTTCCCTGGCTATTAAAATGTTTGCTGTCAAAGGCATTGGTGTGTAAAACTAGAACTGTGTGAGCATAGAAGTGACCACATCCCACTGAAGATGATTTTTGGGGAATAAAGTTTGCCTTTCTAGCCAACCATGGTTGTGCTCAGAGCCCAAATCAATCTGGAGAGTCCCCCCAATCCCTAAATTCCCCAGCTGAGCATTGGGATGCAGCTCAGGACAAGATCCATGGAGGAGGAACACCCTGTGCTATCCTATCCACCCTCTGCATCCTTCCCAGGGTTAGGGGCAGTGGGAGAAAGGTGGAAAAGCTGGAACCCACGGGAATATTTCCTTGCCAGGCTCAGGATGAAAAAGCTGCAGAGTTTACTACCCACTGGAGCCCCTCATTTCAGGGCTCACAGAGTTTACAAGGCTCTCCCAGTGTTTATAACCTGCCTGGGTGCCTCAGCCCTGGAATGATGGGATTTACCAACTCCTCCAGCACTGGTCCCACTCCCTCTTCCAGGGGTTCAGGGAGTGAAGGCACTCCTGCTCTGACAAGTAAAGCATTGACATCCCCAGCTCTATCATTCCAGAGTTTCCAAGCACCACCTGGAGCCTGGGACAGGTTGGGACTGAGGTGAGATGTGGCCACAGACCAAGAAATCACGACAATCACAGCAGTTTTGTGAAACTTTGAGGCTTCCACAAAGACCTTCTGGCTGCTGGAAGGGATGCACAGGTCTTGGAGCCTCCCTGGTGCAGGAGACTGAACCTGCAGGAACCTTGATTCCTCCTCTGGAGAAATGGGAACAGCTTCAAGGAGGTCATGAAGGACCTCACCTGCAGTACCAGGATGTCCCAGGTGGTCACTGGAACTTGGAGAAGGATGAGAAAGACTTGTGGGTCAGGGGAGACATGGAAAGGTCAGGAAGGATGATCCCAGCCACAAGCAGTTTCCCAGGATTTACTGAGCAAACACAAGGCAGCAGCTCCTCCTGGCTCCCAAGGAAGCAATGGGCAACAGATCCCATTAAAAAATGGTTTTAAACCAAAGTTTTTAGATTGGATATTGGGAAGGAATTATTCTCTGTGAGGATGGGGAGGCCCTGGCACAGATTCCCAGAGAAGCTGTGGCTGCCCCATCCCTGGGAGTGCCCAGGGCCAGGCTGGGTGGGGACTGGAGCAGCCTGGGACGGTGGGAGGTGTCCCTGCCCAGAAGGTGGGCCTGGATGGCATTCCAAGGACTCTTCCAGGAGATGGGAAACCCTCTCTGCTATAACAACAAGGGAAGAGGACAAAAGAGCCCTTTGGGCAACTTCTGAGCCCACCAGAGGTGCCAGGAGAGCTGATGGAAGAGGGAGGACTGAGCCACCCCTCAGGACCCATCTGCCACCACCTTTCTGGGCATCCCCACCAGGCTGGGCAAAGCCCTGGCTTGGAGTGGGGAGAGCAGAGAGGCTAAAAATAATCAGCATTATTTTTTAAATCAATATTTTCCCCTCAGCAGATGCCCAGGAGCAGCTGCCCCGCAGCACTTTTGGGAGTCGCTCGTATATCAGCCCCTTATGACATCTCCCAACTGGACGTGTTAAAAATTAGCAGCAATATTGGAGTTGTTGGGATGGAGGGCTAAATCTCCCAGACAGCTGTAATTAGTTCCAGAGGGTGCAGCTGTCTCCCTGCAACAGCTGAGGGGTTCCAGGGAAAAAAGCAGTGGTGGTTTCTGTTAGAATTAATGGCCTGACAAGGCCAGGCGGGCTGGGAGAGGGAAGAAAGAAAGCAAAACATGGGGGTGTCTTTTGGGTTGGGTGGGAGGTTTCTTCTTTTTTTTTTTTGGTGTTTTTCTTTTATCTCAAGGCTCCCTGCTCTGTTGTAAATCAGGTGGTGGAAAGTACAAATTCATCAGGGTAACACAGCCTCCATCATCACTCTTTGGTTTGCTCTTGCCCTGTTGGTGGGAGGGAGCATAAATTCATTCATCTTGGCCCAAGTTTGGGGAATCAGGGCAGCTTTTGGGTTGTTTCTCAGTGCTGCTGACTCTGAGGCTCCTGCAAGGTCTGGCCCTGCAGAGCTGGAGCATCCCATAGGCAGCTGATCCTCCAAATTCCCTTGGGAGGGGCCCCAGTGGGGTTTGTCCTCTCTGGATGGGTTGGAGAGGGAGGCTCAGAGGGTGGGACAACACCAAGGGCAGAGCAAAGCCCACAGGGGGAAGAAAACCTGGCTCTGGATGGAGCCAAGGCTGGAATTTGCCCTGCCAGGGAGCAGAGATCCTGTGGCCCCAGGACACACGGGGCTGTCCTGCTCCACAGCTACCAGAGGTGTCTGCAAACCAGATTTCCCACCCTGGGGGAAATCCTGACAGTTTGGGATGAGCTCTGCCTTCCCTGAAACACTCAGGCTGTTTTTACCTAAAGAAAATCCCTTAAACTTCCCTTCAGGACCGTGGAATCATTTCATTCTGGGAATATCACAGAGATTCATTTCCACCTACATCCCAGTGATGCCCAGATTTTCCAGGAATTCCCTTCCTGCTCTCAGCTCTGCTCTCAACAGCCCCTTTGCCCCTTTTGGGAGGGTCCAAGCCCCAAATTGGCTTCTACAAAGTGCAAATAAGACCAAGCTCTTCCCATGGCTTGGGCTGTCTGCACAGATCCCATGGGAAAGCACCCACACACCAGGATCCATGGGACTCACACAGCCTGGAAATCCAGCCCAGTGTCCCCCCCAGCTATGAAGTCCAGGAACTTTGGCACAAATGGGCAGTAAAAAGGCAATCCAATAAAACAAGATCTCCAAATGCCATATTCTCCTTGTGTTCCTGCAGCCAGGGAGCACCCAGTGGGAAGCACCACCTCCCTCCCTCCCACCACCACTACAAATCCAGGTCTTCACATCCATGGTGGAGATTTTCCATCAAAGTGCTCCTATAATTGGAATCAAAGTCCTGAAGTCAACATGATTTAGTATCAGAGACACCAAACACTTCAGGTCACACCCAAAAACCCGGTTTTTTTTTCCCCTCCTGCAGGCAAACCCTGATTTTTGTTTTCTTTGATTGTTGCAGCCTCTTTCCACGACTTGTGTTAAACACTTCTTAATTTCTCAGCCCAAGCCCTCCCGTTCAGATTTATGAGGGCTGGGCTTTTATGAACTATCCACTGCCCCAGAATATTTGGTAAATCCACATTCCCCAAACATCAGTGGGCTCCAAGTCCAGCTTCACACTCAGCCAGGCTGGGCCCTCAACAATACCCTCATTTTTAATCAGTCACCTGTTTCTCATTTGAAGTTTATCACACTTGAAAAAATACTATAATTTCTTGAGTTGTAAAGAAACCTACAAACTTTGGTCTCCGAAATTTCATTTCGAAGGCATTAACTCATTCTGAAAGTCCCTTGGCTATTTAAGGTGTAGAGTTTCCATTAGCAGAACAAACTCCGTGGAGGATGGAGCGTAAGGTTCTTATGGAAAACAGTCCCTTCCCCTAATTATTTAGTCTAGCAGGGAATGAAAATAATTAAGTCTCAAAATTCCCTTCAGAGTTGGAGAGAGGGGGGGAATAATGGTAGGAAAATTAGGGTGGGTTTTTTTTTTTTCCACCCAGCTACTGCAGGGAGCAGGGATGTGGTGGGAATGAAGGGATCCCTAAGATTGGCAGGAACCTTTCCCCTGAACCTGGATAAAAGTCTGGATCTCAGAACTGCAGGATCAGGGATGGTTTGGATGGGAAAGGATGTTCAAGCTTATCCCATTCCACCCCCTTCCACACCTTCCACTGGACCACAGAGGGCAGGGTTATGGGATATTGGGAAAAAATCTTTCCCTGTGAGGGTGGGGAGGCCCTGGCACAGGGTGCCCAGAGAAGCTGTGGCTGCCCCTGGATCCCTGGAAGCGTCCAAGGAAAGGTTGGACAGGGCTTGGAGCAGCCTGGGATGGTGGAAGGTGTCTCTCCTCAAGGTTTGGGGGATGCACTGCCCTAAAGCTGGAAAACATCAGCAGATCCAAGGGGAATTTCATTCCACACAGAGTTCTGGACCTGCATCCCTGTTTGCAGTGCATCCTGAGAGCCTCAAATGGAAAATATTAGCAAGAGCATAATATTACTTGAGCTGATCCAAAATGCCCCAAAAAATGTTTTCTCAGCTAAAAATAACTTCATCAACAAAACAGAGTCTTTTGTGACAAAATTCCTTTTGTATAAAACCTTGGAGTTTTCATCTGTGCCTTTCCCTGGCTGATGTTGGCTTTGTCTCTTCCTTGAAAACACAAACAATTCCAAGACAAGTGTTCACAAACCCAGGAATTTCTGCAGGGCTCTTTTGTCTTTGAAACCCCTCAGGAGGTCCATGGAAACGGTGAGGTTTGACCTGAGCTCACAGGGACACTGTGGCAAAACCCCTAAAGCTGAGGGACAGGAAACCACTTCAGAAGGGACCATTCCTGGCCAAGAGCAGCAATGCTGAACCCTTCATGGATCTGCCTGGGAATGGGCTCATCCAAAGGGTTCCTGTGAACCCTCCAGGGGGGATTGGATGTGCTGGAGCACTTTGGAGTTCATCAAACCCACCCTATTTAAAGAGCACCTTGGTCCCACCGAGCACAAATCCCAACCACCAACAGGAACCCCCTGTGCATGTCCAGGATGGGAAGAACATGGAGTTTCCAGCTCCCTTGGGATAACCCCAGGCTTACCTTGGAGGTTCTCTGCCTGCAAAGGGGTTTGTGGCCAGCAGGGACAAGGTCCCCTCTTCCTGGGCCAGCAGCTTCCCAGCCAGGTGGATGATCCATTCGTTCTGCTCATAGGTCTTGGGCAAGGAAGAGGAAAGAAAAATGTTAGGAACTGCTGGGCTTGTCCTGAAGTGCTTTTGGGATTAAAGATTTCTGTCTTTAGGGTGAGTTTGGGTGGCAAATTGGATGAATTTCCCAGTGTTTCAGCCAGCATCCCAAGGGATCCAACACCCTGAGGTGCAGACAGAGACTCTGGCACCTGTAGGGAGCAGGGAGAGCTTCCCTGAGTTTGTCTCATCTCTACCATAGCTGCAGTGTTCCTGCCAATTCTGCCCCCCAAATATTTGATTTCAATCATTTATTTTAGCAGCAAACTCCACAGGGGAACCATAACAGCATATTTTGAATGGATAATCCACCCATCATTTTAATCCAGGTTGCTTTTCCCTGGGAAAATGGTTTGGGTTGGTTCCCTGGTGTCATCCAAGGGAAAACAGAGGAAAGTGGCTTCTCCATTCCCAGTTCCTGTCTCCTCTTTATTTCCTGCTGTGTGATCCATCCTCTTTAAATTCCTTCCTCATGGAGCAGCTCTGGGACCCCCAGCCCAGGCTGCAGTGGCAGAGTTTGACTCTGAATTTAGGTAGCCCTGTGGGAAGCAGGGAGTTGGACTGGATGATCCTTATGGATCCCTTCCAACTTGAGATGTTCCCTGATTCTATGGTTTCCCTCCCTCCTGCTCTTTGCTCTCATTAAGGCTCCATAAAAGCATTTCCCCATGGTGACTTTCTGTGCCTTGGACTTTGCTAAGATTTCTTCTTTTCCTCCTTCTCTGGTGAGTTCCTGATGGGATTTTTTGAGTGCAAGCAGTAGGGGACACTGTGGGAAAGGGAAACCCGGGAGCTGTACCTGCAGGGCTCTCACTACACCACCACCTCGAGGCACAGCTCTCTGCAGAGCTGCTCTCATGGCCAAGTTTGTTATTTCCGTTGCCAGGGGAAACGGGAGATGGAAAACGCCAAAGGCTGGTGGAAGGGCCCATCCAGGGCAGCTCTGCCTCGCAGGGTTTCTGACCCCAGCTCATCACAATTTAGAGGAAAACCACAGTTATTTAAGCCAACAACTTCTTAAAAATGATGACTCTCCCCATCCTTCCATCTGCTCTCATCCATCAGGGATGGCTGCTGCAGACAGGGATGCTTCCCACCAGCCCCATGCTGTGTGTGCCACCCCCTCCACCAACAGCCTGTGCCACCCATCTGCCACCTCCTGCCACCGGGGAGGGGGTGGTGGCTCTCAAGGAGGGACCCAGAAATCTGGGAAGGGAGACACAGGGAGCCCTGCAACCGGGAGGGATCGTGTGGGATGTGACACACAAACCTCCCACATCACAAAAAGCTGCAGGGGATGTGACACACAAACCTCCCACACCACATAAAGCTGCAGGGGAAGTTGGCACCATCCCTGCCCAGGCCTGACTGGGACACGGTGGCTGATCCCTCTCCGTGTCCCTCAGCGGCTCGGTGGTGCTGGGGGTGCTCAGCTCAGGATGGGATGTGGGAGGGTGGGTGCCACCCTGGGAATCCCTGCTTGGGACAGAGGACTTCCCAAAAGGTGCAACAGCAACTGCAGTGATCAAATACCACAAGCCAGACCTTCAGCATCCCCAGTCTCCCTGGACAGCCCCAGTGCTCTGTATGATTTTCAGCATCATTTCCAGCAGAACCTGGCAGGTTTGAGGGTTCCTGTGTGCAAGCTGGGGAGCAAGAGGAGAGTGGAAACAGGAACCACCAGACTCCCCGAGCTAGAGCTTGATGGAGGCCCCCAAACCTTCCCATCCTGATTGAGAACCGGGAGGCTCCGGGATGCTGGGATCGGCTCCCCGGCTCCCGTGGCCTCCAAATTGTTAATTAGCAGCTCTGTGCACACGAGAGTTGGACTTCTGGTTTGTAAAGTGTTTTTCTTGTAAAATTTACAACATGTCTGGCCCCAGCAAAGTCTGCGGTGAGAAATTTCCAGCCGGTGCAGCCCCCACCCCCTCCCCAGCACGGGGCTTTGGGTCTCGCTGGATGTGGGAGCCGAGCTGTGCTAACGACCCGCTGCTTAACTCATTACTCTGCAAAGTGAGCCGGTGAAAAAACGGGGGAAAAGAGAGGCCAGGAGATGTGGGCTGCACCCAGGGAAGCGTCACTCCACGGGGTGGGAAGGTGAGGGTTCCTCTGTCCCTGGATCCAGCGGGATCCAGAGCTGAACTGCAGCAGGGCGAGGATCCGGCTCATGGTGCCAGCTCTGGGTGAGCACAGCAGGACAGGCACAGCCTGAAACATCCAGAGAATAATAAAAAAATAATAATAATCATGATAAAAAATCCAGGACAGATGCAAACATTGCTGCAAGGTGGGCAGGCACGTTTTGGGGTCACCTTTAGGGTTTGGATCTTCAGTGATCACAAAGAGAAGCAGCAGTGATGGGTCCATCTCCATCAAAACATGGACCACAACTCCCACATCTGCCTCTTACCGTCCAAACCCTGAGGCCAGAGCTCCTCCCATGCCACACAGAGCCCGTGCTGTATCCACACTGGGATTACTGGGGAGCCAGTGACTGCACCAGAGCACAGCTCACTGTGTGACCCTGCACAGAGCATTCCTGGGGAGGTGCAGCCCCCCTGTCCCCCCCACAGGAGGAAAACGCTTCCCTTCTTTACCTTTTGAGAGTTTTCTTTCTGTTTTAGCATAGAAAGCAATTCAGGGACCGAAACACACAAAACCCGCCCACTGCCAACCCAATTGCAAAGGCAGCACAGCAGAGCTGAGGGGTCCCCAAGTAACACGAGCCCCGGACAAAACCAAAACCTTTCTGTGTTCATGGACACTCCGTGCAGATCCATGGAGATGAGAGGGGCAGCTCTCCAGCCAGATCATCCTCACCTGTCCCTACAGCTGGCACCAGCACCCAGAACCTCCAACCACCCAGTTTTAGGTACAATAAGGTGGACTAACTTCTGGCATTGGTGCTAAGACCTCACGAGTTTTGATTTTCTGATGGGTTTCAACCTCGTGCAGTGCTCAGGGAGACACTTCCCCCTGTCTTTCCATGCCAGTCTCACTCCAGATGCCACTTTGGGAAGGGGATTTGCTCCTTCTCCCAGCCACACATGAGGAGCTGAGCATCAGCACCCACCTCCCGAGCAAGGCTGCCCTGGGACTTCCCTCCAGCTGCTGGTAGTCCCTGACCTCTCCACTCCGACACTTTTCCAGGGTATAAACACGGTGTTCTCACCTTGAACACATTAACTTGTGTCCAGGAGCATTTAATAACTGTACAGGATTGAAAACCAAGGCACTGCTAAGTCAGGCACCAGTGAGGAGCCGGAGCAAAGCAGCCACAGTAACAACCAAACTCTGCTGATAACAAAGTAAAGGGAACGTTATCATCCCAAAAAACCCATATAAACCCCCCTGGTGCTACAGGCAACATGTTCCCAACTGAAATAATAATAATAAGAAGCCTTTTCCTTTAGCTTTAATTGGTCATTTAATGAAAAAGGACTGGGGATTAGTGTGGCATTTTATGGAATCTCGGTGCTGGCACAGGCACACGGGAGGAGGTCAGGACGAGATGCACATGTGGGAACAGCTGGAAACTTGGCACAGGAGCCCGGGGTTATTATTTCACGTGGTTGGGAGCCCTGTGTGGTTTCACAGCACAGTCAGTGGCTGACAGAGGGGCAGGGCAGGTTCCATTTCCCCTGCTATGGCATGAGGGGTGTTTTTGGTGTCACAGCTGACCCACTGTGGGATGTAACACGGGAATTCCACTATGGAATTCCACCATCCTGGGTATTCTCACCCAATATTCACCCTGCTGTTTGCCCTTCTCTTGCTAAGCACCTTCAACTGTTGCTGTTTGGGGAACTTGAGCTATCAGGAGAAAGAATCCATGTCCCACAGAAAGGAGGGCACAACTGATGCAACCCTTTGTTATTTTATACAATTCCAGCTCACCAGCATTTGTTACCATCCTGCTGTCCAAGCAGCTTATCCAAGGAAGGCCCATTCTCATTATCTCCAATAAACACACAGAATCATGGAATCATGGAATGGTTTGGGTTGGAAGGGACCTCAAAGCCCATCCATTCCCACCCCTGCCATGGGCAGGGACACTTCCACTGTCCCAGGGTGCTCCAAGCCCTGTCCAGCCTGGCCTTGGACACTTCCAGGGATGGGGCAGCCACAGCTTCTCTGGGCAAACTCAGCACCCTCACAGAGACAAATTTCTTCCCAATTTCATCCCTTTCTTTCTGTTAGTTTCCCAAAAAAGACAAGCCATGTCTCTGTGTCTCTGCCCAATGTGCAGTACTTCACTGGGGGCAGTTAATTCCCTAAAAGCCATCCCTCAGTCCAACCTATTAGAAAATCCTTGGGAAAGCAGCTGCTCCCTGAAGGAGGCAGGAGTGAAAGGCTGCATGAGAGAGCAGAGCAAGACTTTGGGAAGCAGCTCCTCCATCCCACCTATGCAGGGAAAGGGTGCACCTGGCACAGCTCCCGTATCACCTCCGTGCCGGGGAAGAAAAGTCCCTTTGTTCCAGAGCAGGGTCTGGACAGGGAGGTACAAAGGCCACTGTGGACAATAATCATTCCCTGCATGGACAAGGTCTTATTTGGTATTTATTCAGCCCATGGCATGATAGGATATCAGGCTGATTTGGGATTCTGGGCACCTCCCTGGCAATGTTCCTGCTGGAGGTGAGGCTGCCCGTGAGCCAGGGCTTTGGAATTCTTCACAGTCACAGGGAGACAATAATCACTGTGAAAAGGAGAAAAGAAAACCTTTCCCTGATGAACACAGACCAGAATGCTGCAATGGAAAATGGAAGTGAGCTGAGGCCTGTGTTTGGAGAAGGGGGAAGAAAGGAAATGTAAAAGGCTGAGCTGGGTACAGGGAGCACGAGGCTGAGGTTTTATTACGACACTCACACCTCCTCCTCTGTGCAGCTTTTTCCTGTAAGCACCTTCTGGCTGCAAGACTGAGATAACAGGAGGCTTGAATAAAATATTTCACAAAAATATGAACCTGCCTTCTCCATAAATGGGCTCCTCAGCTCTCCCAGGTCATGCACAACATGAAGTCTCCAGCTCAGCTCCCTGTTACCACCCAGGGGAGAACCTCAGAGCATCAACCCTGCTGCTGGAGCTCCTCTCTCCTCTTAGCAAAGCAGCTGAAGGTTATTTATAAATAACATCATCTCTGGAAAACACTCACTGCTCCTCAGAGCATCCCAAGTGCTGCTCCTCAGTGGGTTTTACATCCAGAGGCTTTTGGAGCAGCTTCAAGGTACAATCCAACAAACACTGGGCTTTAAAAACAATCTGAGGACAGCAATATTTTGTTATTTTGGAGCAGTTATGATTTGATAAGCACCAAGAGGGTGCTTTTGTTTTGGGTCAGTGCAGTTCCCAAACAGAATAAATACCCCTCATGCCATAGTAAGGAGAGAAAAAGCCTTTCCCTTTGATTTTTCCTTACTCAGAGCACTGAAGGCTTTTCCACTGACGGAGAACAAACCTTTGGGGCAACAAACATCCAACTTTTGTAGAATCCAAGACATCCCAGCAGCAGCAGAACTGACCAACTCGAAGCCCCAAAACCACGAGCAGTATTTTGTTTTCTGGCTGTTGTTTACCAGTGATGCTGAGTCCAGAAATTGCAATGATTTTTGCGCCAGCCCAGCTCAGTGCTGGGCTACTGCTGAAATTCCGCATAAAACAGAAATCAAATCATTAGGGGAGGGATGGCATCAGTAGCTGGAGCACAGATAAAGCTTTAACAATCTGTCTCCAGCTATTGTAAAACCAGGATGTTTTTGCACTAACACATGGAAGTATCAAGGGGGGAAAGTTACACCTAATGCTTAACCTCAGTTTTGTGGGATTAAATCATATTCTGCCATTTCATCCATTATTTCCTCCCTCCTCAGAGGGTGGGAAGGCCCTGGCACAGGGTGCCCAGAGCAGCTGTGGCTGCCTCATCCCTGGAAGTGTCCAAGGCCAGGTTGGAGGCAACTGAAAAGGGTCTCCCACATTTCCACACATTCCTGGGGGGTTTTCCCTTGGAAGAAGCAACTCAGACATGGTCCTGGATGGGTTTTGTCCCTGCCAGAGCTCAATGAAGCCTTCAGTCCAGAGCTGCAGCTCCCTTGGGATGTCGAGCCCCACGGAACAAAGAGGGGATTTATCAAACCAGTGAAAAGGCACATTCTATTTAGATAATAAAATTAACATCAGGAAAATTGTTTCCTGGGAAATAATGCCATGTTCCATTACGTGCAATTATGGCACCGCTGGCACGGTAATTAAGAGGCAGCCGCTAATAAACTGTGATGCCGAGGTGGAGCAGCTCCTCCTGGTCCTTGCTGGGGTCAAGCTCCTCCTCCTTGTGCCAAGGGTTTGGCTCCCCCGAGCTCCAGAGCTTTCCAGGGAATCCCAGAGCCAATCCAAGGTGGAAAGTTCTGCGGGAATCCCGGAGGCCGGAAGGCGTCGGATGTCAAGTGGTGATGAGGTGCAAAGAGGAGCCTGTCAGGAGCAGCACAAAGGGATGGGAAATATCCTTCCCTCAGCTCTGGGGCTTTTCCACAGCCTGTCAGAGCTGGAGGTGTCAGCTCCTTACCTGGCCACTGCCAGGGAAGTGCAAACCCAGCCCTGCAGCGACGGGAGAGCGGTGCCGGAGAAACAACGCAGAACTTCTGAAAACAAATTAAATCTAATCCAGAGGCTGAAGTCACTCGGTTTTATGGACTCTGTAAACTCCCACACGGGTTTTGCAAAACTTGTCTGGCTTCACAAGCTCCTTCTGGGCTTTCAGCTTCTGGTTTCTCATCCTTCCCGTAGCTCTGTGGGACTCGAGGTCTGAACAACACCCAGGGACTTCTCTGGCTGTGCAGGACAAGCAGCCCTGGGAGGGCACCAGGTCTGCAGCTCACAGAGCTCAAACCAACAAGTGGCCATTCCAAATGGGATTTATTTCCATGCTTAAGCAGGTATTTACATGCCTGAACACCCAGATCTGCAACGCTCACTGCCGTGCCCAGGCAACTTGCCTTCCCACTGTTTTCCACAAGTTATCCCCACTTCCCACTTTCCAGAGGGGTTTTTTTTTAAATTCCTTTTGTTAATAGCTCTTCTAAGCAGGGTCTGAAATGGCTCCATGGAGATCTGTGTGTGCTGGGGGCCACGGAAAGTCCCCAGTGGCTGGAGAGAGGAGGGAGCCCAGTGGGATGCACACACTGGGGTGGCTGGGAAGGAGCACCAGACCCATTCCAGAGGGTGCTGCTGTAGGGGGAGGTGATGGAGAGGCTCCAGGGCTGACAGATCCCACCTCATGGGAGGGATGCACCTCCTCCTGCCAGTGCAAGGAGACCCACAACGCTAATTGCTGCTAATTAGCTGCTGTGGGCACACCTCAACAGACTGACACTGTAACGTGCAAACAGAACACTTGGGGGAATCCTTCAGTGAATTAAATAATAATAATAATAATAATAATAATAATAATAATAATAATAATAATGAATTAAACCCCAATAATAATGAGTTAAACACCAATAATAAAGATGCAAAGAGGCTGAATTATTTCCTCTTCCTCCTCCTCCCAGGTACACCTGGCTCCAGCATCCCTCAGCACAGCCCACACTCTGCTCAGCACAGCAGGACTTCTTTCTCATCCTCTTCAGCTTTAAACTTCAGATCCCTTTGTATTTTAGACCTCTAGAACATTCCTGCCCTGGCAAGAACCTTTTTGTCACCTCAGCAACCACCTCTGCCTGGGTGAGCTGATGTCTCCCTGCTCAGAGCCCTCCCAAAACACATCCTGACTTCAATCAGCAGCTCCCACCCACCCCCTGCACCTTTCCCTAAAGCCAGGCACTGCTCCTGGCTGGAGTTTGAACCTTGGCTGTGGTTTTCCTGAGGGATAAGCATACCTAATGCAGATTAAATGAAATTCCAGCACACACAAACTAGAGGGGTAAATATCAAACCCTGGCCTGATGTCATTGCCCAGGAATCCCAAAGGCACCGAAATGAAAATACCACAGGGAAAGCAAACACAGGAGCTTGGGGCAGAGGGAAGAAGATATTCCAGGAGAGGATGCAGGAACAAAGAGAAAAACCCAGGGATTATTTGAGATGGGTTTGCCTCATGCCACTGCTGTCACAGTTTTGTAAAACCTGGTTTAAGCTCTCATGCCACAAGGGGAAGATTTGCAAAATAAGCTGAAAGATAAACAAGAATTAATGTTACAAGTTTTCCCCTTCTTGTTTAATTAATGGCTGTCACCTGTTTGCTGGCACCACGTGGGGAAATATTTTGAGGGACCAATGTCCATGTGTGGGCAGGTGGGCAGTGGTGTCCCCAGGGGTGTCCCCAACAGGGATTCTTGTTATTGCTGAGAAACACTTAAAAAAACCTCACATAAAATTGCCAAGAGTTTCATTACAGTAGCACAATCCTTTAGGAAAACAACCTTTGTTCTTGCTTTTTTATAAACATAATTAACTTAGCCACGGCTTCCAACATTCCCCTGTGATCCCAACACGTAGTAAATCCATATAATTTGTTTTTGCTGGTCAAGGGAGACCCAAGCCTTCAAAGGCACCTACCTGGAAGGCAGCAAACCACATGAGCCAGTCCAGGCGATAGTGGTAGGGGGAGATGAAGCACGGCCTCCTCTTCAAGTCCCCAGGCTTGCACTTGAACTCAAACTCCTCCCAGACTGCAGTGGGATCATTGGGATCCAGGCTGGATGTTCCCTGAAGGATGACTTCTGTCCTCTCCTTGGTAACGCTGTGGGATACAACAGGATGTTGTTGTTTGTCTCAGGTCATGGAAAATCAGGAAATCACAGAATGGTTTGGGTTGGGAGGGACCTTAAAGCCCAACCTCAGTTTCAACCTCAACAGCTTCTACTATCCCAGGTTGCTCCAGCCCCATCCAACCTGGCCTTGGACACTTCCAGGGATGGGGCAGCCACAGCTTCTCTGGGCACCCTGTGCCAGGGCCTCCCCACCCTCACAGGGAAGAATTTTCTCCTTGATATCTAAACTAAAATCCCTGGTTCATGAGAGTCCACGTGGAACACAAGTCAGTGGCCTGGTGGCACAGTTGGATCCTAAGATCCAAAGAACCCCTGAATCCTGGGACTTTCCTCTCTCCAACAGCTGAGTGAAATTCCATGCCCTTCTTTCTGTCACCTGCAGTTGTTCCAGCCCAAGGGAGGGCTGTGATCCAAAGAGATCACTCCTACAGGATCAGGGGGATCTGTGTTTCTGGATCAGAGGCAGGTCAGTATTCCCACGTGGCTCAGCTGGGCTCCCTGCATGGAGCAGTGGGAATGCAAACTCCAGGCCATGGAAACACCACCCTGCAGTCCTGGGTGACCTGCCAGTGACACCCACCTGCCCTGAGGACCTGATTTCCATACATAACACAGAACTATGGAATCCTGCCCAGCACAGTTCTCCAGCTCCCAACATCCTTTTCATTTTCACTGCTTTGGTTCTGCTTCCTCCAACCCAAAAACCTGAAATTTTGGGAACAAACAACCTCCACCTTGTGCCCTGATGGCTCCCAGGGATAGATGCTCCCAACCCAAGGAATGCTGAGCGTCTCCTCTTAGAATTGTTCCCTCCATTTAAGAGATTTCTGGATTCTCCAGCCAAGTTCCATATTATCCACTGGGCTGAGTTATGAGCCGTGGCCAGCTGCCCAAGGCTTAGGAACACACTGTAAATCAGGGACACCAAATTACTAATAAAAGTATGGTCCTACTGTGTGATTCAAAATATGTCAGGTTTCACATAATCGTAGATTCATTATAAGCTGCAATCCTCTTTTTATTGGTTTACATAGGCTGGAATTACAAACATATTACAGCAGCATTTCAGCACATGCTCTGTAAGGTTCTGGTAACTGTTGAAACAGAAACCAAAGACTGAAGAAGAAAAGGAACAACAACCCAAAGAAAACAATCTCCTGTAGCTTCAGCACTCCAGCCTTCAAAGAGGTTCAGGGGTTATTTCTCCCTCTCTTTAAAAAAAAAAAAGAGGAAACTTTGGCATTTTCTACAAATAGTGTTGATATTTTAAGTAATTTTTTCTAGCTTTTTTTTTCCTTTCCACAGAAATTCCTGCTATTTGAAAGATTAGGGAAAAGATTATATTCAATTGATGTGTCCTCAGCATCTCTGTGGTGGGATTTGTTCCTCCCCTTCACCACCTGCCCAGCCAGACCTTCAACAACCAAGCTGCTTCACCTTCTCCAAAATAGATTTATTTTTAGTTGGCTTCTCCTCTGGGGCCTTGTCCAGAGCCCATCCCAGACCTCTGGAGAACATCCCATGGCCACCACGACAAGGTGGTGGCAAAGCCTGGAGAGAGGCCCAGCCCTGTTCTTGCCCCTGGCACAACCTGATGATGCAGCCCTGCTTTTCATCATTTTCCCAGCTGGAAGAGCCTGGGAAGGACAGCACATGAGAAGGGTTATGCTGAGCCCAGCTGTGGCTCACCTAAGCCTAAATCCCCAGAAAAACACAGATTTGGATGCTTAAAACCCAGCCCAAGCCGGTCTGGTTCCAAACACAGCTGGAGATGCTTCCCTCGTCCATCCCACCTTGCAGCCCTAAGTGGGATTTCCTGAGCTGCTGTTGGCCTTGTCCTCTCAAATCTTCTTTCCTGAGGCCATTTCTACTTTTGCCTCCACAGTTTCCTGTAGCAAAGAATTCCCCAAGTCACTCGTTGGAAGAAGCACTTCCTTTTGTTGGCCTAAAACCTGCTACCCAGGAGCTGCTGGGAATGTTTCTGTGTGTGCAGGGGAAGAGAAGCTCACCATAAATAAAGAGGGCTGGTGATGGTGAAGTCTATCCACTGCATGAACTCTCCTATGGATATTTTCATCCTGCTCTTACATTTGCTACGTTGATGGAATGAGCTGACTGAAAAGAGCTCAGAGAAAATAAAGCCAGTGGGAAAGAAAGCTGCTCCTTTTCTCCTTATTTCTCATGAACAGATATTCCATAAATTGTAATTTAGTGGGGAAGAACCTGCTCCTTTTCCCCATCTCTCTCAAAAACAGAGAATCCATAAATTGTAAATGAGTGTGAAAGAAATCTGCTCCTTTTGTCCTTATTTCTCATTAACAGATACTCCATAAATTGTATTTCAGTGGAAAAGCAAGCTGCTCCTTTTCCCCATTTTTCTCAGAACCAGATAATCCATGAATTGTAGTTTAGAGGGAAAGAAAGCTGCTCCTTTTCTCAATCTCTCTCATGAACAGACACTCCAAGTCTAGAACAGATAGAACAGAATGAGGTAACTAAAAGCAGCTCAAAGACAAACTCAGTGGGCAAGAAACCTGCTGCTTTCCTCCAGCTCTCCCATAATCAGATACTGGAGGTTTACAGGAGGGATTCCTGTTTAGGTGGAAGGCACACAGAACGTGTGGCTCTGGCACACGCTGGAGGGAGGAGCAGAGCTCCAGGACGTGCCACTAAACCCCCTGTACCTCCCAAAGGCTCCGTAGGTGTTGACGATTCTGAGGGGGTTGAACGAGGTGTTCATGACCTGTCTGGAGCTCAGCAGGTTCACGACCACCGGGATGCTGAGGTAGGCGATGAGGAGCCCCAGGGAGATGTTCACCACCCTGCGGATGCAGGAGCCTGTGTGGGACACAAAAGCAGAGCAGAGGGAGGTGATTTCGGTGCTCTGCTCCCATCCCCATCCCCAGGGAGCCCCCGTGCCGGCCCAGCCGCCGACAGAACCCCGGCCTAATCACCCCGACCTTGCCAGGGCCGCTATCGGATCTGCCTGTCTCTAAATAGTCTGAGAAAGGGCTAAAAAGAAAAATGTCGAAAATGTAACATTAATCACGGCTTTCATACCGGGGAAAAACCACAGCTGGCACCTGCACCTTGCTCAGAATCAGCCTCCTGCTCTGGGAGGTGGGTGTGGAGTCCCCACAGCCCCCATGGGCCTGCTCCGGCCTTCTCCTGCTGCCCCTCACCATCCTGAGTGCTGTTCCTTTGGCAAAAGTCCTGTTCCCCAGCATTCCTGGGGATGTGTGCTGCTCTGCCAGCGCTCTGGGATGGGGTTTGCAGGAGCTGGGCTGGATCCCAGGCCGGGCAGACACGGCCACGATCAGACAAATAAGCAGAGGTGACCCCCGAGGGGCTCCTTCCCTTATGGCCCTTTTCAATTTATTTAACATTAACAGCCAAAGGATCAGATTCAAAGCAATTGTGTGGAGCTTTCCCCTTATCTCTGCAGGAGAGGGATGTTTATTTGAACCTCTCTCAGAAGCTATTAATAATTGTTTAGTCTGAGAACATTTCTGGAGAATCATTTCAATCAGGCCTTCCCTCACCCCCTGTGTTGCTGTGTACGAGTTCTTTGGGGCATTTTTTTGGGGTTTTTTAGATGGGCTGAACTTCTTCCCCTGTAATTAAAGAGCAGGTACAGACATACAGCCCCTCAGCTGGCTCCTCAGCAGCCCATGGCCATGCAGGGACTGCTCATCCTTCAGCAAGGGTGATTCTCATCCCACCTTCAGGCCCCTTGGGGTCACAGCCACTCAGAGAGAAAAAGGGGTTAATTCAAGGAAAAAAATAATCTAGGTGGCAAGGATGGAGCAAAACTTAGGGACAGGAGCCAATGGGATCTGGATGGGAAGGGGAGGTCTCAGTAGGAATTAAACACACACTTCAAAGATGTGGCCTCATAAAATCAGGTCATGCACAGGACATGGCTGGGTCCTGCCTTCTGCTCTGCTGGGCCAGGGCTGAGGGCTCCTCTCAGCCCACCAGCACCAGCTCAGCAGCCTCTCCTTCCTTAGCAGAGAAGAAGCAAAAATTCCAATTCCCAGGATGTTACGGATACCCCACCCCTTTGAAACAGCCCAGAAAAGGGACACGGCTACACCCCAGAGTGGGATGCATGGATATTCTCCTTGCTTGGACACCCTGGCTCCATCAGATTTCCTGGAGAACATCACAGAAAAGGTGCAGGTTCCTCAAAAGCAGATCTGCCTCCCCCTCATGGTGACTCACCCATCACAGAGGAGCCCTTTGGCTTCTCCTCCCAAAAGGAAGGTGCAGCCTCAGAATTGTTTGGGACTGGAGGCAAAAACAGAGTTGGTAGGAAAGTTTGAGACTTTCACAGCCTCTAAAGCAAAGCTCCAGGAGGGGAAAAGCTGATAAAGGTTTAGTCCAGTGAAATACAAGAGACAAAGAAAGTTCAATGAAGCTGCACTGGCCTTGCTGGGTCTCACATTTTTTGGTTAATAAGCTGCTTCTTGGTAGGAAAGACCAGAGACAGATGCTGCCTCTTGTTGACATTTTTCATTCCTCTGACAGATGTTTGGGATATTGAAACCCAGCATCTGATTGTTGTTGATATTACAGGCAATTTGTTGCTTATATGCGGTTTATAAAAATGCTGCAAACACAACTCTCCATCTGTTACGCAGCCTCACAAAAAACATCCCAGTGCTGCTTCCTCGGGATCAGGGCTGCCTGGAAACTGCCTCTGCAAGGGGAAATCAGCCACCTCCAGCCCTTTTTTCTCCTGTTACAACCCCCCTTGTATTTGCTTTTTCATATTCATGGTATGAACAGGAGTTCTCCTCCCTGTTTTGGGGAATTCTCTCCCCACAACAACAGTGGCCACACTGCAGTGGTGGCCACCAGCAGATGCTCTTTCCACTATCCCAGGGTGCTCCAAGCCCTGTCCAGCCTGGCCTTGGACTCTTCCAGGGATGGGGCAGCCACAGCTTCTCTGGGAACCCTGTGCCAGGGCCTCCCCACCCTCACAAGGAAAAATTTCTTCCCAATATCCCATCCATCCCTGCCCTCTGGCAGTGGGAAGCCATTCCCTGTGTCCTGTCCCTCCAGGTCCTTGTCCCAAGTCCCTCTCCAGCTCTCCTGGAGCCCCTTTAGGAACTGGAAAGGGCTCTGAGGTCTCCCTGGAATCTTTTCTTCACAATGCTTTGAAGAAGAGCAAGTGAGGAGAGCAAAAGTGAGAACCCAATTCTAACCCCACCTCAAATCCCACTGGGTGTTTCATCCTTGTCTTCAAACAGTCAGAAAACAAGTTTAAAAAAAACCATCAGAAGACAAATTCTGCAACTCCACATTCTTATTTTGCATTTGAGTCTGACATTCACTGGGGGCAGAGCAAGGACTGACTGCAGCTGTGACACTGGCCCTGCACAGAGGGCATGTCCCAGAAGCGGTGTCCCCATGGCAATCCCCACCCAGCCACGTCCCCACAGACCCTCATGAACCACCCACCACCGCCCTCAGCACGAGCTCCAGGCCCCTCCACCCACAGGAGCAGAGCTTTGCTCTGAAGGAGATGAAACCTTTGGAGCCAAGCACACCAAACACCCAACTTTTCCCCTTTTGGGAATAACTCACCCAGGGAAAGCCTCTGTGCCCCCGGGAGCTGCAGGCGCGCCGCCCGTTCCCTCAGGCCCCCGCGCCGGGAGCTGAACAGGAGCCCCAGGCTGGCGTCATCAAAGCAGGCAATGCTGGGCACCATGGTCAGCCAGTTCAGGAAACTCAGGTTCCCACTTATGATCAGGAGCACCTGGATGGGAAAACAAGGAAGCAGAGAGTGTTGAATCTCCTGAAATGCCAGCAGAAAAACGTGGTGATGGGTTTTAGCATCCCAACGCAGACCTTGATGATTTTCTAGGATGGCAAAGCCTTCCTGGAGCCCAGACTCCAGCCCAAGTGTGTCTCCCCAGCTCACAATGTGAGCTCTGCCCGTGCTTTCAGCAGGAGGGATCAGCCAGGGACTTGATTTCCACGGTGCCTTGATTTCCACGCTGCTCCCGTGGGAATCACCCACTTCCCACCCGTGCCGAGGTATCCGTGACAGCAACGCTCCTGAAACCCTTCAGGAGGAAATCTTGGAACTTCTCATTAAAGAGCAGCATTAAATATAGAAGTGTGCATTTTAAGAGGCATTTTTTTTTTAATTTTAGCTTTTATTGGCTGTTTAGGAGCATATCTTGCATGTGGTCTCCCAAAATGTTACTCCGCAGTACAAACATCAAGAACACATGGGCTATTTCGGTCTGAGGATTTTCAGCCAGTGTTCTGTCAAAAAAAATCCATGTTTTCTCATTAAAAATGACAACAAATAAATGTTAAAAACGTGTGATTTTGTGTTTTATATGACTGGCACCATGTTTTTTGATATGGTGATTTACAAGCCACAATTTTTAAAGCCCCAGCAGGACCCTTCAGAAAGTCACAGATTGTTAAAAAACAGAGAGATCTGACCAATCACAGCAAGAAACAAAATTCCTAACTATAATTTCATTTAAAAAATAATAATTTATGCTGAGTTGGATAATTGTGAGGGGAAAAAAAACATTTATATCTGAATTCCATACACGTGTTGGGTCCTGGAAGAGAAGGTGTTACACTCCAGGTTTGGGGCTCCCCCTTTGACCCCAATGTGATTTAGTTTGGTGCATATTAATCAGCCTGGATTCATTAACACACCTCTCACTTAGGGAACTCTGCTCCTTTTTTGCCTCGTGCAGTTGCAGTTGTGTTAAGAAAATAGTTCTGCACCTTGCCACTTCTGGTTCACAGCTCTGGAGGAGCCACTGGGTGGTCCATGGGAGGGTTTTTTCAGGAGTGATTCACTTCTCTTTATTGCTTGGAAGTCAGGAGCAAGAGATCTTATTTCCAGCAGCCCTGAAAAATCAGGGGATTCAAAAATAACACGAGTTTGGCGTTTTCTGGGCTGTGGTGGAATCACAGAGCTGACACATTTTTAATTTCAGTGCTCCTGGCTGAGACTTGGAGCTCGTGCCAGCTGCTGCTCACACAGGGGTTGGTGAGAGCATGGACCCTTCAAATCTGCAAGGACAAAACTCACAGGAATTGCTGCTTCAAAGCCAAAAAATGGGATTTTTCAAACATGCTGAGGGGTGGGTGTCCCAGCAAGTGGCTTCATGGCTGTATTGAGTTTTATGTTATTCCATCATCATCATCATCATCATCATCATCATCATCACAGAATGGTTTGGGCTGGGAAGGACCTTTAAGCCCACCCATTCCCACCNCTCTGGGCACCCTGTGCCAGGGCCTCCCCACCCTCACAGGGAACAATTCCTTCCCAATATCCCATCCAACCCTGCCCTCTGGCACTGGGAAGCCATTCCCTGTGTCCTGTCCCTCCATCCCTTGTCCCAAGTCCCTCTCCAGCTCTCCTGGAGCCCCTTTAGGCCCTGGAAGGGGCTCTGAGTTCTCCCTGGAGCCTTCTCCTCTGCAGGTGAGCACCCCCAGCTCTCCCAGCCTGGCTCCAGAGGGGCTCCAGCCCTTGCAGCATCTCCACAGCCTTCTATGGATTTGCTCCAGCAGATCCCAACCTCCTGCTGGTGGCAGAGCTCCAGGTGAGTGTCCCCAGAGCAGGGCAGAGGGACTGATGTGTCCACAGCACCCAGGGTGAACCTGCACCCCGGTGTCTCCCACAGCGCCGATCCCACAGGCGCAGCATCCCCCAGGATTCAAACTGCCATTCAAACCTTGGCAGGCAGCACATATTTCCCCAAATCCTTCCTTTTTCTGTGTGAAACCTCCTGAATTTCTGTGTGCACCATCACATCTCCATCCTCATCCCTCCTCTGCTGCGTTGGATGGGCTGTGCCCTCCCATCCTTGGTCCTGGTTTGTGTTCCTGGGGTGTCTTTCTCTTGCTGGGCAATATTTAAACTCCCAATTACACCAAACAGATGGGATCAACCCCTGTGGTGATTTGGAGAAATTTTTTATTAAAGCACAGTATTAATCATGGTAATTGGGTAGGAACTTTAAGGTTATAAAACTACAGCATGTCTAATGAGCGAGCTCCTTCTAGGAGGAACTGAGGGTTTTAATCTAATAATGTCACTTTTATGGATTATGACTGGAGTTTTATGAAGTGTGATATGAAATACAGTGGATTCATGGCTCTCGCTGGATTAATTTGGAAAAGTAGTTTTCCTGGTTCTAGGCCCAAAAACAATTATTCCTCACATTTCTGTCCCCTGCACGGTTACCAAACCCCTCTGTCAGAAAACGGGCACCTACACCCATAACTTTTTTACAGGTTGGACTTCTTTGTTTGGCTGGGGTTTGGTTTTTTTTTAAAATCCCAGATTGTTACAAACATTCAGTAGGCAGAGGAAGCTCATTTTCTGTGGCACAGGCTGGATATTTGTCCAGGAGGGACAAGAATGGGCTGGAAACTCTTAAAAATACAGGCAAGGGCTACCTGGAGCTTGATGGCTCTGTCCAAGCATGGGGACAGGGTCACCTGGCTGGGTCTTTCTGATATTGAGCCACTGGCACAGAAAAGCCAAAATTGGGTTTTCTGGGAGGACAGTAATCCATTGAAATGGAAAAAGGAAACCTCAAGAACCATCCAGTCCTTCCTGTTGCCCCAAAGTAAAGCTCACTCTACCTGCACCGTGGTGTGTTTGTAAATTCTTCCTAGAAAAATACTCACTTATGTAGCTTTTCCCAAAAAGTTATTGTAGAAATGAACAAAAAATTTCCCATTAAATGGCAGCAGCAAGAATATTTAATTTCCCCCCAATATTAATTTAATTTCTTGTTAACTTCTTGATTGGATATTTGCATGAGGGTTTAATCTCTGCTTTGCAGAGCTGCTTAGTGCAGAGAAATACACAGGAAAATAATTACCTCTGTCCACTTGCTCTGATTTGGACAGGAGATGGTTCTGTGAATCCCAGAGAAATTCAGAGAGCTATTGGAAGCACCAGGAGAAAAGGGAGCAGGCCAGTCCCTACTGAGGAATAAAACAACTATGGACACACAAATGCACTCGTGAACAATCTTCACTAAAACCTGTCCTTGATCTAGGCCAGATTTTGAGGTATTACAAATTGCACAGTCGGGTTTTTGCAAATCCAGGTCTAAATTCCAGAGTCTAAAAGCAAGAGGGACCCAAATCCTTTCATTCCTGTCCTACACCCCACATTGGGTTTTGATCTGAACGTGCAGCAGTGCAAGTGTCTCGCTCCCAACTGGTTTTTAATTTGTAGCTCTGTGAGCCACCCACTGGAGCTCCCACAGATTATGGGATTTGACTGCGGAGCATTTCTAGGGATAAGTGCCACCTCCAGATTTTCAATGGAAAAAATGCTGAAGGGAAGCAAGAGAGTGGAAGTGGAGTGATGATGGCTTTATATATGTATATATGTATGTATTTATGTATCTATATATATATATACATTCCCAAATCTCACACTTCACTCCACCTGCCCTCCAGGTCAGGACCTCCTGCCCTCCTCCTTTCTTCTCAGAAGGAATTTCTTCATGGAAAGGATTGTTAAGCACTGGAAGTGCCCAGGGAGGTTTGGAGTGCCCATCCCTGGAGGTGTCCAAGGAAGGCCTGGATGTGGCACTCAGAGCTCTGGGCTGGGGACAAGGTGGGGATTGGGCACAGCTTGGACTCGATGGTCTGGGAGGGCTTTTCCAACCTCAGTGATTCTGGAATTCCAGTGATGAGAGGTCAGGAGAAGGATGGAAGCTCAGTGTGGTCTGTCCCTTCTAAAACCCCCAGGATTAGGGTTGGGATATTGGGATGAGAGACAAATCCAGTGCCGAAAGAGTTAAACTTGGTTTCTTCTATTTATCATCGAGCCCAAGACATTGCAGCAAATATTCCTGTTCTAGGAAATTTTATCCCTTTAACTCGATTACCCAGGTCCTGTGTGTGAATTTAGGATCAGTCGCTCACTTTGGGTCTGAAACACAACCAGGCTCCTCCTGTCCTGCTCCTGCCGAGCCCAGATGTGTCTCTGAATTACTGACTTTGACACTTTTATCCTGCTCTGCAGCTTTGTTATGGAAAACCCTTCTCGGTGTGGGTTGATCCGTTGACTCCTTGCTGGAGGCAACAGTTTCACATTAACACATGACAGGCTAAAAACTGCCCAAGGACTGGTTATGGAAGTGTTGGACCATTCTAAAATGAAAGAATGATTTTACAGAAGGAAAGAATTCTTTGCTACTCTGCTCTGAATTATCAACATCTTTCCAACCCTTCCTTCCTAAAAGGGGAAGTTGCCAGGAAGACACTCTATGGCACAAATCTTTCAGCACCTTACGGATTTTTGACTAAAGGCCAAAAAGCATTTCCATGCACCAGTGAATCCCAACGAGCTTTTCAGCAGATCCTGCATCAGAGGAGCAATTTCAGATCATTTCTTCCTGATTTTACTCCAATTTCCTCCAAGAAGTTGATTTTAGTGGCAGGCCTCTTGGTTTAAATTGGCTATCAGGGAAGATTTTCTTCCTGGAAAAGGCTGCCCACCCAGGGCAGGGGTGGAGTCACAGTTCTGGAGGGACTGAAAAGCTGTGTGGATGTGGCACTGGGGACATGGGTTAGTGGTGGCCTTGGTGCTGGGGAATGGTTGGACTCAGTGGTCTTGGAGGTCTTGCCTGACCTAAATGATTCCATGAGGATGCTGTTAAAGGGCAGGAAGGCAATCCTGAGACTAAGTTTTGGACAGTTTCCCCATGGAGAACAAGTCAGCACATGGAAAGAAGGTGGCAAATGAGACAGGGAGACCCTCCCAACAGACCTTCAGCTTTTGAGGTTGTACAGGGATAACCCAGAATCAATTCCAGCTGCAAACCCAAACCAGCCCTGCAGGCAGGTCACACCCACGAGGTGCCAACTCAAACCCTGACCATTAGAGGAAGACTTGGCAGGTCACCACCAAACCTTCCATGGCCATCAGGAGGAGAGGAAGAGGCAAACCTGATTACTCAGGGTTGTAAAAGACATCACAAAATTTTTTACAAAACTGGGAGAAGCAGGATGGAGATCTCAACCCAAAATTATAGAATCATAGACTTATGGAATCATGGAATGGCTTGCGTTGGGAGTGAACTTAAAGCTCAACCAGCTTCATCCCTCTGCCAGGGACACCTTCCACTATCCCAGGGTGCTCCAAGCCCCGTCCAACCTGGCCTTGGACACTTCCAGGGATGGGGCAGCCACAGCTTCTCTGGGCACCCTGTGCCAGGGCCTCCCCACCCTCACAGGGAGGAATTTTTTCCAACTTCAAGTCAGGTTGTCACAACCAGGGCATGCTGGCAGGATCCTGCTCCCTCTGGCACACAGCAAGGAACGGTGATGTCCCAGGAGCAGCACAGAGCTCCACAGGAGCTGCTGGAAAAACCCTTCAGGATGCAGCCCAGGCCGGGAGCGCTGTGGAAAAGCCGCGCGTTGTTCCCCTGGAGCAGGCCTGGGTTCCTTCACTCGGCGCGAGGGCAGCGCTCGTTCCGATGAGCTCATTCCAGCCATAAAGTCCAACAGCTCCTTAAACAGCCCCTGCATCCATTAATGCTCCCAGTGTTTCGCTAACCAGCTCCAACCTGCTCATTAAAACCACTTTTATAGCGCACGAAAAACCAAGGTCCAGCAGAAGGGCTCTGCTCCAGTGGTGTCTCCACACGGAGATGTTGGAAGGAGCTCCACGCTCCAGAGGGACATCATGCTCTGCCCTCCATCTGCCTCCTCCACAGGGACAGCAGCTTGGAAAGGGTTTTTTTCCAATCTAGAAGTTGTGGATTCATCAAAACATAAAATGGGCCAGACCCAGCTCTGAGCACTTTTCCCAGCAGTCCTGCTTCCATCCAGGATGCTCAGGGACCATTCTGCTTCATGGGACACCTTCCACTAGACCAGGTTGCTCCAAGCTCCATCCAACACTTCCAGGGATAGGGCAAATCAATGGCAAATAAGCTGAAAGCATTTATCTCACTCTAAAATATTATTTGATTATGTGGGTTTGTTCTTTTTTTTTTGTCAGCACAACTTTAGGCCTTTCCAAAGTACAAAGTTTTGGTTAATTTTTGCCTGTTTTGGTTAAAACCAGCAGATGGTTTGTGATATCAAAATCAATTCCTTCTGAAAAGTAAGGAATGCACCCCTGAACATTTTTTTCACAGCTTCCTTTCAAGCCAGTTTCAAATTGGAGCTAGACACCCAGTAAACAGCTTTAAAAAATAATCCTAGGTATTTTGGATGGCACTGGAAGGACTGGACAATTCCTGACTATTCAAGTTGTTCTGGGAGCATTTTGCTCCAGGTTTTTATTTTTCCTCTCTGCTGAGCGCTGCTCCATGCTTGGATATTAAGACATCATAAGAAAAATTCCAACATGGCAATGAATCATTAACTGTCACCATTCTCCAGGAGGTGCAAATTTAGGGTTATAAAACTGTCAAAAACCTAAACAGTTACATGGGGGGGTTGTGCTGTTGGCTGGATGTGCCCCTGGAAGGGGATGCAGACAAATCCCTGTGGAGCCGTGGGATGCAGCGCCTTGGGAACAGCCAGGGCACATCCATGGCAGAGACCATTCCCTGTGGGAAACCAAGTGGCCAAGAGGGGTTGGGGGGTTGTGCCTGTGACCCCTCTTGTTGTTTGGAATCATGGAATCACTGAGGTTGGAATCGTGGAATCATTGGCTCCGAGGTCATTAAGTCCCACCATTCCTTCAGCAAAGACAAGGCCACCACTAACCCATGTCCCCAAGTGCCACCTCCACACATTCCCTCCAGGAATGGGGACTCCAGCTCTGCCCTGGGCAGCTGTGCCAGGGCTGGACAGCCCCTTCCATAAAGAAATTCTTCCTTAATATCCAACCATGTGCAAACAAACAAAAAAGTCCAAGGTCACTTACTCAAGTGGCGAAACGACGACCCTTTAGTTCTACACAACATCCAGGATGTGGAATTCCACCCCAGGCATTCCCAGCACCTTGGTCACTCTCAAAAGGCTTCAGGAATGCAGGATTTGGAGGATGGAGACCAGCCCACAGCTCCATGGGGCCTTTCCCACCAGCTCCAGCAGGACCCAGACACCGCAAGGACCAACCGGCGCTCTGACCCTGGACTTGGTCAAACCACAAACACCATTTCAATTTGCCATTTGTGCTGTAGAAAAAAGGATTATCCCCTAATATCAGCACTCAGGAAAAGAAGGATTCAGGAAAAGTATTTTTCAGCCCAGTAGAAATAATCCTCATTTGAGGTTTAATTGCACCCTGGAATGGGCTGTCAATAGGCACCAATCAATAACTCGCTCCCCAATGGCACAGAATTCCCCTGTAATTAATGCTGGATGATTATTAAATGATCAATAATAAAGTGGAACACTATCAAGACTAAAAAGTGAATATTCTTCCAGAATATCCTTCTTTCTACTAATTAGGACATTCTTCAGCAGGAGATGTGTGGCTTCAAAATTCCCTCTGCGAGGAATGATGTGAATTAAACCCTGCTCTCAAATCCTGGATCAGCCCAAAGTCACATGGAACTGTTTATATTCCTTGATTGAAGGAATGCTAAAACACTTCTGGCAAAAATGCTTCCATTCCCTTTCCCCATCCAGTCACTGCAGGCTCCTTTAGAAATCACTTTTTTCTACAATATTTAGATGTATTTAACAATTGCCAAAATCAGAGTAAACGCCATTTTTTTTGGGAAGGAGAGAAGGAGAACACATCAGAAAAAATCTATTCTGATAGCACACATTTTCCCTCATCCAGGGCTTGGTAAAATTTGGATGCAAGTGGTGTTAAAGACAGAGTATGGGGAAAACAATGTTCTTTGGAATAAATATGGATGGAAAGGCTGAGCATGGCCAATCTCAGCCCTGGCACAGGGAAACGGGATCTGTGTTACAAACCCCTTTCAAAACAATTAAAATCCAAGGTTTTGGTTCAACCAATTGTGGAGACATCTGCAACAGCTGGATTGGGACTCTGCTCCCCAAATTCAAGCCCAACACAGATTCAAACCCATCTCTGCCTTTTCAGGCTAAAAGGAAAGGACATGACCACATCCACAGGCACAGGAAAAACGCAAGGAAAAAGTCAAGGATGTCACATCTGATCAGCCTGACACCAGGGTGGAAAACACTGGTGGCTTCTCTGATTTGGATCCTTCTGCAGCTCCTTTCCTTGCCTCATTAAATCCATAATTTGGGTAACTTTAAGCTCTTAGCAACATCTGCACTAAAATATTTAACTTGGGTTGGCTACTCGGTGTCACTGAAAGCCAAGGCTGGGTGCATTTCCAACTCCAGGATGACCTGGATTTTTCCACCACACCAACAGCACGTTCAGAGGGAACACACGGAGCTGATCCCTGAGCCCGTGGGCTCCTGAGAGCCCGGGAGAAATGGGAAACAGTTGTGGTGTGAAAACACACCAGGAAAAACCAACCCAGTGCTGTGTTTGGGGCTGGGCAGCATTTGATTTTAATAAAGCCAGGCTGCAAAAGCCTGGGGGATAAAAAAAGTGAAGGACTGGATGTAAAAATTTTATGGAAATGCTATGTTTAATAAAAAAAAAAGAAGAGAAATGTGAAGGAAGTGCAGAACAGCCACCATGCCTTGGCATCCTCATCAGGAAAGAGCCTTTGCAGCAAGGCACCAGCTCTGTCCCAAATCCTTCCCTGCACTCTGCTGGGAAATGGCTTAAACTGTGATAAATATGACATAGAACCACAGAATATCCTGAGCTGGAAGAGATCCACAAGGATCATTGATGTCCGTGGGGAGGCCCTGGCACAGGGTGCCCACAGAAGCTGGGGCTGCCCCTGGATCCCTGGAAGTGTCCAAGGCCAGGTTGGAGCAACCTGGGATAGTGGAAGTGTCCCTGGCCGTGGCAGGGGTGGGACTGGTCCCTGAGGTCCCTTCCAGCCCAAACCATTCCAGGATTCCAAGTCCCACTCCTGGCTGCAGCCACCCGGCTCACTGAACACATTTAAATTACAAAATGCCCAACCACTGGACATCAAACCCCTGCTAAATTTTCCGAGGTCAAAAGGAGACAAAGAGGGAAATATTGGCATTTTCCCATTTTCCTTTCATCCCAGATGGCTGCTTAGCAATCCCTGAGCTGTCAGTGATGGGGACTAAATAAACAGCAAATGAAATGTACATTGGGCTAAACCAGATATGGTTAAGAAAACACAAAACGTGTTAAAAATCACATTTTTATGTTGCCATCTGCAGCAGTTTCTTTTCAGCCTTCCTTGTAATTCAAGTTACAATGGGAGTGAGGTGTAAATTATGAAATTACTTTTAAAAAGGAGGTTTTTCAGCTCTTTCCCTCCCTGAGCAGTTCCTTCTACATGGGATGAAATGATGCTGGGATGGAGCCAGGGAAGATCATGTAGAACCCCAGAGGATTGGGATGCTCATTGCCCCAGCTCCCTGGGGACACTTTTATTTTATTTCTATGTATTTATCTGCTTGCAGGAATCTGAAATAAACCAATACAAAAACTCCAATAGAGAAACTGAGTTTGTTTAGCACTAGATAGGAATGGGAGCTTTCAAAGAAGCCAAAATGCTGCTTTTAGCTTTGCAGAGGAAGACAGCCAAGACAAGGTGCTCCAAAGGGATCCATGGAATACAACAAACTTGGAGCCATTTATCTCTGAGGCTGCTGCCTGCACACATGGAAAAGGAGGGGTTCAAAGCTGCCTGAGGAGCCTGGCTCCTCCTGGGAGCTTTGAAGATCTCAGCCATAAGGAGATGAGTGCAGTGGGTATTTCCTGGTAGCCTCGTGCTGCTTTTCCCAGCCCAAACTTGGCCCGTGGCAGATGGGATCACATGAGCTGTCGATCCCGGAGGATGCTGGGGAGGAAGCAGAAAATGCCACCCACTTGCAAGGTCACAGCTGCAAGATCCCTGCTCATGCTGCTGCACTGATGGCTTACATATGAGAGGAACCTTGGAAGAGGAATGAAAACACAGGGAAAACTGAATATTCCAGGCAGAGCTGTCGCTGGGGGTAAAGCTGCCCTGACAAACACCCAATGGCAGCTGTGCTGTTATCAGGGAAGGATGCTCTCCTGGAAAAATGCTGTACAGGGTTTTCCAGCTCCAAGGAATCTGCAGCAGAGGATGAAGTGCAGCTGCCTGTCCATGAGGAAGTTCCTGCTCTCCACAGTGACTCATCCAACAAAACCCAAGGGCATCCACATCAGCCACGGGGCTCATTTTCAAAGGTTACTCATTATTCACCCGCAAATTGGGTTTGTCAACAGAGGGAAAGAGCAGAAATCCAAGGTTGCCTCATCCTGTGATTCCAACAGCTTCATCCAGAAAGTGGATAATGAGCTCCTCTGAGCCAGGTGCCAGAGAGTGACACTGGGACAGAGAGAGGGAATGAGACACAAGGGCAACAGAACATGCCAGGCACTGCCTGGTGCTGCTGGAGGATTGATAAGAAGGAGCAGGGATCTGAATGCTCCCAGGCTGCTGCATGCCAGCACTGAGCTGGGAAAAGATGCAGAGCACCAGGGAAAAAAGTGCAGGGAGCCAGGAAAAGATGCAGAGAACTGGGGAAATAAATGCAGGGAGTTGGGCAAAAAGGGCAGGGAGCCAGGAAAAGATGCAGGGAGCTGGGGAAATAAATGCAGAAATCTCTGCTGTTCCAGTTTTTCTGCACCATCCCCATGGTGCTCGGAGCTTTGGCAGCGTGGCTCCGTGTGCATGGATGGTGCCAGGTCAGGGCATGGGATGAGGGGCAGGAGAGAGGCACCTGGAGAGGTGAGAGTGGACAGCAGCTCTGCCCAGGTGTCCTGGATGGATTCTGCAGGGGGAATTTGCTCTGCAGCCCTGGAAGTTCCTGTTGGGTGGGCATCTCCATCCTGGACCTTCAGGCTACGGCCTTGTTGTTACGGAGAGCTTACGTCTGGCTCTGTAGCTTAATTTCTCCTGACAGTGAGAAGGAACCCTGAAGGTTTCTGCAAACCAAACTGTTTACAAACGAGTGCCAAAGCCAGAGCTGGGGCCAGTGTGGGCTGGGAGCAGCAATCCCAGTGTTCCAAAAGTGCCTGCCGGAGCACAGGCCGTGCCACAAGGCATTCATCTCCCAACGCACCATCTGAGCCTGGAAACCTCGGCGTGACAGAGACGTGAGCGGCCCAGACAGCACGGAGGGAAGTGAAACGAAGCAGCAAATTACAGCTCTGCCCAGGATTTTCCAGCTGGGATCCCACAGAGGTATTTCCCAGCCCTCCCAGCCGTGGTCAGAGCCGCTCCTTTCTGGCGTCTTGCGGTGGCAGCGCTGCTGTGGCGGTGCTGGGGCTCGGGGGGCCTGGGCCACAGCAGGGCACTGCCACCAGGAACTGCCAGTGCTGCCAGCCCAGCACGACCAAGGGCATTGGCACAGACCCAGCGAGCTCCAAAGGGCCCTTTGGAACCGGCCTGGAGGTGCTTCCTGGTCCTGGGGACCCTCAGCGCTCCCTGTGTCAACCTTGGACCATGCAAGGAATGGTCTGGGAGCTCGTTCATGATGGAGATGTGAACATCTGGCACTTCTCCAATGCAGGATCATCATGGGCTTTCCAGGAGCTCATTCATGATGGAGATGTGAACATCTGGCACTTCTCCAATGCAGAATGATCACAGGCTTTCCAAACTGAGAGGGACAAGGAGTGCAGCAGTGTGACACAAAACCCACCTGAGCCCCACCCAGCCACTCATCTGCAGCCACCTCAGCTTTGGGAAATCATTAACTCGTGGTTTAAGACGCATCAGATCCACTCCTGACCCGATCCAGGCACAGAGATCCCTCCACATCCCCAAACAGAATCACTTCTCCCAACTTACTCATATCTTCACTAAAAGCACAGGTTATTTTGGCTGTCACGGACAGGATGGAGGTTTGCACTCAGTCAGAAACTACTGCAAGGGAGGAAAAGCACCAGGAGAAGCAGCAGAACCACCAAGTCCATCCCTGAAGCAACTTCCAACCAGGACATCTCCACCAGAGCCTGGCCAAGGGCAGGGACAGCCCAGGCAGCCAAGGGAAACCACCACAGGACTCTTATCACAGCAGTGGCTGCATGTGGAGTATTTCACTTGGCACCCTTAGGAGCTCTCATAATCTTTTCCTTTATGATTAATATTAAACAAGTCATATTCCTTATGGAATTTCCTAACTCTGTCTGTTTATATTTTTCTCTACATCAGAGTTAATATTTTAAGATCGCCTCTCTCTTTTTTCTCCTTTATTTCACGTTCATCTGTTTTTCCTCATTTTAGAAATCAGGTTTCTTGTTTAGTAGTCATGACAACATCTGCCTGCGGTGGTTACACCACAGCCTGGGGCTTTTTATTTTCTTTTCTCCCCACCAAGCTGCCTTAGAAAAAATATCCTTTAAATAAATAAAAGCATAAAATGAAAGTGGCAAGTTCGGAACCGACTCCTCCTCCTTTCCCTCCAATGACCCACTTCAACAAGACTTCCCAGCATGGTGGGTGAGGACTCATTTGGCTTTAATCCTGCAAAGTCTTATCCACTTAGTTCACTTCAATGGGAATACTCGGAGCACATCAAGTCAAACACATATGAAAGTCTTTAAAAACCTTGAGGTCTGGGCCTGAAAGGCACAAAAGCAAAAAGCTGGAGTTGCATTTTCCTTCTGGGCGTTGAGCTGTGCACAACAGCGAGAGGGCTGGGGTGGGATGGGGTGGGATGGGATGGGATGGGGATGTGCTGCTCCCAGGGGGAGGATGGGGTGACTTCCAGGAGATGCTGGAGTTCAACATCATCACTGCAGCAGGGAGCACATGGACCACCATCGATCCGGCCACCACAGCCACGCCGATGGCTTTGGCGTCTCCCTTGCTGTGGATTCCCAACAAATCCCAGTGGCTGCAGGCAGCAGGACCCACCTCCACACTCTTAGTCCAATATTAAACCCTGTTGGGGCAGCCTGGAGATCAGGCAAAGGAATTCCAAAGCAAAGGAGCATCACACCACCAAATGCATTCCTATAATCTAGGGAATATTGAGGAATAGCTTTTTTTTCCTAAACTAACATAATATTTCAGTTTTTTAGGCTGTGGGAACCAGTAGCTAAGAAGGAATTTAGGCTTTTGGAAAAGTAGGAGTATGTTTTATTTTAGACTTCTCCCACAAGCCCAGTGAATGGCCATGGAGCTGTGGATCTGTGTTTGCCCATGGAAAGACACCACTAAAATTCCAGGGGGTGTTTCACACAGGGAACCAAGACCCATCACAGGGATAGCCAGGAACACCGAGAGCAGCACTGAATCCAGAGGAGGCAACGAGGAAGGGAAATTTAACAAAGGCAGATGAACCTTTAATGCAGCAGAACCTCTGGGAGCCCTGAGATGCTGTGTCCAGATGTTCCGAGGTCGCTGTAACCTGACTCCAAGAAGGAAGAGGATGTATTCCTTAAAATTCCCTGTGGTGCTTTAATTTACTGCAGTCTTGCAGAGGACACATGTGGTGATCACAGGTGGGGTTTCACACTGACCATAAACATGGAGTTGGGGGCAAAAGACTCCAATCCTTTCAGCTTTGGCTGCCAAGACAGTTGAGGAACAGATTTCCATGAAAACATCTCCCTTTCCCTGTGCTCCAATAATCAGGGGCCAGAGGAAAACCCTCCAGCAGAGATTCTGCAGCACCAAGGACCCTTTCACTGATGGCAACCAGGACCTGAGACTGCCCAAACTGGGGCTTTCCAGCTGATCCCTTCTTGGCTGGGTGGAGAAGGGGGAAGTGGGGAGGAACACAGGATGGATGACAACATTTTGAAGCTCCAGCTCTTATCTGTAGCCACATTTTTTCTAAATAACCCCAGGAAAACGATCTCTCACCATATTTAGGACCCCATTGTCTGCAACATCAATATTGGCCCTGCAGTGTGTCCAGCATGATCCCATCTGCCCTTGGAATCACGGAGATGGAGCTGATTTGGATGCACTGGGTCTCAGAGTGCCCCTCCTAGCAGCCCCTGACCCTTTTACCTTGGCTCTGCTCCCTCTGAGGTTCCTGGCTGCTGGATGAGGAGAAGTGGCAGGTTTGCCCTTGTTGCTCCAGAGGGATTTGTGTGGGGCTTACAACTGGTTTTTAAGGGCTGGCTATGGAATAAATGACATTACTGATGCCATAAAAGCAATCCCTGTCTCTTTCCCACTCTCCCCTCTTGCCATTCCCAATCCCATCCAAACAAACAATGCACTCTGCTTTGCTTTTCCAGAGGAAATTTTAAAATTTCTGTTGACTGAGGTATCCTGAGTTTGCTACTGCTCCTGGATTTTGGCATCTCAGAGGAGCTGGCAGGTTCTCTGAGGCTGACCATGATGACACCTGGTCTAGTGGAAGGTGTTGCTGCCCTGGATGAGCTTTAAGGTCCCTTCCAAGCCAAACCATTCCAGGATTCTATGGAATACCTGTCCCTCTCTGCTTGTTCACTCACAAAATGCAGGGATCAACCCACGAGCCATCCCAACCATCACTGCCACGCCACACAGGCCATAATCTGGGACTAAACGTTCCCAAATTGCTCATTTTGTGCACTTTTCTGCCAGACTTCGTCCATGCTCCCACTGCACCCCCTTGTATCCATGATTTGTGCAAGGAAGGCACTTGCTTTCTCAGCTTTTCCAAAACTGGCACCAATCTGGGGTTTCTCCTTGCTTCCAAGTTTTTCTAATTAGAGCAGGGTGTAAATTTAAAGTGCCATTTCCCTCCCTGAGCAGCTCCACATGTGGACACCAAGCCCAGACCAAACCTACGTGGTTCCTGCAGAGCTTAACCCAACGGGGGTTTCATGTGTGGAAGGAGCAGTTAATCAGGAATATGGACAGACAAACATCCCTGTGCTCCTGGCAGAGATGGAATTAAAATCCAAGAGTCTCTCAAAGGGAAGCAGGAGAGGTGAGACCTCGTGCTGCAAACACCTGCCTGGATCAAGGTATTTTGGGGCTCAGCCACCAGCAGGGTTTAGAGCAGCAAGAAAAATCCATGACCTTCTGCACCATGCCAGCAGAGAATCATGGAATGGTTTGGGGTGGGAGGGACCTTAAAGTTCATCCAGTTCCACCCCTGCCATGGGCAGGGACACCCCCAACTATCTCAGGTTGCTCCAAGCCCTGTCCAACCTGGCCATGGACACTTCCAGGGATGGGAAGCCACAACCTGCTGGGAATGTTGTTCCCAGCAAAATGGGAAGTGAGATTGGGGTTTGTAAACAGTTCTCCAGGCAAGGACCACTGCTGACCATGGCACAGCATCTCCATCCCACACTGAGGGCAAGGAGCCTGTCCCAGTGCAGCACCAAACAAACCCCAGCTGCTCCAAGAGTATCCTGCACTGAGCAGAGATTTCTCTGAGTCACCAGCTCCAAAAAAATCCCAGTTTTTATAGGAAGATGAAAGTAATGAGTGACACAGGTTTCCTGCAATTTCTGGCTGTTGCATCACCAAAGAGATAACAGCCCTGGTGGAGCCTGGGGAACGGGGTAATACAGCTGTGTAAACTGCGTGTGGGCTAAAGCATCCCGGGGCTGCATCCTCATCCCAACACTTCCAAAGCAAAATAAAACCTCTCTGGAGGCAGCAGCGTTTCACAGGAACATTAAACCCAGCAACTTGGCCCGGAACAAGCAAATGAGTTATTCTCATCAAAGCAGGAAAATAGAAAATGCATCTTCACCTCCATCCCTGAGCAGCCCAGACACCAAGATCCACAGCTTTGTCCTTACTCTGAAATGATGTGGGATTTGTTTAAATGGCTTTAATTAAAGCTATCCAGTGCTTGTGTGAGGGATACTGGGAAAACTTACACCTCTTTCTGTGGATAGTTTTACACATCCAGCTGACACAGGGTGTGCTTAAAACCCAACTATGCACAGGCATTAAGCACATGCACATTTAACTTGACAGGATATAATGATTGGAATATGCAGATTAATTAAAAAACCCTAAGATGACCACCTTGGGAGGACAGAAGGTAAAAGTTTCCCGGAGAAGCTGTGGCAGCCCCATCCCTGGAAGTGTCCAAGGCCAGGTTGGATGGGGCTTGGAGCAGCCTGGGATAGTGGAAGGTGCTGGGATTGGAACTGGATGGGCTTTAAGGCCCCTTCCAACCCAAACCATTTTAGGAAAACCATGCCAGGAACCCAAGATCAGAGCATAATCCACACTGGTCTGACAGCCAGTGGTACCAGAGGAAAGATGAAGGAGCAGGGATGGGAAGAAGACTCCTTTCAGCCAGGAGAGTAATTTTAACAGCAGCAAAACCCTCCCCTTGCTGCAAGAACACCACACCAAAGGCATCATCCCACTCCAGCCCCTTCCACTCCTCCAATAGACATGTTCTGTCTTCACAAGTCCATTTCTGACACCAATAAATGATTCTCTCATAATAAATGTATTAAAAATTCCCTTTAAAAGGAGTGCATCATCTGCCATCTGTTTCCAGTTAGGCTGTTCTGATTTAATCTTTCTTTTCTTTTTGAAATGGAATAGAAAACATTATTTAAAGGTCCTGTAATCTTCGTGGTGGGAGGAGAGAACCCAAATCCCAAATCCCACCGCTGTCACCCAGCTGAACAGCAACGGCTTGGTGGGAGCCCAGAGCTGGGAAGATGCAGAGGGACCAGTTCAGATCAGGACTAAGGGACAGAAAATGGGATTAAACTTGGAAGAACTTCACCCTCTCTTCAAACCATTGCACTGAAACCCGAGAAATTCACAGTTTGAAGATATTTGACACTTGTTTGTGGGCGAGTCCTTTTGGGCAAGGTTGTGAGGGTTTTACTCAGCTTTAGCAGCTACAGCTAAATGTAAATAAATAATTACCACTGGAAATACAGCACCAGAGCATGGTCAAGATCATGTCATGGACACCAGGAACATCTCTGGTTTGCAGCTGCTCTGGCTGTTGTTAGACAGAAATGTTTTATGCCCTCACTCACATGTGCAACACATCCTTTATCTCCCAGCCTCTCCTGGACCTGAATGCTCAGTCCCATCTGGGAAGTGCAGATGTTGGAAGCTCCTGCAGCCTGGCCAGCTCGGAGCATTTCACTGACAGCATCCTCGGGATCGATTTTTCCCATCCAGCCCAAGCACCTGGAAATTCTGCTGGAGGACTCCACAAAGGTTCTGGAGTGTGGAGGAAGCTTCAATATCCAGTGCAAAATTAAAGCAGGGAGAAAAACCAACCACCTCAGCCTGCCCCAGAGCCCAGGGAGCTGAAATATTCCACAGGCTCTTCCCTTGGGAAGGGAAGGCCCACATGCGGGGGCCATTCCATACAGCTCTGGAAGGTGTTCCTGGAGTGGGAAGAGCAGCCATGGAGCAGCACAGAAAGTGAGACCTGAAGCACCCTGGAAAGCTGTAACACAGCCAACACACTTTTTCTAAGCAATATAACAACCAGGACTGGTTGAATTTTCACTACATTTCTGCAAATCTTGCAATTCAAGGATCTGACTGCTGATTTTGGATGTCAGTGCTCAGCAATATTCCCCACCCCGTCCCTGGGTGTCCCTGGCATGGCCACGGTGGTTGCCATGGCACAGAGATGGCACCAAACTGGGCCACCAGCACTGGGACAGCCTGGCACACGTGGCAGCTTCCAGCACGAACCTGAAACTCTGCTGGAACTCATCCCTCCCTCCCCTCCCTGCCACCACATCCTGCTGCCACACCAGCAGGCCCTAAAACAAAACCGTGCTCTTGGATGGCCAAACTCACTTCAGCTCTTGCTGGCCCCAAAACCAAGAGCCCCAGTCAAGAGTGAAAACGAATCCCGACCTTCCTGCTGCATTTTTACAGCCATGGCAGCGCTTCCCATCCCAGGGGCCTCCCATGCAAATCTGATTTCATGGCTGGGCGTCAAATCTCTCTCT
Organism: Climacteris rufus; assembly: GCA_013398175.1. Lineage (NCBI taxonomy): Eukaryota > Metazoa > Chordata > Aves > Passeriformes > Climacteridae > Climacteris > Climacteris rufus. Next base: position 781,429 of record VZRZ01005093.1, on the reverse strand, counting down.
CAGGCTTAATAAGCAAACCCAGGACCAGTAGCAAAGGTGAGCTGAGAGCCATCCCAGCCCAGGGAATGGTAACCAGAGACACTCCAAGCCCTGCTCCATGGAAAACCAGCCACTTCCAAGCCAACCCAAAGCAGAGGCACCGGGAATCCGAGGCTGTCCTGAAGAGCCACGTTTTACTTCCAATTTAAAAAAAACCCCAAACCCGAGGCTGTGGGATCCCTCCAAAGTTCCCCTGGCGTGCCAGCAGGATGAGTGATGGTAAATCACACCAGCTCCAGGCTCTGGCTGCTGCCAGGCGGCTCCGCCTGTTGGAGTCACTGATGGTCCCCTTTCCAATTAATCAAGTTCCCATACTGATTAACAGCATGATTCATGTCTCTCGTTAGGAGCATTCTGGAACAAACAAGCCTGTATTTCAAGGCCACTGGCTTAATGGTTAAAATAAATACCTTCCAAATTTCTATTTTCAAGTAGCTGAACCTTTTCCACCTTTACAACTAATTCAGACTTCCTTCAAATTATTTTTCTAAGTAATATAACAATTTGTTTTTCATTAGAGCTTGTCAAAGCCGGACTTGGGTTTATTTTGAGAGAAACCAGCGCTCTCCAGAAACTGTTTAGTACAATTTGAATGACGCCCAAAGGGGTTATTGCAGCCACAATCAAAATAGAGTTTACAGCACTGGCTTGGGGTGACACTTTATTTAATGATTTAAAAAAAAAAAAAAAGAGAAGAGAAAAAAACCCCCAGCGCCCTGAATCAGGAGCTAATTAAATGCACTCCTATGGCTCACAGTAAGTGTTTCTCAGTCCCTCTGACTACTGCAGAATGCAAGGACTTAACTTGTTGCTAACTAATCCCAGACCCCATTATAGGAGCAGTGTTATTTACTGGTTTGGGGTGGTATGTGCTGGTATTCCTGTGTCTGGCACAGCAGATCCTAGCAAGCTGGATGTGAAATCAAATATCAGAGTGATTAAATAGTTTGGGTTCTGCCTGCTTAACTTAGAATTTTTCTTTTTAGCGGGGGTACAGCTTGGTATTTAATTTAAGGGGGCTTAAATGTAACAGAAAATCTGCCCTGTAACTGCTTTGATTTCACATTCCTTTTGTTTTGCTGTCGAGAAAAGCTGAGCTGGAGCAGCGCCAGGGCCGAGGGAGGGAATCTGGGGGGATCCAGGCAGGGAATGAGGGGCAGGGTGGCCGGGCTGTCCTGGTCTTGGGACCAGGAGGGGTGATGGTCAATCCATAATCCATAATCCATAATCCCAGTCCAAAGGTCCAACATTCCCAAACAACCTTTGAATCCCTCTGCTTGCATCCCCCACCTCACACCCGAGTCCAAAGCGGATTTCTAAACAACTGCAGAACTCTTTTCCATGGGCCCACTCCTGCCCTCTCAGCACTCGTGTTCTGCTGTTCATTTCCATGATTCTGTTTGTTGTTTCTTTCTAAACCACAACAAAATCAACAGAATTTGGATGTTTGTGAAGGCTGAATTTCCTCTCTTTTCGCAGGGGAGCCACTGCCCAGCCCAGGCAGTGACACCCACCCAGTCACACCCAGCACAGGGGGACTGCGTCCCCCAGCATCCCAAGGCACCTATAAAAAACCAGGAGAGGGATGTGTAGTGACAGAACAAGGGGGAATGGATTTAAACTGAAAGAAAGTACATTTACATGGGATATTGGGGAGAAATTCTTCCCTGTGAGGGTGGGGAGGCCCTGGCACAGGGTGCCCAGAGAAGCTGGGGCTGCCCCATCCCTGGAAGTGTCCAAGGCCAGGTTGGACGGGGCTTGGAGCAACCTGGGACAGTGGGAGGTGTCCCTGCCCATGGCAGGGGTGGCACTGGATGGGCTTTAAGGTCCCTCCCAACCCAAACCATTCTGGGGTTCTGTGCACTGCAGAACAATTCCTGAATTTTCTGGCTGTTCTATCCACCAGTGAATGGGGCATCAATACAGAAAAACACCCCCCTGAGCAGTGAGCATTGCATGTGTCCTGTAGGTGCTTAATTAAAGCCCTAACGAAGGGCCTGATCCTCCTGCCACGAGCCTGGGACTTGTGTAACCCTGCTAATCCTGCTGGAGACACCTCTGATTTACACCAGCCTCGGAGCAAGAACAAACCCCAGCTCGGATCTGACAAGTGAAAACAAACACTGGATTCAGACGCTTTCTGCAGGGAAGGGGGGGCTGCTTAATTTTTGTTCCCTCTCTCCAGGCTGCTGCTGTGACCTCTGCTACCTCCTAAGTCAGCAACACAATCTCTTGCAGCTGTGGCACTGCAACAGCCTGATCCAATTTGTGTGTGTGTGGCTGCGAGGGCAGCTCATCCCTCCAACATCTCGTGGTGTGGCAGAGGCAGTGCTGGGACAACGGGGGGCTTGGTCCTCTCACTCCCAAAAAAAGAGGGGGAAAACCCTCACTTGGCCTCCTCTGCTTTCCTGGAGAGATGGGAACAAAATCAACTGGAGGAAAACGTCCATTTCCATCAAAATTTTTAAGAGGCTGGGGTTTGTCCAAGCCAAGAAGGAAAAAAAAAAAAAAAAAAAAGGCAGAAAATATCGGTTCGACAACTGTTTTCTGCCTGAAAAAAAAAAAAAAGAGGAGGAAAATGAGTTTGCTGCCTGCTCTCCTGCACATTCCCAGCTCCCAGGGGCTGTGTGTCTCTGGTGCAGTGCCCAGCTGGGCAAGGGTAGTGCTGGGAGCTTGTTTTCCAAGGGAACAGAGCTGGAGGTTTCTGCCACGTTCCCCCTGGGGGTCCCTCTCTCAGCAGGTCCCCCCATCCCTCCTCCAGCTCATAAAGTCCCCAGGCTGCTCCTTGGCCTGGGAGCTGCCTCGGGGGGTTCCTTCCCAGGGCTCTGAGTTTGGGGGGGGTTTGGCTGTGGAGGTTTTATCTCTGCCTTCTGCAAGGCTGGAACTGTGCCTGGCTCCTGGCAGTGTCATCCCTCTGCTTTATGGATGGCTCCTGCTGAAAACCATCCCGGGACTGCCCAACGGGCAGCCCAGCCTCAGTGGGAGCAGGGAACAGCTGGCAACATCAAAATTCAGTGTCTGGAGGGGGGAAAGATATTCCACAACCACTGCAGCTCCTTCAGGGAACCTCTGTCCTGCTGTGTGACGTGGGGGCTGAGCTCATCCAGGGAGTTCTCCAGCCACAAGGATGCTCCGTGCTGCAGGACACTCCAGGAGTTTTCAGGGGCCATGGAAAAGGAGTCAGACTCCCCTAATCCACCCAAATCCAAAGGGATTTGAGAGCCTAAAGCTCTCCCCACATTCAAAACTCCCCAAATTGTGCCTTTATGGCTGTGATCAGGAAGCAAAGCAATGCCCCTGTCTTTCCAACAGCACCATCCTTGGACTTTCTCTTTATTTATTTATGGATTTCACCTCTCTGATCCTGAAGCTCCTTCCCATCTGGCACTGCCAAACGCACCCCCAGCTGTAAGAAAGCTCAGTCCCCTCCCTCCCTCCCTCTAACCCAGCATTACCTGCCAGCTCTGAGGGGCAAGGTGGCTTTTTCCTGCCTTTTTTTTGGCTTTCCTCTCGCTTCCCCTCATCAACTCGTTTGCCAAGCAGTGTAATTTTACTGCCTGGCTTCCAAGGAGCCAAGAAATACGTTTGCTGGTGTGAGCTGGGAGTTAGACATCGTGAAAAACATGCAGCTTCAGGGGTTTTAGGAGGCAGCTCCAGGGTTTTTAGGAGGCAGCTCCAGGGTTTTTAGGAGGCAGCTCCAGGGAGCAGCGAAACACCCGCCGAGCTGCAGGACTTGCCTTCCCCAGCAGCATTTCCAGCCTCCCTCCTCCTTAAAACCACAAACTCCATGAGGTGTGGGCAGGCTCTGCCCTGATGCTTCTACAGAACCAAGAAAAACAGAGTCCAGACCTCACCTGGGGGCTCCAAGACCCTCCAAGAGCTCTTCTTGCTCCCCCCTCCAGGTACTGACAGCCACATTCTGTACTTGACTTCTCCTGAATATTGGGGTGCTTCAGACCTAAGTGTGCATTTCTGAGGCCCAGATTCCCCCTGCTACTACAAAAATCATCCAATCACAGAATTGTTAAGGTTGGAAAAGCTCTTTTAACGCCATCAAGTCCAACCATCAACCACCATCACTACCACGGTCACCACTAACTCATGTCCTCACACCACATCCACACGTTTTTTGAACACTTCCAGGGATGATTTATTCCTGCCAGAGACAAAAGGCAGCAGTGCTCAGGAGATGCACAGAAATGAGCTCATGAAGCCACCGTGGCAAAACCCTAAAGCTGAGGGGCAGGAAACCACGTCAGAAGTGACCATTCGTGGCCAAGAGAAGCAATGCCCAACCCTTCATGGATCTGCCTGGGAATGGGCTCATCCAAAGGGTCCCTGTGTCCCAGCAGAGAGGAACCAGGGTGCTGGCAGCACTCTGGAGTTCATCAAACCCACCCTAAAGAGCACCTTGGTCCCACCAAGCATAAACCCCAACCACCAACAGGAACCCCCTGTGCACATCCAAGACGGGAACAATGCAGAGCCTGGGTGCTTCCAGCTCCCTTGGGATAACTCCAGGCTGGAACCAGCACAGTCTGCCCAGCACAACCCCACAGGAACCCCATGGTGGACAGACATCCATCCTCTGGCTGCAGAGCCCCTCCTCTCTGACGTTTCCAACCTCACTAAGCCTTTTTCCTTACAAACGTGAACGAGGCAAGAAGAGTAAGTTCACACTTGGAAAAACCCCACACTTTCTTTCTTTAAAGCCCAACTGTTTTTGGGTTCCTGACAAAGCAATATTCTCCAGGCCAGTTGGAATCTGGAAAAATACACTCACTCAACCTAGCCACCATGACTCCAATAACAATTATAAAATGTCCAATAAAACTTGTCTGTAATGTCAATTCAAATCTTGAAAAGCAGAATTAAGTGGTATATCAACATTAAACTTTATTGCTTCCTTTGCAGAGCACAAGGATTGTCAATAAAAGTCATTCTGAATGAAGAAAAGGGCAGTAAATATTAAATAAACAGGTTTTTGTTGAAATGCTATAAATGCACCAGAGCTGCCTTTTACACTGGGACCCTTTTTGCCTTTGCAGACTCCCCTCGTGATCGAAATAAGTCAGTAATTGCCAACTATCAATAAAGCGCCAATTAAAGGGTGCTTGATGCCTGCATTTACTCGGTGTCATTAGGAGCCTTTATTGGGTGTACTTGGCTTTTCCAGGTCCCTCTGGCTCTGTCTGACGTCCCCCAGCACTCCCAGGGCCGTGCTGCTCGTTAGGGAGGAGCCGGAGGCGATGCCGTCCCCGAGCCCTGGCCGGGAGCTCGGCAGGGATGGAGCCACCCCAAGGTGGGAGAGGAGCACTGAACACAGAATGGATTGGGGTGGAAGAGCCTTAAAGCTCATCCCAATCCACCCCCTGGCATGGGCAGGAACACTTTCCACTATCCCAGGTTGCTCCAAGCCCTGTCCAGCCTGGCTTTGGACACTCAAGGGATGGGGCAGCCACCCCTGTGTCAGGGCCTCCCAGGGAAGAGTTTCTCCCTCATCTCTAATCTAAGCCTGCCCTCCTTCATCTTAACCAACAGAGAGGGGAGGTTTTGCTTTGTCCACAAGACAAAAGAGGAGTTTTTCTAGGGCTGGGCTGAATAAAATCTTCCCAGAGACATCAAAAACCTCAGGTGTGACACCCACCATGAGCACAACTGATTGACACCCCAAAACCGCCCTGGTTCAGGCCTCTCCTGCCCCACTGCCAGCACCTCCAGCTGCCCAAGATCCATCCCAACACAACCAAACCTGGCCCCAAAAGCTGTGCAGGGGTAAAGGCTGATGATCAGTGGCACTCAGACACAACAGGAAGATTTTAGGAAGCAGAAGGAACCGGGAACACCACGAGGGCACAAACCTGGCGGGTTTTGTGTCAGACCTTTAAAACCTGATCAGCATTTTTGTGGTTTACCAAGGCAGTTTATGAGCTGTTCTCCAATTTAATTATCACATGAATTCACAGGAAGCAGTAACAGCTCCTGAGTATGAATATCACAATGCTGAAATGATGCTGAACAAAGACGAGGCAGCGAGGGCTGAAAACTGAGTGTCTGAGAGATTTAATGAGCTCTTTGAACTCTGCCAGGGCAGAGATGAGAGAAATCAGATGGGGTCTAGGAAAGGATATTTGCAGCAGCTTCTGTCCTCTGAGTTTTGCATATGTACAAAAAAAAAAAAAAAACACAGCCAAAGAATCAACTGGAATGTGAATGCCATTAAATTTTAAAGAAATGATTTCTATTATGAACCTTGGCTCAGTAATTCTGGTATTTGTGAAGAGCAGCTCAACCATTTTCAGAGATAAGGAACAATCCTTGAACGATAAATACAAAAAGAAGAATCTCAGAGGGTGAAAGATGTCTGTAAAAATTAACTTTTGGAGAGATTACAAGGATTCACTTCGGCCACTGGAGCTGCAGATCAGACCCTTTGCACTGCTCCTGGGCTGACATTTCCCAGCCACCCAGAACCCAAACCTCCAGCACAGCACTGAGAGCAGACACAGCAGCGGGAAACACGCAGGAATTCATGGCTGGGAATCATCTTCACTCACTGGAGCCTGAACTCCAGACCTGCCCACTGAGCCACTCCGGGCGCTGCTCGGAGCAGTCGGCTCCTGGGAAGCCCAGCCCTGGTGAGGGCAGGGCCCTCTGGAAGCAAAGCAGGAGCATCTCACCTGGAAAAGGATCTGCAGGAGGCCGTGCAGGATGCACATCCTTCGTCCCAGGAAGAGGAAGAAGGGCACCACCAGCTCGATGAAGTGGTTGACCAAGGTCTCGAAGCGGTGGAACCACCAGGGCGAGCGGTGCATGAAGTACGAGATGGGGTTGGGCACCGGCTGCGTCTGAAATGCAAGAGCAAAACAGGAATCAATCCCCTCCAAAACTTCTTCTCAAGGGGAACTACAGAGTTTTGGCCTTTTTTCTTATTTCTGTCCCCAAGTTTTCTCTCAGGAGCACCACCCTTTGCCTCTAGGAACTCATATCTCTATAGCGAAAATAACTTTTTTCATGCATCTTTAAACAAATACAACTTTTAAAAACAGAGTTCTAATCTTCCCTTTGTTTTACATCATAACCAAACTCCATCTTAAATTAACCCCACTGTGATTTAACACTGAAATGTTACACACAGCTCAGCGCTGAGGGATGTTAAACTGAGTGAAGATCCTCAGAGCAACGGAGCAGATCCAGAATCTGAGACCAAGATTTCCTCAGGGTCAGGCCCTGGGTCAAACAGAGCCAGGAATGGAAACCAGATTTCAAAACCTAGGCTATCTCCTTTCAAAATGTTTCAATTTGAAATAAATGTGGTGGTAGAGCTGCTTTCCAAGATGGTAATTTGGGAGAGGAAAGTGTAATTCCTCTAAACATGTTATACTGGTTAAGGTATTTACATACTGGCCTTGGGACAATATTATTCTTTTATCAGCCTGAAATTTTTTGACACTGGGAGATTTACCATCCAGGACAAGAAAGCTGCAAATTTTTCAAAGGAAACAACCCCAAATTCTGATATGTTAATAACTGCCACCCTAAGAAATCCCACAATTTCAGCAAAAAAAAAATTTAATTTATCTTAGCATATCTGACAGGCTCAAATTCCCTGGTATTGTTTTAAAACTGCAACAACAGAAAAAGAGAGAGGTTGAAAACACAAATGTTAATTGAAGGAGACACAACACATCTTTAAATTATTTGTAGTTAAATCCAAAATACAAACAAAACAGAGCAAATCCTGTAGGATGCATGGCAGCCGAGCACGCTCCCACTGCCAAACCCCACAACTATTGTAATTCCTTATTAGCAAAGCTGGGATTAATAAAGTTGTTGCTTTCCATGGGTTGGAGCGGCCCCTTAGGACAGGAGACCGCATCCTTCCTTCCTCGGACACGGCGCCGGATGGAGCCGGGCCGAGGTCAAGGAGCTCTGCCAAGGCCACTCCGGCCAGGCTGGGGGGTCAGGGCAGCCCCAGGTGCCACCCAGGGCCCTTCCCCTCCACCAGGACCTGGTTTGAGTTAATCCCTTGTTGGACTCTTCACCAGCAATCCCAGAACGCCAGCAGGCTCACAAAGGGATTTTTTTTTTATCTTCAGCTGAGAAATGCTTTTATCCTTCCCAAAAGGCAAGTTGTTTCTTGGCTATTATTATTATTACTATTATTATTNCTGCCAAGGCCACTCCGGCCAGGCTGGGGGGTCAGGGCAGCCCCAGGTGCCACCCAGGGCCCTTCCCCTCCACCAGGACCTGGTTTGAGTTAATCCCTTGTTGGACTCTTCACCAGCAATCCCAGAACGCCAGCAGGCTCACAAAGGAATTTTTTTTTTTATCTTCAGCTGAGAAATGCTTTTATCCTTCCCAAAAGGCAGGTTGTTTCTTGGCTATTATTATTATTACTATTATTATTATTATTATTATTATTAAGTGCTTTAACCAAACCTGACCCAGCTGAAGCATCGTTCCTTTGGGTTGTAATGTTTGGCACTTATGGCTCAGAGCAGGCAGAATTACAGGTGTAATTACACACCTACTTCTTATATAATGAATACATTAATGTGTATTATTCCCACTTGTTGTTTGGGCTGGGACTCAAGATGTCATTCCACAACGTGTTTAAGGGCAGAAAGAGAAAATTCCAGCCTCAAATCCCCCTGCAGCGGGAAGTTCAAGGCCAGGTTGGACGGTGTGAGGGTGGGGAGGCCCTGGCACAGGGTGCCCAGAGAAGCTGTGGCCGCCCCTGGATCCCTGGAAGTGTCCAAGGCCAGGTTGGATGGGGTTTGGAGCAGCCTGGGATAGTGGGAAGTGTCACTGCCCCTGGCCAGGGATGAGATGAGCTGAGCTTTAAGGTCCCTTCCTGCCCAAACCATTCTGGGATTTGAGGATAAACCAAAACCCAGCGATAAAGCAGTGATTCACATGTCCCAGATATCCTTTAAAAGCTGCTGGGGGAGGAGATCTCTGTGTGTGTGTGTGTTCCTCCCAATGCCTTCCAGATGCTGCACAGGTTTCCCGGGAAGGGAGCTGTGTTTACTCGGGATGGGTGTTGAGGCAGGAGCAAAGACCCAGAGCAGCGTGTGAACCACCACCGCTGCAAAACTTCCTGCATTCTCTTTGTGCCCCACTCCACCACTGCCCAGAGGCACCCACTGACCAGTGGGGCATCTTTTTGGGATTACAGAAGGAATTTGCCCCACACCTGCTATTCCAGAGTAATCGTATCCCGTGGAAACATCCCGGCAGTGTTGGAGGTGGCGGTGTCAGGGCCCAGGAGGAGGGAAAAGCTTTCCAGGCTCACCTCACCCAGCTTGTTTCTGGGATTTTGAGCTTTACACTTTGCTTTGTGGCTGCTCTGTGAGGAGAATTCTGGAAGGCCAGAATGATTTGGGTTGGAAGGGATCTGAAGGATGATTTAATTCCAAACCTCTGCCATGGGCAGGGACACCTTCCACTCTCCCAGGCTGCTCCAAGCCCTGTCCAAGCTGGCCTTGGACAATTCCAAGGATGGGGCAGCCACAGCTTCTCTGGGAAACCTGTGCTAGGACCTCCCCACCCTCACAGGGAGGAATTTCTTCCTAATATCCCATCTAACCCTGCTCTTTTTTAGTTTGAAGCCATTCCTCCTTGTCCCATCACTCCAGTTCCTGATGAAGGTTCCCTCTCCATCTCCTCATCCTAAGAAGTATCCAAGAAGCAGCTGGGAGTTCTCCTGCTTCCAGAACATGTGTGATCTCCTGACACATGGAAAACACAGCTCCAGGTCAGATGCCACTAAATAACCAATCCCAAGGTGGATGCACATGGAGAGGTACCATGGGCTTGGAGCAGCCCCATTTCTGGGCACCTCTGTGAGACATGAAATGTTTTTAAATAAAAAAAACGATTAGCAAAACCTGGCTTTGTGTGTCAGCACAAGGTGCAACATAATAATAACAACCCTTGTGCCCCCCTCACACCTCCAGCAGCCGGAGAGAAACTGCTGCTGCAAACGGCTTTGGAAATCAGAGCAGGAAAATGAATTCCATAATTCACGGGGCAGATTTGTAAGGTGTGAGTGCTGCTGAAGGAATTCTGGGTCGCCAGCTCAGGCCTGTTCCCTGGCTTGGATCGACCAGGTTTTACGAGGGCTGGTAACAGAGTCTAAAAATATGCACAATAAACTGTTTTTTTCTCCCTAAGGGGTCTATGGTTTAATTATGTTCTTAGTGAGAACCATTAAAGTGCTAAGTACCTGAAGACTCCTAATTTACTAAACTATAGCCCACTAAAAGCCAACAGAAGGCCATTATACAGCAGAGTGAAGGCTCTTCTTGGGGACTGTAAATGCTCATGGTCCCTCCTCTCAGCCCCCTTGCTGCCATGGCTTTACACAAACTCCGAGGGAGGATTTAATCCCAGGGTTGGATAGCCCAGCTCAGCCTAGGGAAATCTCCAGGCTCTCCTACAGGGAAACAAGCCCCACATTGTCCTCAAACAACCCACTGCTCAGACAGGGCTGGGATTGAGGCGACCTGGGATAGTGGAAGGTGTCCCTGCCCTTGGAATGGGATGGGCTTTAAGGACCTTCCAACCCAAACCATTCCGGGATTCTTTATTAGTCTCACAGCACAGCTCCCATGCAATTAACTGTGCAGCATGGGAGTGTGGAGTTGGAAGGCAAGGAATCAAGGGATCATGGAATGGTTTAGGTTGGAAAAGCCCTGTAAGACCAACAAGTCCAATCAGGTGCACTTAATGGCAGAGAAATCTGAAAAACAGAAGGAAATGGAACAGCAGCAAATATGAATATTTGGTCAAAAGAATTACAGAATGGCCTGGGTTGGAAGGGATCTGAAAGCCCATCCAGTCCCACCTCTGCCATGGGACACCTTCCAGCATCCCAGGCTGCTCCAAGCCCTGTCCAACCTGGCCTTGGTCACTTCCAGGGATCCAGGGGCAGCCACAGCTTCTCTGGGCACCCTGTACCAGGGTCTCCTCACCCTCACAGGGAGGAATTTCTTCCCAATATCCCATCTAACCCTGCCCTCCGGCAGTGGGAACCCATTCCCCCTTGTCCTATGGAATCTCTTCCCCCTGACCCCCAAAGCGGAGCAGTGAACACACCAGGAACAGCTCCAGGGCTCTGCAGGCTCCCACAGCCAGCAGAGGGAAAGCCTTTGGCACACACAGCAAAGCGTGAGGAGCAGCATCCCCTGGAAAACCAGGCTGAGAGGTTTATTAAATGTTTTCTTGAGCGCTTGTGGAAGATCCAGATGAACTGCAAAGCTCAGCTCTCCAGCTTCCCAAGCACTGAGGCATGAACTCATCTCCTCGGCTTCAAAGGAAAGCCCTCACTTCTCCTGCGCTTTGGACCGAAAAATAAAAAGGATTCTCCATCATGGAGCATAATTAGATCAACGTGGTCCAAGAGGCTGTTTCCCTGCCAGTCCATTCTTGCTTCAGATCCTGACCCTTCCTCCTCAGGCATCTGCAGATCAAAGCTCCACTTTCCCAAGCCCGAGCTGGGAACGTCTTCCCAGCCCCGCGCGAGGTGGCAGCGAGCGGAGAGGAGATGAGCAGGGTCACTCCCAGCTGCTGGGAAGTGTGGGAAGATGAGTGTCCTGCCTGAAGTCAGCCTGTCTCGTGCTGTACAACAACCAAGGACTCCTGCAAAAAACCCTCCTTGGAACAGGGGGAGATTCCGGAGCTTCCTCGCCGTGGTAGAGGCTCCACACAGGCAGTGACCTTGATTGATGAGCCCCAGAGGGATTTTGCACAAGGATACACTTGTAGGGAAGGGTTTGGGAAGGAAATGGAGCAGGGAACTGCTCAGGCTCTTCTTTAAACCCAGCAGCACCTTGTGCTGGGGGCATTTTATCTGTACTCTCAAAGCCTCACGTCCACACTACTGAAATACTTCCATGACAGCGAAGCAGTTAAAAATAGCCCCTTCAAAACTCTCCAGTTATTAATAAAATTCCAATCAAAATAAAAATCATAAGAAAAAATAATTAAAAAGCTGTATCTGGCTTGAAATGCACGCTACCCTAACATCCAGTGGGTCACAAGGGGTCAGCTCTTCAGCGAGGCAATATCAAAATAATCAAGCCTCGATAGAAGCAATCAAAAGAAAAGTTGCCTGTATGTTCTTGCTGGGCAGAGCTCCCCTTGCCCAGTCAATAGTAATATTCAGCCCATAGAAAAACAGACTGGAATCTGCCTGTTTAAGACAGCAGAGCAAGCCAAGGAGATGTGTGTTTGACTCGGTGCCAGCACGACCATAAAATGTTGGCAATTTAGTAGAGACGTAGAGCCGCGCCACTCTCCCCAAGGACCTAAATAAACTTCAGATGGAGAACATATATTTTTACTTTTTATATATATAAATCTGCTGTTTCATTTTTAACTCCTTTCCCCAGCCGTCCCTTGGTCAGAGAGTTTTTCAAAGCTCCAACAGGTCCCCGCTCCTCCCGGCTGAGCGAAGGCTCAGCAAGGAAAAGTTAAAAGCATAAAAAATCCGAGCAATGATTCACGTCTGGAGGTTGGGTTTCTTGGGGAATGGTGGCTGCAGCCACCGGAGGGGAAAGGGGGCTCGGGAGAAAATTCTGCTCTGCAATTTCATGCCTCGGCACTGCAAAATATCCCGAGGAATTTGTTGTTTTCCTGTTGACAAAGCTGCACTTGCGAAGTCCCCAGTGGAGGTGAAACCTTCCTGCCACGTTCAGCAGCAAAGCTGAGCTTTGCTCAGGACGAGCCACCCCAGTTACACCAGCACGAGCGAGGATGGACTGGGGGGACACTGAGCGATGGGGGTTGGAATTCCAACAAGCTGGGTGGGGGCAGAAGGCTCTTTTTTGTTTGCTTTTCCAGGCTGCACCTACTCCTGGTCCGAGCCATCCCTCTCCAGGAACAGAGCCCACGTTTCCAGGGCCCACAGCATCCCTGTTTATTGACACTGCTCCTCCATAATGTGCTCCGAGCTGCTCCCGGAATATCCATTTAATTGTGGAGGGATTACAGATTCACCTATTTATTCTGGACATTCTTGGAGAGGTCCAGAGCTAAAATTACACAAGGAACCACTGAACTGTTCAGGCTATTTATTTGTTCAAAACCCCGTTCAAATAATTAGCGGGGCCTGGGACAGACATCTTGGCTCTGGTGGGGCCAGGAGGAGCTGGTGGAGCCAGCTGTGGGTCCTCACTGCCTTTGGGGAGAAGGTTTTGTTTGCTGAGAGCACCAGAGACGGGTCCTGTTGGGTTTAGGGAGTGGAACAGGCTGGAAGGTCCATCCATAAGAATCAGAGAGTGGGAAAAGACTTCCAAGATTGAGTCCAACCTTTGACCGAACACCACCTTGGCAACCAAACCACAGCGTGAAGAAAAAACCAAGATCTAAGAGCAGCACAAGAAGGTCCCATCCCAAAGGCCATGGAGGAGCTGAAATCCCTCTCCATGTTTGCTGGCTTCCATCAGATGGTGCTGTTCTGTCTCACACTCCGGGATTTTCCGACGCAGGAACGCGCTCCCTGGCCCGGAGCTCCCCTTCCCTGCGGATCACTCCCCAGGTCCCTCACCAATATTTTAAATTGCCATTTAAGAGCATATTGCAAACGTGATCCTTTAATTGGTCACTGTTATGACTCTCTATTAGAGAAGACAAGTTTTTCCACACAAGGTAAGCCCTTGCGAAAGCCCTGAAAATGTTTAAAAACAACCCCGAGCTGATATATTTATTATGCATCTCTCCATATATAAATAATTCCATGAAAAGGGACGTACTGAGTGGAAACTCCATTTAAAATGTGATCCCAGATGGTGGCAAAGCTCTAAAATTGCAAGGCAACATGTAAAGAAAGATTAACGACCTCAAACAGGACCAAATTTATGAGGTGAAAGCCCCTGTAATCCTGGAGAAAAATGATACCAAACCTTAGACCAGACAGCTAGAAAATACCTCTGCTTACTTCACGTGCCCTCTGCCATTTTACATTTTCCTTTAATACCCATTATTTGGGGTTCATTTGGTCTTTTCTCCTGCAGGCCAGAGGTTTCTCTTTGGTTCATGAGCACGGTGATGGATTTGCCAGCTCCCACCAGGTACCAGGAGCAACGGGGAAACCAGGAAACAGGAATAGTGATGGGAATAAGCAGGAAAAGGAGAGAAAACGGAGTCAAGACATCACAGCAAGCCCTAAGCATCACTGCAAGACCCAAAGCTCCACCACTGAGTGGGCTGAGGTGACAGAGTTTAACAATTCCAACCTTCACCTCTTGTTCTGCCCAAGTGGGAAACATTCCAAAGGGAAGGATGTCAACATTTCATCCCAAGGAATGTGAGTCATTCCAGGCCAGCAGCATCTTCCATGCTCTTAACTCCAGCCAGGACCAGACAGGGTGGCACAACCCATTCCCCTGAGATCTCTGGCACCTCCAACATTCCCCTGACCATTCCCACCTCAGCAAGGTCACCTGGGCTATTCCAGTACAACGTTTTTCAATGCACTGGGATTTTCCAACATTTCCAGCAGAGCTCTTTGCACACCATGGTGCCTTGAAGGGCAAACCCACTGCTTTGGAGAGAACATCTTTCTGAACATCTTTCCACAGTCCTCCATCCAGGACTTCACCTTTCCACTCAGAACTCCAAAAACACCCCCGGCTGCTCTCCCACAGCCTCTTATTCCTTCATTTTTTTTTCCCTTTAAAAAGTCCAGTGCTAAACCCAGGACCAGTCTCCTTCAGAGGGCTTTTTTTTTGGTGTGTGCTCATAAACACGAGCTCAGCACCAGGCCAAGGAACACACGGAGCCCGCGAGCGCCGGCGCGGCCCCGGCTCGTGCCTGTGTTTGGATTAGGCACTTTCGTGGCCTGGACATTTACAGTCGGGTTGGGTTTTTCCCTACCCCCTCCACAACTGGAGACAAACAGTGAGAGCTTTCATAAAATGTGTTCACAAAGGGTAAATTGTGCCATTAGGAGCCGACTACCTGGTTGGTCACTGGAATTCTCCGAACTGGAACGCCACCGCGCTCCGAGCCAAATCCAGCGCCGGCGGCAGGAGGGGGAACTCGTTTAACTCTGCAACTGCCCAAGAGGCAGAGCACACTCAACACAGAACTACTGAATAGGTTAGGTTGGAAAAGAGCTCCAAGATCATCGACTCCAAGGCCACCACTGACCCATGTCCCCAAGTGCCACATCCACATGGCTTTAAATCCAGCACCAGCTCCACAGGAACCACCGCGACAGATTCGGGAGAATTCAGGTCTGAACCTCCTGTTCATCCAAGAGCAGGATGGGATAAAAATAAGACATCAGGAAAAACCAGGTTGCTGTCCCAGAGATGGAGCCAAAAGCTTAGGAGAGTTTGTTCCTGTTTCAGGCTTTCTCCCGAGTAACAAAGGATGCAGCCTGAAAGAATTTAGGACAAGCAAAACGAATCACCAGAAAACTCCTGGCCATGAGGAGCTGATGTACAAACTCTGTTGGGTGAATCCAGCAGCCAATTCTGCTCCCCCTTGCCAAGGAACGAGGGCATGGAGTGACAGGATGAAGGGGAATGGCTTCGAACTGAAAAAGGAGAGAATTAGATTAGAGATTAGGGAGAAATTCTTCCCTGTGAGGGTGGGGAGGCCCTGGCACAGGGTGCCCAGAGAAGCTGGGGCTGCCCCATCCCTGGAAGTGTCCAAGGCCAGGTTGGACAGGGCTTGGAGCAGCCTGGGACAGTGGGAGGTGTCCCTGCCCATGGCAGGGGTGGCACTGGATGGGCTTTAAGGTCCTTCCCAACCCAAACAAGTCTGATCCTGTGATTCTGTGAGCTGCACCTCTCCACCAGTCACACAGGCGTTGCATCTCCTGGTGTGGACATCATTCCAATAATTCTTATTTAAACAAAGAGCTAAAGTAGCGACTTCTAAAAATATGACAATGTTCTAGAATGTAAAACACACATAGTGAGATACAACTATTAAATCCTGCCAATGCCAGCAAACAGGCTTGGGCACCTTCGGACTCCTGGATACAGAAGTGAGCTTCTTATAAACATCCTTGTCCTGCTCAAGGCCTTCCTTGGGTATAAACAGTAATAACCTGTACTTAAAAGGACAATTTTGGGACAGAAGGTCCTGCAGAACACCCTTAATAACTCCAGTAGTTTCCCTTCTGACACAAAAACGTGATGGATTTTAAGCAGCATGTTCTGGAGCAGGGAGTTATCCTGTTATCCAGGAGGGAAGAAGCCTCTCCCACCGATCAACGCCCAGCTGAGTGTCCAAATCCTTCTGCCTCGAGCTCCAGCAAGCTTTGCCCTTGTGTAATCGCTTGTTTTGTAAGTGTTGCTTGTTTCTATGCTTTTCTTATTAAAAAAAAATAAATAAATTCTCCAGGCAGATAAATTCCACCCAATAAATGTGTCGCTCCTCTATCCCCGTGGACATAATAATGCCCTCACTCTTGTCCCAACTTGGAGCGCTCACAAATCACCAGTATAAATAAAACTGCCAACCTAAGCCAAACAGCTCGTTTTTAATAAAGCCTTTTACCTCCTTTCCTAACGCCAAACAACGTCCTGGAAGCTCAGTGCCCGAGGGATGGCAGCTCCTGTCCTCTGTGCCACCATGGGGCTCATGCCTTGTGTTTTGCTGGGATGTGTTTGGGGCTGGATTTCTCAGTCCTGGTGCCACCATGGGGCTCATGCCTTGTGTTTTCCTGGGATATGTTTTTGCCTGGATTTCTTGGTCCTGGTGCTGCCATGGGGCTTGTGCCTTGTGTTTTTCCAGGCTGTGTTTTGGGCTGGATTTCTGCATTCTGGTGCTGCTGAGGGTTTACCCGGAATATGTTTGGGGCTGGATTTCTCCGTCCCGGTGCCACCGTGGGGCTCATGCCTTGTGTTTTCCTGGGATGTGTTTAGGGCTGGACTTCTCCATCCTGGTGCCGCTGTGGGGTTTTCCTGGGATTTGTCTGGGGCTGGATTTCTTGGTCCTGGTGCTGCCATGGGGCTTGTGCCTTGTGTTTTCCTGGGATATGGTTTTGCCTGGATTTCTCCATCCTGGTGCTGCCATCAGGCTCATGCCATGTATTTTCCTGGGATATGTTTGGGCTGGATTTCTCCACCCTGGTGCCACCGTGAGGCTTGTGCCATTTGTTTTCCTGGGATATGTTTGGGGCTGGATTTCTCAGTCCTGGTGCCACCATGGGGCTCGTTCTTTGTTTTTTCTTGGGATGTGCTTTGGGCTGGACTTCTCCATCCTGGTGCCGCTGTGGGGTTTTCCTGGCATTTGTTTGGGGCTGGATTTCTCCATCCTGGTGCCACCATGAGACTCATTCTTTGTGTTTTCTTGGGAGGCGTTCTGGCCTGGATTTCTCCATCCTGGTGCCGTCATGGGGCTCGCGCCCTTTGTTTTTCCAGGCCACGTTTTGGGCTGGATTTCTTCACCGCGGTGCCGCCGCAGGGCTCGTGCCCTGTGTTTACCTGGGCTGTGTTCTGGGCTGGATTTCTCACCAATCCCCCACCGCTGGCACCACCCCGTCACCCCCGGGGGCGGCACGCGCCGCTCCCAAACACTGCGCCCATTGATGCCGCGGGGCCGGGGGCTCTGCCTGCCCCAATTCGGGGCTGGCTGGGTGTTTAATATTCCCCGTCATGCCGGGCTGTTTCTCCTCGCTCCTGCCTGTCAGTTAAGCCCGGGGATGTTTATTTTAACGGCCACTTGTGGTCGAGGCTGGTGCCAGTTGTACGGCATCGGTTACGCAGATTTAACACCGGGGACTCGGCCCCCGGCTCCCCGAGCACGGAAGGCAGCCAGGGCTGCCCGGCCTAATGTGAAACAACTGAACTCTTCCAGCAGTCCCTGCTCCAGGTTTAACCCTTGCCAGGCAGGAGTTGGCTGCTTCCACAGCTCAGCATTCCCGCATCATCCCGTGTCCTTCCCCCCGGTCCTTGTCCCCTCTCCTGCTCCCCGAATCCCCCTGGCAGCAAAACGTCTTGGGGTGATGATCTGAAACTGCCAGAAGGAGCAGAAAATGTATTCAGTTGCTTAAGGAAGCAGTTTTGGGGGGAAAGAGAGGGTTTTTATTGCTCTTAGGGATTTATCATTATTCCAAGGGCACAGTACACTGCTGGGAGTGATCACAGAATCATTTAGGAAAAGACCTCATTGGAAAAGCCCTAATTCATTGGAAAAGATCTAATTCATTGGAAAAGCCCTCCAAGATCACCGAGTCCAATCTCTGACCGATCACCACCTGGTCAACCAGACCAGAGCACAGAGTGCCACGGGATGCTCCAGAGCAAGCAGAGGATGCTCTGCATCCCTGCCTGGTGAACTGACACATTCCTGGGACACAAAGCCAGGCCAGCCCAGCTCCCTGACAGGAGCCTGGCCTCAGCACACCCTCCCTCCCCAAACCCAAACCTCGTGGAGAGCGAACAGGCATCGCAGGGCGAGCCCCTGCTGCTCCGTGAGAGCCGGGACGATGCTCAAATGTTAAATAAACTGGGGCCCGCAGCAAAATTCTGCATCATTTCTGATTGTCTGGACCGTCTCCAAGATGCTAATCAGCCCCAGATTAAGTCATCAAGCAAACTGATGAGCAATCACATTCTGTCAGTACAGCTGGACATCATTACTCGGGAGCAGAGCTCCCACTGGAGAGGGAAGGCGGCTTCGTGCCGCTGATCAAACTGGAAGGAAGCAGGAGGACTTCAGAGGAGCTGTGCTGAGCTGCCACGGGCTCTGCACAGCAGCAGCTCCAGCTCTTGGCCCCACCTGTGCTCACAAAATTTGCCTCTCAGCACCCCAAGGTGAGAGCTGTGGCCGTGGCCATCCCGATCCGGATGCTGCTCCCGCTCCCACAGCATCCCTGTGTTTTCCTGAATTACTGCACGTGGCAGGAGGCAGATTTGTTTTCCATGGAGAAACACCACCCTCTGGAAGTGCTTTAACTGGACCATCACAGATACTGTTCATAACTATGCAGGACAATAATTAACAGAAACCTGTTAATGGTGAAATGCAGGGGAAATTGATGCCCAAATCCCAAGTTCATTTGGTGGGAATTTGTGAATGGGAACAGATTCCAGGCTTGTTCTCAACGTGACCCCACTGGGTTTGCAGTGTTTCCGCCCAGACAGAGTTTTTTCCTAAAACCTGCCCAGGAAATAAGTGAAAACTGCAGGAGAAGCAGCCTAAATGTCTGATAAGGAGATGCAAAATACATCTGGAAGTATCAGCATAAAGTGCTAATTCTGAATTTTTTTTTTGTTCTAAAAACAAATACGATAAAAACAGATTAATAATGATAATTAAGAAAAGGATTTCTACTTGTATTCTAATGCTTAAGAGGAAATAAATTAATGAGAGTTGCTATCAGGGAATTTACTCTTTTCACAGATTTTAGACATGGGTAACACAGCACCACATCTCCAACCATCCCCTCCCTGTGGTTTTCTCATCACTTTTTCCACAGCCAATGGAGCATTTTCCATACACTGCACGTTATTAGGCCTCAATAAAAGATATAAATATATAAATATATAAACCAGACTGAGACAAGAGAGATATCTGGCTGCCAGTGAGGGCCTGGCTGCCCCAGTCCTCCCTCTGGAATGGAGCAATGGATTTGAAGTGATGATCTTACTGGAAAGACTGGGAGGTGGGAGCACCATTCACCACATCCAGCTGAAACTCTCCCATGTTTTTTAATGCCTCAGTGGGAGCTCCTCCACACCCAAGGGGAGATTTTCCTCCCAGGCCTTTGCTGCTTTAGCTGAACCTTCAGCACCTTCCTCAGAGCTCATTCCCTAGGATGGACAGGCCATTCCTAACCCCTATGCCTTCATCCCACTGTCTTAATCAGCTTCTGGAAGCTGACCCAAAATTATATAGAAATATGAACACATCAATCAATATAAAACCCCCAAAAAAGCCCAGCTCCACCATCGTGGACAGAGCCTCATCCTGCCCCCACCATCTGCTTGCACTTAAACAAGAGAGAAAGTTTTGTTATAGCCCAAGAAATAACGGGATAAAACCCATTCCAGCCCAGCCTGGCTCCTCCTCTTTCTCCCACCTGCCCCAAGGCTGAGTATGGCACCTCCGTGGGCACAAACAGGCAAATCCTGCACTGAGGAGAGGTTTGGCTCCATGGGGAGCTCCACTCCCAAGATCTTGGGTTGCCTGGATGTGAATTTCTGGAAAGTCACAGAATCCCAGGAATGGTCAGGCTGGAAGGGACCACAGTAGGTCCAACCTCTGGTCCAACCTCCCTGCTCCAGCAGGGTCATCCCAGAGCACAGGATTGCATCCAGGCAGTTCTGGAATATCTCCAGAGAGGGAGATTCCACAACCTCTCTGCAGGCACACAGGGAAGGGGGACGATGACTTTAAAGTCAGGACAACGACCCACAGCCTCTCTTTAATTCCTTCCCCTAAAAATGAAAATAAAAAAATAAAGAGAAGAAACTGTGCCTTTCAGAGCAGGTGATGGAGATGAAGCCAGGACACAACGTCAGACTCATTACAATAAAACCCTGGGAATACCAAGGCCAAGCTGCACCGCGTTAAAATTCAAGGCTAATTTAAAATCTTGTTCCTTAGTGCAAGGGCTGGAAAGACGCCCAAGCGAAGGGAGGAGGGAAAAAATAATAACCAAGCCAATTGTATATTTCTCCTAGAAATTCCATGTCAGGAGGTACCTCCCGACTGCCCCCGCGGGCTCCAGTTTCAATAAATCAACACAGCGTGCGGGGCAACGGTAGCACAAAGTCTTTCTCTCTTCCCAGAATCCACCCAGGTAAAATCACCGTGAAGCAGGGAACAAAATGCCCATTCTTCCTGCTCCTTGGCAAGGGGACAAATTACTTTCTGCACCTCGCTGTGTTGAAGGAGTTGTTATTAAATGCAGTCGGAGCTGCCTTTCCAGCTGTACTTAAACCCAGGGCAGAATCAAGCGGACGCCGCTGTCCGCGAGGAATCCAGGCAGCAGTGTTGGGATGAGGCCACCCTCATGCGCTTCTCTGCCCATCCAAGTGTCTAAATAATTCGGATTTGGGATGCAGAACGAGCCCTGTGCAGCAGGCCACAATTTTTGCCAATAATTTATGGATTATTCCAACGGTGGCGGCCCAGTCCCGAGCGCCTCGCTGCCAAGAGAGAGCAAACACCAGGGTGAGAGATGCTCTGAGCTGCCTCGTTTGCTCATCCCAAAAAATCCTGGTATTTCTGGTTGGATAGCAGCTTGTCCACGTCTGGGACACAGTTATGTGAATGCCACAGAAAAAGCAAGGAAGAGAGGGGATCTCAAAGCCTAACAAAGGTGTGGTGCAACTTAGGGGAGGAAAGGAGCACAAAAAGAAAGGATGTCCCTAAAACACAATATTAAATCAATAATTTGAAGTGGGGTCTCTCCATCTCCTGATTCCCCACCTATACTGTCCCCCTATAATGACATTTCACACCATTTCTACTGCAAATGATTTTACAATTCCTTTATATCAACCCCTCTCCTCTGCCAGGTGTCACTTTGTTACTGGATGGGATCAGAAGCTCCAATTCCAGACATTATTTTGAAGGATGGAGTGCCCTAAGGGAAGAGTCAAAGTCTGTAGCCAGTCTTTTCCCTTCTAACTCAGTTGGTGGGAACAAAAAATGTATATAGAGATTTTTATAACAACAGATTTACTTTTCTTCCCTCTGAAATTTGAACTTCCACCAAGTCTCCTGGCACGTGGGGTTTTGAAAAGCTCTGATCTGGAGAAATGTGGTTTATTCCAATCACAACCAGGACGTCCAAGTGGTCACTGGGTCTGACAACCTCTAGACCTCCTGGAAGCCACGTACCAGTGGAAGATGTCCCACAGCCGGTGACCCTGAGTGCTCCAGAAACCCAGCAGGGAAAAGTAAAGACTTCAGGATCCAACTATTCCATAAAAAAAGCAGTCAAACCAAATATAGCCACAGGCTCGTCCTTCAGGAACGACTGGACGTGGCACTCAGTGCCCTGGTCTGGCTGACAAGGTGAGGACCAAAGGCTGAAATCTGGGATGTCTTGGATTCTGGGATTCAGTGATTTTAGGGGATAACAGAACACAACTCATAGGAAATTCGGATTTTTCTCTGACATTCTGCAGCATTTCTGCACAGACACAAACTTTCCCCAAATAACCCCTCAGCTATTTGTTGTTATTAAATTCCATCTTTAGCTTGCCACATAAAACACCTCGGAGACTTCGTGCCTTCCATAAAATATTTCAAAAGGCAGCCTCTCGCCCACACAGGCAGCTCAGTGCCTTCAAAGTACGCCCCAACCCCAAGAGAGCTGCTAGAACCTATCTATTTGTGATTAACATATTTCCAAGTCCATGCATTAATTAAAATAAAATGAACACGCCAGGAAATAAAACTCTTGTGCGGAACTGGCCACTAAAACATCTTCAGTTCAGCACAGCCAGCAATTTCCTTCTATATTTAGGGGAAAATAGTTGTGGAGTGCAGAGCGTTGCTTCATGTTAATAATGTCATTCCCAAGGACTGGGAACACCAGAGCAAAAATGGGAAGCACCAAGAGCCCCTCTGGGTTGGATGGACAGGAGAGTCCCTGGCTTCTCTCTGGATGGAGGAGTTGGTTCAGAAAAAGGTGGGCAGGGATAATTTTAATCAGATTAATAAATTGTGACCACTTCAGCTCAATAACAATGACATTTTAGAGTCTGTCACCACATTCCAGCAGATTTCCATGAGCCAGGAAGGAGCTGAGCTGACTTCACCCCACCCCAGCCCCTTGTCCCCACACAATCCCTCCCCTCCACACTGAACTGGATTTTCCACCTCCTCTCCTCATGTCCAGCACATGGATCAAAACTTCCCAAATCCTTTTCTCTGCAGAAACACAACTTGGGTTAATCTTGCAGAACTTACAGAATCAAAGGCAATGCCATGGGAATGAAGAAATTAACCAGAATTAAGAGTTAAAAAAGAACAAAAAAAGGACTTGATAGTCTTATCCCAGAGCAGAAATTCTCAGTATGTGGCAAAGATAAAACTCATTTCTGATATTCCCAACCAAGAAAGCGATGGATGTTGCATGAACACATTCCCTGGCTCCTCATGGACCAGCTCTGGTCCACTGGAGCAGATTTTTTGCACACACAGAGCACAAATCCTGCAGCTTCACCTGCAAAGCTGACATTCCCATGGAAAAATATGTATTTAAAACCTGATTAATGGTCTTGACCCCACACACCAAAGCACTGAAGTGTCCTACAATGGCACACAAATTTCCTCACGTCTTTTTGGAAGTCTGCATCTCTCCCAGATGCTCCAGTGGATACCTGGAACAGGCAGAGCAATGACTCAGTCCTGTACTTGTTATAAAATGCTGAGGGCAAGTACAAAACACCAAGTACAAAAGAGATTTCACAGAATCCTGCGACAGTTTGTGTTGAAGGAATGTTAAAGTCCATCCAGTTCCAACCTTCCACTATCCCAGGATGCTCCAAGCCCTGTCCAGCCTGGCCTTGGACACTCAAGGGATGAGGCAGCCACAGCTTCTCTGGGAATTCCATTCCAGTCCCTCCCCACCCTCACAGGGAAGAATTCCTTCCCAATATCCCTCCTATCCCTACCCCATTTCATTTGAAGCCATCACCACAATGCCATTTGTGGAGTTTCAGGAGATGGAAGTCACAGCAAACCCAATTCAGGGTTATAAAAATGAGGTTTGTAGGAATTTGTTCTCAGCACTTTTGTTTCCACAGCCAGGAAACACAGGGAAAGAGACTCATTAAAAATTCACTGTCCTCCTCTCCTAAGCTTTGAGGGGAAAAGCAAAGAGCAGCTAACTTTCCAAACTATTTTAAGACTTGGATGCATTAATAAATAAATAGTTATAGATAAATAAGCCCAGGAAAAGAGTGGAGTGGGGGCAAAACGAAGCCTGAAGGATTCCTTTCCTGGGCTCTCACAAAGAAAAGGGAATGTGAAAATTATCCTTTTGTCCTTATTCTGGTTATATTTAAAGAATATCCTTAAATTTTCAGGCCCCTCTTGGTGCAGCCAGTGCCAGTGGGTGTCAGTTTGCAGCAAGGACAGCGGGAGCAGCTCCGTGCCTGCCACTGCTGCCCTCAATGGGTCTGTGTTCCCTCCCTGCTCCTGCCCTGCCGTGGCTTTAACGAGGAGCCTGGCTCCCAGTGGATGTGGAAAAACCAACACTGGGAGGGAAACAGGCTCCTTGGAAAAGAAAAACCTGTGTAACCATGTTCTGGGAGTCTGTGGGCTGCTGGAGACTCTGCTGTCACCTACCCTGGGCTGGAGAGTGTCCAGGGAAGGGGCTGGAGCCCCAGGAGGGGCTGAGGGAGCTGGGAAAGGGGCTCAGCCTGGAGCAAAGGAGGCTCAGGGGGGAATTTCTGGCTCTGCACAGCTCCTGCCAGGAGGGGCAGCCAGGAGGGTCGGGATTTCTCCCAGGGAACAGGGACAGGAGCAGAGGGAACGGCCTCAGGCTGGGCCAGGGGAGGCTCAGGGTGGAAATCAGGAAAATTTCCTCACTAAAAGAGTGGTTGAGAGTTGGAAGGGCTGCCCAGGGAGGTTTGGAGTCCCCATCCCTGGAGGTACCCAGAAAACACGTGGATGTGGCACTTGGGGACATGGTTAGTGGCAAATATCGTGGTGCTGGGTTGAAGTGGGACTTGATCTTAAAGAGTCCTTCCAACCTGAACAATTCTGTGATCCTATGAAATGGAATTCTGCAGATCCAAAAAGCTCCATCTGCCTTTTCAGCTTCAAAGCTCCTTTTTTTGTCATTATCGTTGATGTGGGTGCAGGGCTGAGCCTGGACAGGAGCTGCTGCTCCCTTGGCTCCTGAATTCTGGGGAAGAAGTGATGGAGAAGAGAAGGAACTGAAAGGGCAGGGAAGTGAGGTGGAAGAGCTCTGTCCTGGCTGGAAGAGCCAGCAGGGAGGCTCTTCCTAAGCCCAGGGATGAACAGGGTGTAAGAGATTCCTGTTCAGTCCAAGGAGGTCCAAGTTGGATAACACCAGAGGGGTCTGGGTGTGGGATGAGAGCAACGGGAAGCCCAGGAGGGGGTCTGGCCCAATCCAAAGGCAGCAGGAGGGAATGTGGTCCTGGGTGCTGCCAGTGGGATTCACAGGTGAGGCAGAGCGGGACAAGGGATCAGCTCCAGCTCCAGGAGAAGGAACCAAGGCCTGAGCAAGGAGCAGAATTCCCAAACCCAGCTGGATGCAGATCAGAGACCAGGAGGCCTCCATGGCAGTCGAGTTCCTCTGGTGCAAATCTCCCACCTCAGGGATGTGATCCAGGCCCTGCAGAGCTAATGGAGCAATAACTCTTTCCAAAAACAAGGAACATTGGGAACGCTGGCATGGAGAGCAAGGCCAAAGGCAGAGAACTCCTCTGCAAGGTTTGCTTTGTCCAACAGCAATATCTGACCTTCATCCTTCATGGCTTCTCCCTAAAATGCAGCTCACATGGAAAACAGCAGCTGCTGAATAGGAGGAGGAACTTCTGAAAGAAATTCAGGATAAGCTGCCATGCTCAGTGCACAAGGCATGGAATCTGCTGGTTGGTAATCCATTAAAAATTATCCCAAAACGATTCTATGTCACATTACACCAAAACGCATTTTTCTAATATCACTGGTGCAAAATTTTTAACCATAAATTTTAGGCTGAAACCCTCAAAATCATCACAGCTAAGGCTGAATCCTAAAAATGATAACTTAGATGATTTCTGAATTTTTACAGAATCTTCCCGCTGTGTTTTACCCTGGAACTTGCAAAAAGGGAGAATTCCACATGGATCACTGCCATGAATAAAACAGAGACACCAGTGTACAAATATTGATAATTCTGTCCCTGACAGCTCCCAGCTGGCAGGGGAAGGGTTAATCCTTGCAGCCTTGGAGCTTTATGGTGTGCACAGCCAGAATTAGCTCACACTCCAAAATGAAACACCGTGAAAGCTGTCCTGCATTAAGGGGCACTGGAACTCCATAATAATTTATGAACTGGACTCTGGTTTTTTACACCACAGACAAACAATGGCAAGGCAGGAGGTCCGAGGAAGCCGAGGGTTAAAGGTGATTTTGTATTACCTGAATTCCCTTCAATAACTCAACACATGACCATTAGACTGCTTTATCTGGCTCTATTAAGAAGAGCTGATGAAAACTTTTAATCTGCTTCCCAACGGCTCCAGGCATGGGGGAGATAGGAGCTTGTCTTGTTGGGAGCATGGAAATACAAAAAAAATAATAAAATACAAAGTGGGGAGTGGGGTTGCTCAGCCCTCAGTAGGGATTTAGGAGCTGTGTCCTCGCTGTGGGCACCTGGCTAAAGGTGACACAGCCCTGCCCATCCTGCCTGCAGGAATCCTCCCATGGATGCATGGATATATCCCTGCTCGGGGTCAAACCAAGCAAAACCAGTGTTTGGCACCAGGAGCCTTTCTGGGAATGTTTTACAGCTCTAATTGCACCCTGGGTTTATTAAGTTTATAAATCTAACTGCAAGTGGTTTCCCTTCCTGCATGAACTGTCCTGCCACTGGACATCTCTGATCCCATTGGGAAGACGCTCCTTGGAGAGAGAGCAGGGAGTGCCAGGATGAGGGGGAATGGATTCCCACTGCCAGAGGGCAGGGATGGATGGGATACCAGGGAAAAATCCTTCCCTGTGAGGGTGGGGAGGCCCTGGCACAGGGTGCCCAGAGAAGCTGGGGCTGCCCCATCCCTGGAAGGGTCCAAGATTAGGTTGGACAGGGCTTGGAGCAGCCTGGGATAGTGGAAGGTGTCCCTGCCCATGGCAGGGGGTGGGAATGGATGGGCTTTAAGGTCCCTTCCAGCTCAAACCATTCCAGGATTTCTGAAAGAAAAAATCGATCATAAATTACCACTGCCTTGCTGCAGGTGACAAATTACATTTTTCCCTACACCAGGATGACTTTCTGCACATTCCCTCATGTCCTTCCCACTGCCACAAGGGGCTCTTGGTCTTACAAACCCCACCCTGCATCCCTTCCTTCTCCCAGAGCATCCTGTCTCATCCCTTCCCCATCTGTCTCAGGACACAGGACTCCAGCACCAAATACTGAGTAAATTAACCAGCTTTGCCCCAAAACACCACGACTTTGGCTGATACCAACATTGCCAAAAACAATCCTTTCATGGGTTGTGATGGCAGCTGTGGGGATTTCAGAGCAGGGGGTTTCCTCTGCTCCTCCTCAGCTTGGCACTGCTCTCTTTATACAAGAGGTTTCATTTCTGGAGTAAAAGTTGTGTGTGGGGAATCGAAATGGAGAGCATCACCCAGGGAGAAGGGAATGGGATCTCAGAAACTTGTAATTCAGTATTCATGAGGGGATCCCTCAATCCCATGGCCTTGCCTTCCCCCAAATCTGTCCACACTTCCTGAGCCACAGCAGTGCTCTGGCAGCACAGTTTAAACAGCATCTCTCCACATCCAGGCCCTCCTGGTGCATCCCTTTTAAACAAGCAAGGATGGAATTAACCCAGTGGATCACCCAGCCCTGCCCTGTAGCTCCAGCTCCTCTCTGTGTATGTGAGTATTAAAAGAAAACAAACAGAACTAAACTGGAAACCCTGGAAGAAGATTATTTATTTATTTGGAAGTGGATTATTTATTTATTTGCAAAGCCAAGCCAGAGGCATCTACTGCCTTAAAGCCCCTACTAACTGAGCCACTGCTTAAGGAGAACAAATTTGGGATGTTTAAGTAACTTCTAACAGAAATAAACAGTGCTGGCCCAAAGCAGAGGGAAAATATGGAGCAATCACCAAAATCTGTCAAATCCAATGTAACAAATGAAAGACCTTCAAGATACAACTGCACATTCCCAGGGTTGCTGGGGCTACACCTCACCCTGGCAGATTATTTACCTTTCCAGCCAAATCCATCATCCTGCTGACATTCCCAGCAAACACAAACAAGGAAACTGAGTTTTCAGGAGAGTAAAACCAACCCTGGCTCGCTTCAGAGGGAGATGGATCACCCCGGGCTCCAACGGGGAACCCCTCGGCGCGTGACACTGAACAGCTCTGGACAACAGGAGCCCAGACACAAGGACAACATCCTCTGCCAGCCTCTGCTCACACCTGACACAACACAGCCTTTCCTTGTCCCCAGGACAGTAAACACCCTTTGATCAGGGCAGGGAGCCCTGGGACAGACACCTGACAGTGCCTGGGGCCTCGGCGCTCCGGCGAGCGGGGGAGATGTGGGATGGGACCACAGGCAGCCACTCCGGGCTCTCCAATTCCCCAGAGGGTTTCCAGGACAGGATGGCCCAGACAGGGCAAAAACAGCAGGAAAAAGAGTTCTTTCCTTCATCCCCTTTGCTTGGTGTGGCCCATCCCAGATGGAACAGGTACAGCACCAACACCACCTTCCTGTTCCAACCAAACTTGGATTAATCCCTGCTCCTGGTTGGCACAAGTCTGGAAAGAACTTTATTTGCCCAGATTCCAGGCCAGGAAGGTGAGGACAAAGGGATCAGCTGTCTGCAGTCCCCTGGGATGACCACGGCAGTCCCAGGGATGTGCAGCTTCCATGGGCTCCCCACCAAACCCTGGGGTGACCACAGAGGAACAGGGGGATGGCACAAAGGAAGGCACCAAGGGACAGGATCAAAACACCCCAATTTCTAAGGGCACAGACCACAGAAGCTCTAAAATATAAACCCTGGTGCTTAAACCAGCCTGAAGCCCAAAGGACAGGTGTATTTTTAATTTAATAACTGGTCCTGCAGGTACAAACAAGGTGGGAAGGGCAAGGGAGCTCTTCCTTACCAACCACTCTGCAAGGTTCCAAACATCCCCACCCTGTGCTGTTGACAAAACATTATTTGTATTTATTTGTGTGTGTTGGAGCTCAGGGGAGGGTTTGGGGAAGCAGTGGGCTGAGCACTTCCCTGATGATGCAGCCTCCCTGTTTTTAGAGAAAAACTATAAAATCCCAGAACCCTTTAGATTGGAAAAGCCCTCCCACACCACCGAGTCCAACCTGTGCCTGATCCCCACCTTGACCCCAGCCCAGAGCACTGAGTGTCACATCCAGGCCTTCCCTGGACACCTCCAGGGATGGGGACTCCAAACCTCCCTGGGCAGCTCCTTCCAGTGTTCAGAATCCCATTCTCCTGTCTTCAGCTCTGTTTGACACCAAAAATGAGAAATAATTCCGTGATTAGAATAATTAAATTATCTTCCAGAACATGGGATAACCAAGGAGTAAGGGATGTGTGCATCCAGAGCCAGGCAGGCACAGGCTTCCCTGCCTGCTTCCCAAGAGCAGCCCTGACTGGAATCCCAAGAAATCTCATCCCCTGCACAGATCTGAAAACCCCAAAAGCTGTGGGACCACTGAGGCTCTGTCCCTGTCACCAAGCCAGGCACAGTGAGGGGGTTGCTGTGGCTTTTGGTGGCTGCTGAGAGAGAAACCCAAACCACAGAGCCTGAGGAGAGGAAGGAAAGAGGGAGAAAGGAGGAGAGGCAAGTTATGGATTTCCTGGAATACGTTTAGGAAGTGTAGTTAAAACAACTCCTGATCCCTGTTACTAAACTGCTACAGTTGTTTGGAACTCCTGCTCCTCTGGGCAACCTGTGCCACCTCCTAGGGAAGGATTCCTTCCCAATATCCCATCCATCCCTGCCCTCTGGCACTGGGAAGCCATTCCCTGTGTCCTGGCCCTTCATCCCTTGTCCCCAGTCCCTCTCCAGCTCTCCTGGAGCCTCTTTAGGCCCTGGAAGGGGCTCTGAGCTCTCCCTGGAGCCTTCTCCTCTCCAGGCTGGACATTCCCAGCTCTCCCAGCCTGGCTCCAGAGCAGAGGGGCTCCCTCGGAGGAGCAGCCCACACACCCAGAATGGCAATGCTGGGCTGGGAGAAGCAGAATTCACTAAAAAAAAATAAAATAAAAAAGAAACCAAACCCCTCTACTCTCCCTGTAGCCTTTACAGACAGAAACAGGAACTGGAAGCTGACCAGTCTGGGGGTTTGAAATCCCCCCGGACACCAACCCAGCCCCTCCTCTCCCTCCTTCCTTAAAACCCCGTGTAATCTTTAAGCAGGTAAGAAAATCAAAGCTCAATTAGAGCTACTGTAACTCCCCAATTGTTTAGACATAATTGTCTAAATAAAATAAAGGGCTTAATTAGCAAGATCATCAACATAAAGGCAGATTTGAATAAACACTGCTGCGTCAGTCACAAGCAATTAAGGTTTCTCTTGATAAGAGCAATCTCAGCTGGATGCAGATGTTTTTAATCATGCAAATATTTTTCCTACTTAGAATAATGTAATCCTCTTCTTTTTTTTTTAAGAAACTCTGCAAAGGCTGGTGCTGGGAATAATCAATATCTCCCATTCTCCCCCAAGAACCACATCATCCCTGAGAAGGGAATTTTCAGCAGCAAGGGAAGTGTCCTCACATCCCCTCTTACCCATGCTGAGGACTTACAAGGAATATTTTTACATCCCACTTTAGTCAAACAAAAAACCTGCCCTTTAAAGATCCCTTCCAACCCAAACCATTCCATGATTCCATGACCAATGCCTGTACATGAGGCTTTTCCTGTCCCCACTGTTTCTTTTTTGTTCGGGTTAAAGAAACTTCACATCCCAACTGGAGCAACCCAGGCACCAAAATTAAAAGTGTCCATCTGTCATCCCCGTGCTTGCAGCCCATCTCCTGGAATTTAACATGAATAAACCATTGGGAAAGCATTCAGGAATTCCCAATGTTCATGAATCCCTCTCTCCAGAAGCACTTTGGAAAGGGTCACTGCAGCCCCAGGAGCTGGGAATTAAACAATGGCACTGCCAGGCAGGAACAGAATCAGTTCTGCCAGCAAGGACAGGTCCCCCACAGGCTCATGGAATGGAATCACTCATCCCATCACATTCCATTCCCTACAAGGTCCCTCTGTGCTTCCAGGAGTTTGTGCTGGGAGAGGATGAGCTGAGGTTGGCGCTTCCAGTGAAGGGAAGAGCGTTCCCTTCCAGTGAAGGGAAGAGCGCTGAGTTTAGCCCAAGGACTTGCAGCTAAAAAGATTCCAGTTAAAATATGGCAAATCAACCCCATGGGATCATTTCTGAGGACTGGACCTTCAGAGAGTCCAGATCCCTGGCTGTCCATCTGACCTCCCAGCTCAGGGAGAGCAAGGCTCCCAAGGGCAATTCCCCAGGAGGACCTCAGGTTGCTGGAACAGACCTTGGGAGCACTTGGCAGCACCAAGGGGCTGCTGGAGCACCACTGCACACCAAGGACATTCCCCTGATGCCATTCACACTCCTAGGAGTGATCCTCTCCCAACCTGTATTCCAAACCCTTGCTCCACATCCTCCAAGGAAACTCTGATGAGACAGCACTGCCACACCTCATTCCCAAACGTTCACACCTCTGCTGGGGACAGAACGAGCCCAGAGTGACCAACAGCACCTCCAGACACCAAACTTTCCATTCCAGAAGGAGAAAACATCACCAGGCAGGCATCCAAAAGCATTCCAGGCCATTCTGTATCCCAGATCTTTCACTGCGAGGTCTCAGGGCCTTGTTTGCTCTGGGAAAGGGTCGTGCCACGCTCAAGAACCCCTCAGTGTGGGCTGCTCCAATGTTACAAAGCTTTCCTTTGAGGTCTGGCTTTTATTTAAACTGCAAGGCTCAGGGGATTCTCCAGGACCACAGAAAATTATTTTGAGAAAGAGCACTGAAGTCCTGCTGCTGGAAAAGCCGGGAAGCAGAGCCCAGACCTGGACAAGAGCTGCCTGTGGTCCAGCAGGGCTGGCCTGAGCCTCCACCTGGGCTCCCGAGGTGTTTGTTCTGCTTTTATGATAATTTCATGGCACTGACATCCTTCAACAGGGCCTTTTCCAAAGCAATTTTTCCTTCAGAAGGGCTGTAAGGTTTTATCCCAGGGGTTTTGGGGTGGTGCCACCCCTGGCAGGGGATTCGAGGGGCTCCAGTGAGGGTCTGCTGACATCCCTGGGGATCTTCCCTCTGCAGGGCTCCAGGTTAGCACCATCTCTGCTAAAATCTCAGTTCTCCTATTTTATCATTTCTAAATGGGGCAAGGAAGACTTGAATTTTTTCTCTGAGGGTTCATCATGCAATTAAATCCTCACTGAATTATTTCAGGTTAGAGGCACAGCCTGCACCACTCCAAACAGGTTGTGCTAAAATTTATGGAGGGAAAAAGGGAAATAAACCAAAAATCCAAGCATGAAGCAGTGCCAGGATAAGGAGGAATGGCTTTATGCTGGAAGGATAGACTTAAATGGGATATTGGGAAGAAATTCCTCCTTGTGAGGGTGGGGAGGCCCTGGCACAGGGTGCCCACAGAAGCTGGGGCTGCCCCTGGATCCCTGGAAGTGTCCAAGGCCAGGTTGGAGCAGCCTGGGATAGTGGAAGGTGTCCCATGGCAGGGGTGGAATTGGATCTTTAAGGTCCCTCCCAACCCAAACCATTCCAGGATTCTCTGATTTCACCTGAAATAAGAATATCAGTGGAAGCAATCTGTACCCAAGGACACTTGGTTCAGCCATATCCATGGAAAATGCACAGTGGGACATTTTTAGATTAAGGGAGGACTCACAAAAATTATCTCCTGTGATGGGTTTGATGGAGTTCCCAACCAACTGGCTGCTCCTGGCATGTGCTGCACTGCAGAGGTCCCAAAATGGGAGTGTTCCCACTCCATGAGCCCTATCCCAAGGCTGGGACAGTCAAAGGTTGGACTTGATAACCCTGGAGGTCTTTTCCAACCTAAATGATTCTGTCCCTGCCTCTGTCACTGCTCGGCAAGGACAATGGTTTGGAAGTTTCATCCACACAGGAATATGAAAACCCACTTATTCCATACCCTCTGCATGGGCTTTGCTCCTTGCTGGAAATCAAAGGGAAGAATATGATGGTAAAAATAAATAAATCACCCTGCAACTTAATTCTGGTGGTGACCAGGGCAGCTCCTGTCAGTTTAGGAATTCCTCCTCCTGTGGCTGATCCATCTGCACACGCTGCTAATCAGGTCAGCCCTCCCTCCTCTCCCTTCCCCTCTGCCCCAAACTGCATTTAAAACACAAAT
This sequence comes from Climacteris rufus, assembly GCA_013398175.1. Taxonomy (NCBI): domain Eukaryota; kingdom Metazoa; phylum Chordata; class Aves; order Passeriformes; family Climacteridae; genus Climacteris; species Climacteris rufus. The sequence continues at coordinate 748,307 of VZRZ01005093.1, read as the reverse complement.
AATAATAATAAAACATCATAAAAACGTCACCAGACAAAGCAAATACACCATAACTCCAAACTTGCTCTCGCTGATATTTTGTACCAGCTCCTATAAAATTAACTTTTACAACTTTTACTGGCAACTCCAACCTTGGTTGAAATTATTCTCTGATTACTGTGCCCATATATCTCAGGGCAGCCAGTGACCCTCATCCAATTACCTCAAGGAACACTTTGCACACATCCAGGCTCCACAATTAAACTTGGGATAACACACACCCTGCTCCTGGGGTGGAAAAGTCTCCCTGGATGATTTGGAACATGGTAAAAAAATTTAAAAAAAAAAAGAAAAAAAAAATTTGCTCTTTTAATCCACCCCTAAAATCAATCATGCACAAACTTTAACGGCCTGGGAGGGTCGTGAGGGGTTTTTTTTTGTTTTTCAAACACAAAAAAACAAATAAAACCCCCTCAGCACGCACAGTGCTGGCTTTAATTTCCTTGAGTAAACAGCATGTTGTGGAGGGAAGAGGAATACCTGGAATTTGGGCTCGTTACTGCTCTATGAAATATGTCTCCAATGCCAGGCCTGGCTGGGGGATTTAAGCCTGACTTACTCCAGTTGCTCCAGCCCAAGTGTCAGGACGTGGAGTTTAATTAGCCCGGGCTGCTGGCAGCACCCTGGCACTGAGCAGCAAAATCAGATTATGCTCACACCGAGCAGCTTTAGCTTAAACAGCCCCAAAAGTATTAAAAGGGAAGGAGGGTGGGGATTGACTGGAAGTTTACAACTGGAACAGATTAGAGGCTGTCCCCAGATTGCTCTGGTAGCTTGGCTGGGGGCGTGGGGATGGTTTCCCATGGGATTTATCCTGCTTTAAGGTTTCCTACCAACACTGGAGGAGCTCCAGAGCACGGGCTGGTGGCACAGATCCTTGGAAAGAGGGTGTCTGCTCCTAAATGATGCTCAGGCTTTGGGAATGCTCTCCATGGAGAGCTCCCCACCTCCCCTGGCAGGGAACGGAGACGCCCCGGGCTGTGCCTGCGGAGCAGCTCCGTGTTTATGGTCCTGGTTTAATTCCTGACTGATCAGGGACAGCTTGGGCCAACAGCTGGGGATTACTGCCCCCGACACACTTCCCATCCTGATTTATTTGGGGCTGATGGACACATTCCTCACCCGCCAGCAGCTCTGCTCCTCAGCTGCGGATCCCCCTGGAAAGGGGGGCTGTTTGTAGGGAAAACCTCGTGCAGAGCCCGGTCCTGGAAGCACAAATGAAATGTGGAAGCTCAAAAAGCCTGGAATCTGCTGCTGATTCATTATTTGAAATTGCCATTTAGAAATATGAATTGTAATATAAATGGTATTATATACAACACAACTGTGCTTAAGGTCAACAGTCACTGCCTACAAGCCTGGATTTGCTGTGCAGGAGTCACTGGGAAAAAAACTGAAGAGACTAAATAATAAACAGGCAGAAAATCTCAACATTAAAGACATCCAGCAGCACTCCCAAAAGTCAGATCTGTCAACAAATGAAGAGCAGAACAATGTCAATCATCACAAAAAAAGGAAGGAATTGACTACAAAAAGCAAATCTCAAGAATAACCAGTAAGCCTCAAATTGAGCGGCACAGGAGAGCACAAACAGCACCAGAAAGGATCACTGAATCCTAAAATCTCCTGAGCTGGAAGGGACCCACAAGATTCCAACTCCTGGCCCTGCACAGGAAAATCCCAACAATCCCACCCTGTGCTGAGAGCAATCTGAGCCTGCCAAGGTCTGGACAGCCAGACCTCTGATGGTAAAAATCAAACAAGAGGAGTAACTCCACCACTATTCAGGATTTTAGAGGCATTTGGAAAGGAGCTGAAGAGGAAGCCACGCTGAAAAGAGCTGTCAGGAAATCCTCCCATCCAAAGAATCTGAAAGGACAGGCAGGGAATGGGGAAGAGAAGTGTGAAAACAGGAGAGGGAGCAGCCCCGTGATGCCCTCAGGTATTCCATGTGCAGATCCTCAGGCTGGGATGCACAAAGGGGTCCTTCTTCAGAGGGGACACAAAGCCATGCAGAACATTCACCATGGCTAATTAATTTCGGACCCTCAATTACCAGCAGGATCTTGTGACACAGCTTTATTTGTAGCCTCTTTTTTTTCTTTTTCTTTTTTAATAAACAAAAAGCAGATAAGAAGCATGACACCTTTAATGGCTTTACAATGGCTTTCCTGCCAGCTCATCCCACGTGGAAAGCCTTGTCCTGCCTTTGGGAGTCCCTGTATCCACCACTCATCCCTAATTGGATCATCCCTGTACCAGCTACAGGAGCATCATGGAATCATGGAGTGGTTTGGGTTGGAAGGGACCTTAAATCTCATCCCATTCCAATCCCATGCCATGGGCAGGGACACCTCCTACTGGAATATCCATTCAAATCCTCTAGATTTGGAAAATGGAAATGCCACTAGAAAATGGAAAAACACTGGAAACGGAATTACATCACATTATCAAAGCAGACAAATTCCTATTTCATTATAAAATGGATTTGCTGCCTCAGTCACTGTGTTGAGGCAGGAGATGCCCTGAGCTCCTGGACAAAAACCACAGGAATAAACAACACTGGGAAAAGCTGTTGTTTATACACCCCAACACATGAGATTTCCACATTACAATGATTCAGCTTTGGCCCCAGCTCCCCAAAGCACAACGTGGTCAGAGCTGCTGCCAATGTGTCCACGGGGAGCTGGGGACCTTCACTCCAGAGCCAAACTCACCGTGACAAAAATGTGACAACACCTTCATCACCTTTGGGGTGAAGGCCCTGGGGGAGAACCCAGCCTGCTCCCTCCTCCTGCCCCTCCAAGGACATGGATCCCACAGCCCCCATGGCTGGAGCCCAGGAATAACGTGGACATTCTTCCACCCGCCCCTCCCTCCCACCAGAGGACCCAGAGCCTTCCACAGAAGCCCCATTTTGGTTTAAAGGAACAAAGCACTGGAAATAAACCCCAAAGGCAAGAGTTTTACTCCACAGCTTTCATTTCGAGGCAGTAATTCCATGGAGCAGTGGTGAAAGACCAGGATCAACCATGTGGGATAATATCAAATAGATTCAAGGTTTGTCAGAGCAGGGTTTGCCTCTAACAAATGAACTTCTGCTCCTGACAAGGAGAAGACCAACACGAAGCCTCCAAAGAAACTTGGAACAGAATTACCCTGTTTTCCACAAATCCTTGGTTCAACTCAACAGAACAAGCCAAAGGTAAGAGGCCTTGCCTTCTCCACAAGGGAGGGTTTGGGATGCTCCAGTGCTGTGGGAAGCACTGGATGACATTCCCAGAGACAGCCTAAGCCAGGGGCTCTGTGAAGCAGCCAAATCTCCAGGATCAGGCCACGGTCTGATCCAGGAGGAAATTCCTGGGTGCATCTGCTGAAGGCTCCAACAGCAATAACTCCTTCCCAGTTTTCTCTTCCACACAGTGCCAAAAGCCACGGGAACTGTGCCATCAGGAGCTGAAATTCCTGGTTCCCTCCAGATCTGCATCCTCCTCCTCCTCCTCTGCCACATCCCATGTCAATGCCCTTGTCCCACCAGGTTTCCTGGGATGTGAACTCCATGGCACCTCAGCATTCCCTGGGCTCCGGATGTGAACTCCATGGCACCTCAGCATTCCCTGGGCTCCAGCCATGCCCACAGCACCCTCCAGCCCCTGCTCCCCTCCCATTTGTGTGCCAGGTTTTCCTTCTCCAGCAACACAGGTCGGCTCTGGTGTCAACCACACGTTAAACCATCACCACACAGAATTCTCCTGAACTGCCACAGCTCTCCCACATGGAAGTGTTTATTACACCAGAGCCACTGATGAAATTCCTGTCACCAGGAAAGTGGGAATACCCCACTGCCGAGCAGAGGCTCAGCTGAGAACCACAAGGTGCCTCGGAATTCCTTTCTTTCAATAAAGATAAGCCTTGGATCCCCACGGAATGAGCAGATCCCGCTGCAGGCCTGACATGGAAATTGGGAAGAGGAGCAACTCCTGATGTTTTTGGGCTCTCCAAAGGCTGTTTTAAATGAAAAATTAAAAATGAGGAACCTCTCCTGCCCCACAGCTCAATGTGAAGCACATTTTTGAGCCAGCTTCAAAAGCTTTAACCATCTCTGAAATTCGGGTGCGGAATAACTTCAATTTGGCAAAACATAATCCATACTTGGAACCCCAAACCCAGGCTGTACAGCCAGAGGAATGCTGGGCCTGGGAGAGCTGGTTCAGAAGAAGATAAAGTATTAAATTTCTGCTAAATCTCAAGCAATAAAATTAAATTCAGGCTTGGGAGGGAAGGGTATGAAAAGGCTGATGTGTAATTGCTTGGTAAACTTTGTGTTTAATTTACTTGGGATGGGACATTTGGGAGTTTATCAAAACCAGCTGCTGTCACAGACACATCCATGGTCCTGGAACATGGATGTGGCTTATCCCATGAAATCTGCATTCAAAACAAGACAAAGTTCTCAGTATCTTCTGTAATAAATTCTTTCAACAGGTAGAGCCAAATCCTGGAGCAAGTTTTCCTAATGGGCTACAGTAACAAAAACCAGGAATCCAAGAGTCCTCTTGGATGGGAGCATCCCCAGAAGGCTCTGAGAAGGAGGTGGACTAAAAATCTCCAGGGAAATACCTCAGTGTATGGATATAGAGTGGTTTACTCTGGGAATGTCAAAGCACATCCTGCACAGGGCTCTCCTGCCATAAAAAACACAAGGATTGGCTCCATCATTGGAGGGGATGGGACCAAAAAAGCAGTAAAAGGCTCCTGTATATGCCAAGTACCAACTAGGACAACTCAGGAGAAGGAAAACCTAAAGTTCTTCTTGAAGATCTGGCTAAATAATTAAATTTGAATTAAAAACCAAAGGGATTTCACCCCCATTCTGGCCACCACCTTTAACCAGGCTTCAGCAGCACCAAAAAAACCCCAAATCTGGTACAAAGATGCAAGTTAAGATCAGCAGTGAGAGATTCCATGGAAGTGAAGGAATCCCTCCAGCCTCTGGAGGATGGCAGAGCTGCTCACAGGCCCCGAGGGCAGCAGTGACCCCCTGACCCCACTGCCCCCTCAGCCAGCAGGATCCAAGCTTCCCAAACCCCTGGGAACAGACAACAGCGCTGCAGCCAGCTCCCTGTGCTTTCCTCATCCTCTTTATCCTTATATTCCCAGTATTTCAGGGGTTGTTTGTGTCCTGTTTTATTGGAACGTTCTCACTGCTGTTCACACCCCTAAAATGTGAAACACATCCCAAAATCCATCCCCAAATCCCCTCTCACATCCTGGCTGTCTGCAGCATCACCTCCCAAGGTTTATTCATGTAACATCAACATTCCCTGTTCTTCCAGGGAGGGAAGTGTGTAACCTATCCTACCCCAAAGGGAACTTTTCCTTCAGTCCATGGTGTAAATGGAACCAAAGTGCCAGAGGAGCAGCCAGGAATTCCACAATGCTCTCCTAAAAACCCCCAGCCCAAACAGCTCCTCTATAGGTGACATAGAAGATTCCAGCAGAGAGGAAACACAAGATATCCAAGAGAAGGCATGAATATCCTTAACTGGCAAATTAAATCCATTCCATGTGTGATGTTGAGGCAAAAAAGTGCTCTGGGAGGGAGACACGGCATGAACCCCTGGCAAAGCACAGGAAACCTGGATTCATCCTGTGAGATAAAACAGGAGATGGTGCTGAGCCAGGAGGGAAGGAAATCCCTGCTCCTCTGTGACCTTGGAGCCTGAGGGTGGGGTGAGATGGGATATTGGGAAGGAATTCTTGGCTGTGAGGGTGGGAGAACCTGGCACAGATTCCCAGAGAAGCTGTGGCTGCCCCTGGATCCCTGGAAGTGTCCAAGGCCAGGCTGGATGGGGCTTGGAGCAGCCTGGGGCAGTGGGAGGTGTCCCTGCCCGTGGCAGGGGTGGCACTGGATGCGCTTTATGGTCCCTTCCAACCCAAACCATTCCAGGGTTCTGTGAAATCCTCACAAGCTCCAAGCTGCTGAGTTGACACCTTTAGAAAACCTTCGATTTCAGAAATATTTAAAAAAACCCCAAATCCTTCCCTGTACTGATCATTTACAGCATCTCCAACAGCACCTTTTCCTGGTCCCTCCAGCTGCTCCACGACCAGGAAAACCCCAATTCCAAACTTCCAAGCACTTTTTAAAGTGAGAAAATTTCTCCTTTGATTCCATAACACAACACACGTGGTTTTCACATCTGAAAAACTGCCTGCCTTCATCCCTGGAATTCCCCTTCCACCCTCACCCATCAGCTTGATAAACTCATTGGAGTAACGAGGATGGGCTTGATGTTAACCAACCTGTCAGAGTAATAAAACACTAGAAAGCAAATTTCCAGTATTTAATTCCTGCTGGCCTTTACATCCCCCAAGGTGATACCAGTAGCACGGGTGGGTCACAGCTGCTGCTGTTGCATATTTGGCACAGAAAAATGCAAAAGGGACTTATAAAAAGCTCTGTGAGATCCTTCTCAGGGTTAGGAAAATGTCCAGCAGGAGCAGCTTGATGAAAATTGCACCCAAACATCCCTGGAGAAATAAGATGATCTAATGTTTCCAGAGTGGAAAGCACTGAAGGAGAAAAATGGGATTTTTAAAGCTGTTATTCCTGGTTGTGTTTCTTACAAACCTCCTAAAGGAAATTCTCAACGATGACAAATTCCCAGCCTGTGGTGAAATTCAGACTTGAGGCTTAAAGAATTAAAGGAATGGCCTTTTCAAGCTTTGTGTGTGTGGGTTTTTGGGAAACCAAGGGATCAACCTGCTGGAAACGCTCAGCATCTCTTACAAGCAGCATCCCAGCAGGATTTGGGCAAGGAATGGAGTCCCCAGGCACTCTCAAATGCCCTGGATGGACACTGAGTGAGGAAAACTGGCAGCACAAAAACACTTTTAGCAGGAGAGCATTCCTTTAGGAGCTCAGGGAGGGAAATGGGGTTCCCTGGCATGGTACCCGACTTTGAAGGGTCTCCAGGTGTTGATCCCACCAGCACCCTCGGGCTCTCTTTGACACTCTCTGCAGAACCTTCCCAAACACCCTCTGGCACAATCGAGGTCAGGCCAAGAGCTGCTGGAAGCAGAAGGTTCCCTAAGGACAGCAGCCAGACCCAAATCCCAGCACAGAATCCCAGGATGGGGCTGGTTGGAAGGGACCACAGTGGGTCATGTGTTGCCACCTCCCTGCTCAGGCAGGGTCATCCCAGAGCACATGGCACAGGATTGCGTCCCGGCAGGTGGAATCTCCAGGGAGGGAGGCTCCACACCAAGACCTGGAGCACAGGAATTCAGAGAGGCACCAGCACACAAACTTTAACCTCAGCAAGTTCCAAATCCAGCTCCTCTCTGCAGAATAACCCCGAAGTTTAATTAGGAAAGTCAGGTTTGACCAGCTTTGAGAGCCCCCCTCTGATAACTGTGGCTGCATTATCCTTTCACTTCTCCTGGCACAGCAGAGAGGTTCCTGCAGCTTTCCTTGGCTCCCACTCTCTCCTGTCAATCCTGCTGCACTCAGATAGTTCAGGTTCAATGTTCAAAAGGAGGGAAATGTCCATCAGCTCTGTTTACCAAGACAACTGGTGAGGGAAGGAGAAGGGAGAAGGAACTTGGAGCTGCCTGGAGGCCTCAGGATCCCACCCTGCTCCCTGCCCACGGGGAACTCTTGTTGTAGCTGCTGGAAAAACCCTTTATGATGATTTTCAGCAACTTAAAAGTGTGGCAGCTACACTAAAATTCATTAACGAATGACATAAAGAATCCAGAAACATTCCCAGCTCGTTCCTGCTGCTGTTTGATTCCCACATCTGTGCCGGTGTTCCCAGTCCTTTGGCTGAGATCAGAGCAGGACAGGGTCTCACATCACCTGCCAAACTCTCACAGGCTGCTAAAATGGCAATTAACTCCTTGAATTAAAATATTTCCCTCCTCACCTTGGGGCCAAGGATAGCACATTCCAGCAGATTTCCATTGTGGGCTGCTTGCAAACTGTTAATTGCAACTCTTGCCTTAAGGATTTACCAACCCTAATGCATCCCACAGCACCTCCATGGGGGAAACTCCTGCTTCTTTGGCAGGTGATGGAATTCAGAGAGGGGATTTAGAGAGTGGGTTCAGATGGGAACTGGGAAAAAATTCCTCCCTGTGAGGATGGGGAGGCCCTGGCACAGGTTGCCCAGGGAAGCTGTGGCTGCCCCATCCCTGGAGTGTCCAAGGCCGGGTTGGACAGGGCTTGGAGCATCTGGGATAGTGGAAGGTGTCCCGGCCCATGGCAGGGGTGGAATTGGATGGGCTTTAAAGTCCCTCCAACCCAAACCAGTTTGTGACTCCAAGGTTGTTGCCAGGCCCTTCAGCTCCCAACAAACCACACGTCCTTTGTGCCAGTGATGCTGAGAGACCAGTGGGAATTGGAGTCAAATCCTGTTTTAAATTTCAATAAATGCTATTTAACAATATTATTTGAAGAACAGAACTTTCTCAGTGTTATTTGAAGAACAGAACTTGCTCAGCTCCAGCAGCTGCTGGTTGATGACTCCCCACACTCTCCCACAAGGAGCAGGCATGGCCTGACACCCACAAGTTATAAAAGTGGAAATATTCCTAGGAGAAACATTGAACTATTCCTAAGGGAAAAGCAGAAATATTCCTATGAGAAAAGCAGAAATATTCCTAAGAGAAAATGGGGGTGAAAAGGGATGTTGGTCACAACTCACCAGCAGTGTGGGATGTCCTGCTGGGGGAAGAGCAGAACCAGCAGCAGGAGTCCAGGAATTCTTTCCTAGGAAAGGTGAGCTCATGGAACTCCCTGGCTCCAAGATAAACCCTTCTCCTTGCTGGTCCCACCAAGCTTTAATTCCATGCCCTCAGAGCTGATGGGAATCCCCAGCACAGCCCAGGCCCAGCCACCAGCTCTGCTGCAAGGTGGGCACTCCCTCACCTCATCCCAGGGTCAGTAAATCCATGGATTGGTGGCAGACATGGACAAGCTTGAGTTACAGTCAAATGGATGAACATGACAGTCTGAAATCCAATCTTGTCTCAGGCTAATTGGACACGATCCAGCTCAATTCTGTCACATGTCCTGATTAATGCTAAAGCAATAAAAGCCCTTTGAGCCACCGAGACGGCCTGGCTGAAAAATAAGAGGAAGAATCTGATCCTTGGAAAACACAGATAAGTGAATTCATGGATATGAGTAAGAGAAATGCCGTTTTTAATACAGATATTTCCATGATCTTGGCAAGGGTGCAAGTCACAATCCCTACTTTCCGTGTAAATTGGTCAAGAGGGAAAAGCCTCTGGAGAGTGCCTGGAGGAGTCAAAGCTTTCACCCTGGAATGGGGAATGACAGCAGGGCTAGGAAAAAGTTTTATTTCTTTGTCTTGAGCTATTTGGAGACAGACTAGAAAACTTGCTTACAAAATCCCATGACTAGAAATCCCATGAAGTGGAAGAAATGGGTCTGAACATGGGAAGACTCCTAAGTCTGGGAAGAGAAACCAGTGTCCCACATCTGACTCCACATGGGAGTTTCACAGCCTCAATCAAATTAAAAAAAAAAAAAAATAGGAAAGGGGGTCTCACTTT
>VZRZ01005093.1:710737-738605 GCA_013398175.1 Climacteris rufus | reverse complement strand
AAAAAAAAAAAATAGGAAAGGGTGTCTCACTTTCAACTGGTGGGAAAAGGCTCCCTCCTGCTTTTATGCAAATTTAATGCCAAGAAGGGGCTGTTTTTCCTTGCAGCACAAATGACGTCGTACAGGAGATGACTGGATGGCTCCACACATGATTTTACTGATCTGGGGAGTTTTTAGGGTTGAAAGAGCTAATCCACACCGAGTTCCCCCTCCTAGCTTTTCTGGAGAATGCATTCCAAAAATGATAAGCAAATTATCTTACTTTATACATAATTACAGAAGCTCCTAATTACACATCCCCATTTCAGGCCGTGGAGCAAACGCTGCGCTTCCCAGAACAGCAATTCCTGCAGTGAATAGTAAATCAGCTTGTGCTTGCCACTGATTTGAAACTTTAACCTATAAATTAAATTAATAAGAGACAAAGGCTTCTTTTGTGCATTTGCAAGCCTGTAGGATTTTAGGAATAATAGGACTGGAAAGTGATTTATATTCCAAGATTAAAGGTCAGTTTGGCGCACACGACTTCGGAGCAAAACACGGCGGCAGAGACTTCAAATTAACTCGTTCCTGCACCCCCTAACCCTGGATTCTTCTTTTTCCAGAGCTACAAGGGCTTGCTGTGAGCACTGGAGTAGTCAGAAGACAGAAAAAAACTGCACTGACTGGAGAAATATGTGAAATTCTTCCCAATCTATGGGAAGGAGGGAAATGTGCCTGGGAATTGTCTCAGGCCATGGGTCCCTGATCAGTGAAGTGACACAACCTGTGTGCTGCTGCTCAAATCAAGAATGTGTTCAACATGGAAAGCTTAAAACCCCAGGGAATTGTACTGAAATGGCACAACTTCACTCGAAATTGGAGCTATGTAAATAAAGGGAAGGGCTCCACTATTTCTGAGGTTCTGCCCATGGTGGGCTCTCCTGGACAGACCAACAGTTCTGTGGGAATAAAACTTCAAATTGAGCTTAAAACCTTCAGTGCATGGAAAAAAAAATTCTCATGGAATGGTTTGGGTTGCAAGGGACTTTAAAGATCCTCCAGTGCCACCCCTGCCATGGGCAGGGACACCTCCCACTATCCCAGGTTGCTCCAAGCCCTGTCCAACCTGGCCTTGGACACTTCCAGGGATGGAGCAGCCACAGCTTCTCTGGGCACCCTGTGCCAGGAGTGTTAACCAGAGAACTGGGACTGGTTTTTACATTTATTCCCATTTAAAAATCCCAGTAAGACACTGGAGGAGCAGGAGAGATGTGCACCCCCACCCACCACTGGGAATGCTGCTTCTCCAGCAGAGCTTTTTGGTGTGGCTGCATTTTGCAGGCAACAAATTCAATCTCTTCCTCATGAAATTGGGACAGACGTCTCCATTGTGTGAAAATTCACTCAACAATTTAACACATTTAATTGTCAAAGAAAGAGATGAAGCTGGAACACGCTTCCTAATCCGATGAAAATGTCATCAGGTCTCCAAAGAAAGCACCAGCAACATCCTGTTTGTTTTAACTCTATCTGGGATTAAAAGCACGTGGTTAATTTGCTTTCCCTGGAAAAACAGAGATGTTCGCTGGGTTTTGGATAATTTACCTGCAGATTGGAGCTTTGCAGACACCACTACATGAAACCAGGGGTTGGGACTGGATGAGCTTTAAGTTCCCTTTCAATCCAAACCATTCCAGGATTTTATGACGAGAAGATTCTCCTGAGAGCAAACACTATGGAAAAAGAGCTCTGAATTTTGACAGATGCCAACAGCTTGCATAATCCCAAAGATCTCTGAGGCAAGGGAACAGCAATGGTGGTAAATTCCCAACAAACACTGAGAAAGGTGGGAACAGATGGGAAAACTGACTGTCCCTAGACTGCACCTGGCCTGTTGCTGTGTGGACCAGCAAAGAGACTACTGAATGCCCATAACTTCCACAAAGGATGAGAGGAAATGAATTCCTCATGGCCATTCAGAGAATCCAAGTGTGGATACATTGGGATGAGGGCTCTGGGCAAGGTCTGGAGGCCCCAAGGCCCCAAATTGGGTGTTGAAGACCGAGATACCATTGCAGAAATCAAGGAGCTGCCAACAACAAACCAGGAGCCCCCTGGGCCATTCTCTTCCCTAAAATAAGAAATAAAACAGACCTGGTAAAAAGCTCTTCCCTGTGAGGATGGGGAGGCCCTGGCACAGATTCCCAAGGAAGCTGTGGCTGTCCCTGGATCCCTGGAAGTGTCCAAGGCCAGGCTGGAGCAACCTGGGGTAGTGGAAAGTGGACTGGATGGACTTTCACGTCCATCTCAACTCAAACCTTTCCATGTTACTTCTAAAGACTGGAAAATGTTCTTTTACCATTTTGCCCTCTTGTTTCTGTCTTCCAGAAAGCATCTAAATTTGCCATCTTCCTTTTCTTTGCGCATTTCTTAAAACACACCATTAACTGGCTCATAAACCCCCAATTTAAATAATTACCAGAGCATTGCCTCTGTTATCTTCCAAGCTGACAAACCTCCTGGGCCCTGCATGTTTCAGGAGCAGCACACCAATTCCCACAGCTCCTGGTAGGCAGAGGGATGTGAGGGGATCCAACATTCCTGTCCCCTGGAGAAGGTGGCCAGCAGGACAAAAGCTACATCCAGGGAGTTGATGGAGTGGCTGTTGTAAGGATTAATCTGATTAGGATTGGAAAAGACCAAATGGGTGGAGGAGGGAGGAAAAGGGAATATTTAAGGCTGGTAAGGAGGGTCCTGGGTGGTCTGTAAACGAGTTGGCAACAGTAGGAGAGTGTAACGAAGAGGTGAAATCCAATAGGTGTACAGGAAGCTTTCACCAGGCTCAAAACAAATCCTTAAGAAAAACAGCAAAGAATCCAGGAAGAGGAATTGTGTTACTGCTGAAAAGGGTATTGGCACATTCCCAATGCAGTTAGGGTGTGTGACTGACAGCTCTGCCGCTGATCCTGTCCTCCCACGTCTCCGAACCCTCACAACACCGACTGCCCCGGGGGCATCTCCACTAAACCTCTGCTGGTTCATCCTGCTTTGATTTAATGTGGCTGGGAATCACGGAAAGCTGAGGGAACCAGTGGAGAGCACAAGTGCAGGTGCCACCCACCTGCTTGGCTGATGCCAAGGTGGGAATCCCTGCAGTTGCTCAAGGTATTTTGGAGTAAATACAGATATTTTTGGTGAAAAATCAGAGCAAAGAAAGCAGATTTGAACTGCAGCAAAGAGAGAAATAAAATGCTGCCCCAGTCCTGGTGCTCCACTGCCTGTGGAAGCCGTGTCCAGGAGGGATCATTTACTGGAACTTACACCAGAATTCTGGAATGGTTTGGGTTGGAAGGGACCTTAAAGATTATCTCATCCCACCCCTGCCATGGGCAGGGACACCTTCCACTACATCAGGTTGCTCCAGCCTGGCCTTGGACACTGCCAGGGATGGGCACCCTGTGCCAGGACCTCCCCACCCTCCAAAGGAACAATCCCTTCCCAGTATCCCATCTAACCCTGCCCTCAGGCAGTGGGAAGCCATTCCCCCTTGTCCTGGCATTCCAGACCCTTGTAAAAGTTCCTGCATGATCTTCCTTTGGGAATTTTCTCCCTCAGCACCTGCCTACATCCAATTTACTCCAGCAGGGTGTGGCTTCCTGAGCTCAAAGGTGCTGGGGCTGTTTTCTGATGCTCATTTGCAGCTCTGCCTTTTATTTTGACAATTCTCTGACCAGACACTCCTTCCCCCTTCTCCTGAATTCCCTGCCAGGATCCTGGTCTCCACAAACACAAAACTGACGATGACTTTGAGGTGTTGGGATCCCACTTCCCACTCGTCTGCCGTGTTGGGTGCTCTGGGAACACGAGCCAGACTCCTGGGCCAACCCTGACTGACAGCAAACCCACGCTCCCACCAGTGCCTGCCTCTGGAATGCTCCTTCCCTGCCTGCTCTGCTTGGAATAAAATATCCCCCACCACATCCCTGCATAAATCTGCTTTTGTTCTGCCTCAGGCCCGGCGTTATTAATCACCCTCCTTCTTCCGGCACATCCTTTGAGGGGCACAAGGCCTGGAATTCCTTTTCCCTTTTTAAACCCAGCATAACTGGGCATCAACGTCAATATTTATCATTATGTCTCCTCAAAATGCAACTCCACGAGGAGGGTTACACTTCTGGGAATGTGCTGCTCCGAGAGCTCAGCCCTCATTTTCCGCAGGGCTGCTGCAGGACTTCCAAATTCTGGAAACCCAGGGCTCCTTCTGAGAAGTGCTCAGCTGGAAGTTACAGCCCTGAATCTCTGCTCGTGCTTCTGCCAGCAAACCCGACCTGTGCAAACCCAGCAGCACGGATCCTCCAAGCCAAGCCCAAATTCCAGCCTTAAAGCTTTCTCTCCCTCTTTTTTTAAGTGATGGGCACCTTCAGAAGAGCAGAGCCCAGCCCAAGCTCGGGAATAACAGACCTTCCCAACAAACTGCATTCAAAGATCCCTTGAACCCAATGCAGAGACCTGGGATTCATCTGAAAAGCTCTCTCAGATCAAGCCCTTCTTGCAGAACCCCATACAAACTCCAGATACAGCATAATAACCTTTTGATGTCCTGCTGACATTTATCTGCCAATATTATTGCTCCAAGCACTTACCTTATGATGGATCTCGTTACTTAATTGATCCCAGGCAAGCTCAGCCCTTGGCCCTTCCTCCAGCCTCACACTGACATCACACAACTCCCCAAAACCCAGCACAGAGCATCTAATCCTCAGCTTCAAATCCTCCCCTAAGCAGCCCTTCGAGATGTGTGAATGAGGACAAGTGGTTTTGCAATTACGCCTCTGAAAAGGTCATTTTTCAAAACTTATGACCAAATGGAAAGGAAAAAATTAAAGCAGCTGAACACAAGTTTGTTCTTCCTTTTGGTATCAGTCACCTTAACTCAGAGAACAGTTTGCTTTTACACCAGGAGATGAAAATAAGCTGCACATACAACCCTCCATGGGCAGAACTTTGTTCTCTGCTTGCACAGAACTCATCAACAGCAGCTTTGGCTTCTACACAGAGCAGTCCCATGAGGGCAGAGATGAACCACAACTCATTTCACTCCCATTTTCATTGAAACACAACTTCCAGAAGACAAATTTTACTGTTTCGACTTCCAAATTCCATAGGAATTGATTAGAAGTGGCCCTGAGCTCACAGCCACGTGTCCAGCTCCCCCCAAGCCCTGCAGGCAGAGGCTGCTGGGCTTCCACAACCTTTTCAAAAGAATTTTGGAGAAATCTCCAAAATTCCTCCATGTGAAGGCTGCATCTTGTCCCTCCTTCAACCCTCACAGGTGCCAGACTCAGACACAGCCCTGCCCTGGAACCAGCAAAATCCATCAGCAAAACCTTCCAAGTTCACACCCTGCACGAAGGAAGTAGCAGAGATCCAAATTATTCTGCACTTAATTAAATTTAGGAAGGACTTCTTCCCTATGATGGTGGTAAGGCCCTGGCACAGGCACAAGGATTGTAAACTTAGGATGTCCCATAAATATTTTATAATATATTTATTAGTGCTAATAAGAAGATCCCCAAAATGCTTTGCACGGTTGCTTCTTTTAATTATTGTTTTCTGTTAAATTCAGCACCATTTCCCTCGTCTGAATTTGCAACTTTAAAATTTTCAGCACGAAATCTGAGCACCTGCTTCCCTGTTAGGAACATTTTCCCTTCCAGCCATGCAAACTGTTGGACCAAAGCCCACCCTGAGCCATCAGGGCTCACAAAAGCAGCTCATTTTCTGATTCATCGAAACAGATTGCTAAATATTATTTACTTTTTGTTTCATAATGGCTCGGAAAAAGCTGGATGAAAAGCTTAACGAGGTCTAATACAGGGGAGAGAAGGGAGAAAAGGAATGAAGAGGCAGTTAAGGAGCAGTTTGAGCTTCCTTATCATCCTTATCAGCCCAGCTATCAATCAGCAAGCCCTAATTAGGCACAAAAGACATTGTGCTTCCAGAGGTTCTCCAGGAGCTGGGGAGCTGCTGTGGCCGGGGCTGGAGCACTGACTGACAGCCTCTGCTTGGGAAAAGCAGCTCCACAATAATTAGGGACAATTTGTCCCTGTCAGGAGTGGCCTCTGTGGCTGTGCAGGGTCTCAGGGACAGAGCAAAGCTTTCCTCAGCAGCAGCAACACTTTTGGAGCTAAAATGGGGCAGATCAAGCACAGGTTGGTTCAGCAAAACCTGTCAAACTTCCCTGCTTGGTGACCAACCCATCCTGAGCTCCTACAGACAACTCCAGAGCAGCGAGGCAAATCCTGGCTCTCCCAACGCTGACAAAGAGTTGTTGCTTCAGGAGTGGGGTTTAGTTTTGCTTTTCCTTTATCCCTTTGCCTCAAGGAATGGTTAAGGTTGGGAAAAGCCTTTAAGATCACCAAGTCCAACCATCAACCAGCACAACCACTGTGGTCACCACGAACCCACGTCCCAGGTGCTGCATCCTCGTGGTTTTTGAGCACTTGCAGGGATGGGGAAGCTGGGCGGCTGTGCCAGGGCCTGACAGCCCTTTCCATGAGTAAATTCTTCCCAATATCCCATCTAAACGTCCCTGAGGGCATTCCATCTCCTCCCGCCCCTGTTCCCGGGGAGAAATCCCGACCCCCCTGGCTGCCCCTCCTGGCAGGAGCTGTGCAGAGCCAGAAATTCCCCCCTGAGCCTCCTTTGCTCCAGGCTGAGCCCCTTTCCCAGCTCCCTCAGCCCCTCCTGGGGCTCCATTCCCTTCCCTGGACACTCTCCAGCCCCTCAGTGTCCCTCCTTCCCTGGCACAGGTCAGTGATGTCCCTCAGGAGGGACCCACGGATGTCCCTGGCAGCTCCTGTGTGGATTCAGGGCTGGCTCAGGGACGGTGCCCAGCAGGGCTCCTGCCCCAGCAGCTGCTCCCACAGCTGTTCCCACCAGTTGGTGGCTGAATTTTCCAAGATATCTGTCTGGAATTAAAAAGCTACAGCACTTTGGCAGCCACTAGGAAAAATACATCACTGGATTGCCTCCCAACCTGGGGCACAACACGGAGGGACAGGAGAGATGTGACCATGCAGGACTTTCCCGTTCCCAAATCCCTTTGGTTACTGGCTGAGCTGCTCTGCCAAAACCACCAGCAGCTTCCAAAGGCTCCTTTTGGAGTGGCTGGAGGTCTGAAATGTCCTGCTTGTGCCACCCAGGCCTGCCCCGTGCCAGGACATGTGGGCACAGGGTGCTCTGCGGGGTCAGGATCTGCAGGGCTGGTGGGATTGTCAACCCCAGCTCTTGCACAAGGGGATTTGCTCCATTTGGAGCACATTAAGATGCTGTTCCTGTGCCAGCCAAGCTGCACTCCCAGAATTAGCCAGGCTGGGGCCAGATAAAGCTTGGCACAGCAGGGAGTGGTGGGGATGAGGAGGTGCTGCTCCATCCTGATCCCAATCCTGCCTCACAGACCTGGTACCTGCTAAGAGGGGTTGGAAAGCTGCTCCAGCCCACCTGAGTGATGTCCTGCAAGCTGGGCAAGCTCCCAAGAAATGGCCTGGAGTGGTTCAAAACCTTCCAAGGCAGACTTTCCCAGAGTGGCTGTGGGATGGAGCTCTGGGAATGATGCCCCCTGAGCAGGCAGGGACAGGGGGACACCCTCAGTCACATCTCCCCTTGCACAAGCAGGGAACCAAGGCTGCCTCTGTCTTCCCTGGCACGTGGGATTCCCTGAACACTGTGGGATCCATGCCATAAGCTCCAGTGGAAGCAGAATTCCAGCCCCAGCCTGCAATCCCTGCACACAGATCTGTCAACTCTTGTGTCCACAGCACATAAATTCTCAATAACCCTGATGACAAACAGATTTGAAAGCCAGGAGCAGCTTCTCTGCATCAACTGCATCCGGAGCAGGTTCCACTGAGGAAAAAACTCCCTTTTCCTGGCATGTCTTGCAGGGCCAAGAGCCCTCTAAGCACAATGAAACAATGGCAACCTCAAAAAGGGATAAATAAACCTCATGGATTGCAGATCCCAGGATTTCACCTGCCAGGTGTGTCCATCTGGACGTGGTGATGTGGACACATGAAGCTCTGGGACACCACAGGGATGGGGATCCCACCCCACAGACACCCCAGGTGCAAACCACACACCCACCTTGGAGCCTCTGGCCTGGTTAGCACAGAAATCCATGGAGAAGGAGGTTAAATTCCCTGTTCATGGTGTCTTGCCAAGCTGGGATTAGAGTTTGGGGCTCCTGGCAGCCACAGCCACAATTAATCCCCCAACCCCTCATCCCAGGCTCCAGGCAGCTTCCATGTGCCAAAGCTGTGTCTGGTGGTGCAGCAAAGTCTTCTCCACCTTCAGCACAGTCTGAATTCTCTTCCTGGAGCCCACCTAGTCCTGAGGGATCCAGGAGAGTCAGGCTGGTAGGAAAATCCCTCTCCTATGTAAACCCTGCGTTCTGCCATTGCCCTCTCCAAACTACACAGAGCAGAGGACAGAGAGCCCTCAGTGAGGAGCAGAGCTCCAGAGGGGCTGGGATTAAGGCCCTACACACCAGAAAGGAAAGAAGGAGGGAAAATTACCCATTTAATTACCCAAGCCAGAACACCATTGGACTATTCCATCCACGATTCCTGACAAAAGTGGAAATGTTCTTTTCCACAAGCAGCGCTGCTGGTCCTACTACAAATAAATAGTCCAGGCAGGGATGGAGGCCATGTGTTTTCATTAATTCTCTTGGCACAGGAGCCCATGTAGATGTTGGACTGCAGCTCATGCTGGAACAGGAGAGCTGGGGTGGCCAACATATATCCCAGCACACTCCATCTGGCCCAAATCCATCCACGACCTGCTCCAATCCCCACTTTTATCATCCTAATTACGAGCAGATCCCCAGCTCCCTCCCACCCTCACCCTCCAGCTTCACCCTTTTCTCCCTCCCTCTGAAATCAGCAGGTGAATTCCAGTCCTTTGGTATTTTTGCTGTTTTATTGCTGGTGGACAAAGCTTGGCCTCTCTCATTTTCCTTTTATTGCAGCTTCTTTTGTGCGGATTAAAATAATTGATATTGATAACGCGATCTGCCCCCTGCCCCTGTTCCCAATTACTTGCACAGGCTGGGGATCCTGCCTTATGGATATGACAGGAATGGTCTTAATTAGCCCTGTGGGCTCCAGAACTGCTGCTGGGATTGATTTGGAAGAGCTGGGATTATGCAGGCTGATTGTTGTGGGCTGGGGTCAGCAGCAGAGCCGCCCGGGGGATGGCTCAGGGCTGGATTTTCCCAGAGTGCTGCCAGGTGCCTGGCAAAACTGGATCATTTACTGCAGCCACCTTCATGTTCAGGATTAGGAAAGACAGCACTGAAGGGGCTTTGCATCCCAAGTTTTCCTTGGGATGAAGTTGGATCCTTGGAGCAGCAGCTTTTGGACAGGCCCAGCCCCACACTCAGGGGGTGAAACCCCAGTAAAGGTAAAGGACAGTGACACAAAAAAGGAGCTGCAAAGAGGAAAAGGCAAACAGAGCTTTATGGACCTGGGAAATTCCATTTCATAAAATCATGGAATGGGTAAAGTTGGAAAAGGCCTCTCAGATCATCAAGTCCAACCAACAATCAGCAACACCACGATGTTCCACTAATCATGTCCACATCCACACGGTTTTTGAACACCTCCAGGGATGGTGATGCCCTGGACAGTTTGTTCCAAGGCCTGAACACCTTTTTAGTGAAGGAATTTTCTCTGATTTCCAATCGAAATCCCCCTGGCCCAGCCTGAGGCCGTTCCCTCTGCTCCTGTCCCTGTTCCCTGGGAGAAATCCTGACCCCCCTGGCTGCCCCTCCTGGCAGGGAAGGGAATATTCCTTCAGGACCAGTCCCTTCACCAACCCAGGGCTCCTCACCCAGGGAGCATCACTGGATGCAGCATTTTCCTTCTCAACACCATTTATATAAAACACAAATGCAAAAATAGAGGTGAAGAGAGGGAGAGCTGAGCTCTGCTCTGTAACCAGAGAGGAGACGAGACCCAGAGCCAGGAAACAACCCCCAGTTCATAATCAAAATGCAACATAATCACTGCAACAGATGTCAAAAAGATAAAACTGTGTAATTCTGAATTGCCAACGATCTGCTCTGCATGTTGGGAGAGCATAGGGATGCTCTGTTTCTGTCAAATGGCCACATTTTGGGAGGGTAAGCAGGACAACCCCACAGAAAACTCCTTTCTGTCCCTGCCCTGCAGCATTTGTACAGTGGAAGTTCTCAGACAGGCTCAGGTTTGCTCCTGGATCCACAGTGGGGAAGGGAGGGAAGGGGAGAAATTGGTCTTTTAGGAGTGTGGTTGGGAAAAACAGCATCACCCAGCTGGCACAGGGACATGGCCTGACTGCCAGAGGCTGTGATAAAGAGGGAAAACATGGAGAGCTGCCTGGCAGGAGAGGAAAGGTTAGGGAAAATTATTTTACCAAGGAAAAGCAGACAAGAGAAATGAGGTTTTATGTGCAGATCACTCACCTCGTAGTGGTAATCCATGCAAGTTAACTCTCTCCAGCAGCGATCTCCTCGGATTTTAATCAGCCCCTGGAGGGAAAAAAAGGCAAAAACAGGGTCACAAATAGTTGATTTTCCTTTATTTTGTGCTTCAAGATGCCAAATTCTCTGGTTAAACTGCAGAGGCTGAACAAGGCCCGTGGCACATCCACAGCTCGGGTCCAGTCGTTGTTCCCAAGGGAACGCAATGGATGTGACTCATTCCACTGCCTGTTTACTGCAAATCTGACATTAAATCCTTGTGGAATATGCCACATTTCCCTTCAAGGAGGATGCTTTACCCACACCTGAGCCTTTGCTCAGGTATGAGCAGCCCAGGGCTCCCAGCATCACTTCCAGCATCCCTGGGAACAAGCAACAGGAAAAGCCAGGCTCTGCCACTGGGGCTTTCTGTGTAAAAGTCAAACCTGCAGCCCTAAGCACAGCAATATTCACAATTTTAAAACCCAAAGCCTATTGTTTCCCTCTGCTGCCCGTGGAAAAGGAAGCAGTGCCATGGAGTGGGATGGGGACACGGAGTGGGGATGGGGACAGGGAGCCTGGCCAGCCCCGAGCTGGACACAGAGATGCAATCAAAGTAATTAGAGAAACAAAAGAGGAGCAGGGGAAGGAAGCTGCCAGATGCAACCACAGATGGGTGCACTGATGACAGCTCTGCTCCACCTCAGGTTAGAGGTTGGCAGGGAAACGAGCAGGTATCCGAGCCTGCCCTGCACTGAGAGCTCAGGGCAACAAGAGGGTGACATTTCCAAATCACTGCGTCCATTCCAGGGCTGGCAGCAATATTGGGATTAAATTTCTTTGCCTCAGTGATGAAGAGCAGAAAGGAATCAGTCGTCCAGAGCAGGAAAGACACCTGGGCAGGGATGGGCCTGGAGCAGGAAGCCGTGCAATCAAGCCCTGCTTTGATGTCCAGGAAAGGTCCCTGATTAGGATCACAATATCCCAAATTGAGGAAAGCTTCACTAGTCAAAAGGTTGAAGCAGCTCTGTCATCTGCATACAATTAGGGGGTATTTGCCTACCTCTGCCATTGCCCCTAATTATGATGGTCCTGCCTTCCCCAGGAGAAAAACAGGGAGTTTCTGGAAGGAGCTGCTGCTGCTACACCGGGAGCATCCCGAGGCTTCTTTACTTTTCCAGCAGGGAAGATTTTCAATAGGAGATCAGTGACCTTCCAGTGCTAAAATCTGAGAGCTCAGAGGAGGAGATTCCAGCATTATGGCACATCCTGGCCTAGAGGTTTCATCCAAATTCACGGAAAACCAGAATGGAACAGGTTTGGAAGGGACCGCAGTGGCTCCTCTGCTCCAACCTCCCTCTTCATGCTAAAATCTTCACTTGCAGCATTAAACAAAGTTTGGGGCTCAAGAAAAATTCAAAACTCCAGTTAAAGACCCTCCAAAACTGTCCAGACCTCAGAATTATCCAGTTCCCAAGGCTGTGGATCTCACTGACATCTGAGAGCATGGGGCAGAGCAGAGTTTAACAACTCCAGCGTGGCAAAAAAGGGATGCAAAGTGATATCACCCAAGATTTGTAGGATGAGAAAGCAGTTTTATCTCCAGGGATTTATTCAGCACTCTCCATCTCTCTGCAAGGGCTGGAGCAGCACAGACAAGGACAAGACACCCTTGCTGTCAACAGCCACGGCTTCATCCTCCCCTCCCAAACCATCCACGGCTTGTTCTGCCCTCCAACCTTTTCTAAAATTACAGGATCCAGTGATAGCATCTCCCAGGATGTGCTGCAGCTGGCAGCCCTGTCAGGGGCAGGACACACTGAGGAAGCTCTGTGCAAGAATGCTGGAATATTAAAACA
Organism: Climacteris rufus; assembly: GCA_013398175.1. NCBI lineage: Eukaryota > Metazoa > Chordata > Aves > Passeriformes > Climacteridae > Climacteris > Climacteris rufus. The sequence continues at coordinate 726,260 of VZRZ01005093.1, read as the reverse complement.
GGACAGTTATCTTGATGACCTTCCCTCCTCCCTGCCCAGGCTGTTATCAAGCTCTATTATTCAGCAGGGATAATTAAAACTCCAATTAAAACAAGGATCAGGGAAAAGCACCACACTGAAAATCCCAATTTTCCCTGCAATGACTCACTCAGGCAGTTCATCATTTTTTGTTTACTAGAAAGCTTTCAAACAGGAAAGTCACTTAAAGCTCTTCATATCAAAGACGTTTTGCAGCATAAAAACCTCCCACTCTCATAATTAAAGGGTGTTTCAAGTCAGCTTTACCCTGAGCTGTCTTTGAGGCCACTTCCACTCCCACACTGGCACCTGAGTTTTGCAGTTTTCCCAAGGATTTGGACCCAGGAACAAGAGGAAAATGTGCAAAGAAAAATCTGTGTCCCCTGGGGCTTCAGCTCTGCTGGGGAGGAGCAGGAAAGGAGAACGAGGAATCACAGAATCCTGGAATTGTTGAGGTTGGAAAAGATCTCCAAGACCACCAACTCCAACCATCACCCAGTACCACTAACCCATGTCCCCAAAAGCCACATCCACACTGTTTTTAACTCTTCCAGGGAGGGGGATTCTACTGCTCCCATTCCAATGCTTTACAACCCTTCCCATGAAAATATTATTCCTAATATCCCATTTAAACCTCCCTTGGTGCAACTTGAGGCCATTTCCCCTCATCCTGCTGTGGGTCCCTGGGTAGGGTCACACCCTGATGCTCCAGGCTTGGATGGACTTGGATTTTACACAATTATTTGGCTCCTGCTGATGTTTTTGGAAGTTGTCACCCATTCTCCTGAAATCCAAACCTGGTTTGAGACGTGGTCTCTCTCCCAGGTGGGCAGAAGAGGATGGGAGGAGGAAGGAAGGATCTGGGGATCCCCACATCTGCTGGGGTTTCACATTCCCCACATGTTCCTCTCAGTCTGCCAACAATTCCCAGCCCATCCCATGATTTCTGTGGGTATTGAACCCACAGATTATGGGGCCATACTGGGATCAAACTCCCCATTCCCTGCTCAGGATGGTGCATCTCCCATGGATCCCAACCTTCCTCTCTCTGGATGAGGAAGGGACCAGCAGGAAAAAGAAGCCAGAGGGGAGGAGCATGGGAGAATCCCATGGGAGCCCAGCAGACCTGGAATACCCTCCTCTCATTTGGATATAAACCATCAACACCTTGCAAGGAATACATCAAACAACGTTCAAGAAGTGAATCATAAGGACAAATTAAATGGAAAACAATGATTTGATATTATGCCATTCCATGGCAATGTAATCATTTGGAAAACATGGAAAAGATGTGTTGCAGCAAACTCAGGGCATGAAGTTGCTTCTCCTTTTCTAAATACTAAAATTACTTCAAAAGTTGCTTTTTTCCCTTTTTTAAAGTTTAGAAAAAATTGGGAAGTTTCTTCCTAGTCCTGAGCTAGCAGAACAGTAGCTAAAAACTGAAATTCTGCCTTTATTTTGATGAAAGGATTGGAGGGTAATGGGCAGGAGATTGGGATTTCTGAAAACATTTTTGCATTTCCCCCTTTTTATGATCAGCTCTAAGAGACAAAACTAAAAACTGTGTGTGGGAGGGGCAGGAAAATGGCTTTTTAAGCCCATTTTCCCTTCCCACTGATAGAATTCCAGGAAAAACCAGGCACCCCAACACCAGCTCTGCACATCAGGGCAGCCCGGGGGACTCTCGGATCTCGGGAAGGGGAAATTTCCAGCAACACAAATTAAATCTGAGCTCTGGGCAAGGAAACAGGTGGCCAAGTGAACCAGCAGTGGCCCTTTCACCTCTGTGGCCTTGCTTTGAATCCAGCTCCAGCCAGAATTATTAAATTCCCAGTGCTGGGATGGTGGCTGCAAGGACAGAGGGGTCGGGCGCCGTGGCCCAGCTCGTGGCACCGCAGCTCCTTGGGATAATGAGCACTCCTGGCCTGGGAAGGGGCAAGTTGAGGTCCTTGACAGGAATTTCCAGCAGCTCCTCACGCTGAGGAGTGGAAAATGTTGCCCCTGGATTGAATTAGGGGCTCCAGAATGAAATATGGGCTCAATTCCTCCTCCCCTGCCAGGTTTGCTCCCTCCAGGGCACGGCCGAGGAGCTCGGGGCAGGACGGAGATGGAGATGCAGCACCTGCTTGCACTTGGGAAACTCCAACCTCCAGGCTCCCAAAATTCAGGTGCATTAAATCCAGCAGCATTTCTCACAGGGGAAGGAAAATTACATCTAGGAGTTCCTTTTAATTGAGTTCAGTGGTGGATAATAAAAATTCCTGGGTTTAATCACTCTGCCCCCACGCAGCCTCCATCCACCAGCCCTGCTCTGCATCCAGGGGAGTGGAACAACACCTGAAAAACACTTCCCAAACTCTGGATACACCATGGGAGACTTTTGTATTTTTATCCAGGGGGAATCCACCAAGGATTTATCATGGATCCATCAAGGATTCACCACGGATCCATCCCCTGGCTGTGGGTGCAGCCCCAGCTCTGCCCTCCAAGCCCCACATCTCCCACCCCAGCAGGGAGGGAGGGAGGGAAATGCTCAGCTCCAAGACCAAATCCTGCCTTTTCATCTTCCCAGGATGGCTCTGCCCAACTGTGCCCCTTCCAGGCTGCTGTACTTGGGTGATTCAAACCGAAAAAAAAGCCAGAATAATTAAAATGTCATTCAAGCCCTAAGCCGATATGAGTCACTGTTCCAAAAAATATCTGAAAAATTCTTTCAGGAGTGGGGGATAATTATATTCCTCCCTATCTATTGATTTTTCTCTACAATGCAGATGTCAGATTTTCCACGGTTTTTTTTTTCTTCTTTTTCTCCTTTTTTTTTTTTTTTTTCCCCTGGAGTTAGTGTCAAGGAGGAACAAAGCGCTCTTTGAGACTTTTTCAGCCCAAAATTAATGCTGAAAAAAATGGTACAGACAGGCCAATAGCACGGGAAGCTGAGCAAAAGGCTGGTGACTCAAGCTATGTCTGCAAAATTCCCTATTGATCCCGGCTCCAGAGGGAAGGGTGGGGAGTGAGGCACCCACGTTATAAATTTAGAGTCAATTTAAAGACCTTTGTGTCTTTGCTGTACAGAAAGATGGGCAAAACCCCCTCAGAATTCCCAATTTAAATTCTGGATTTTAATTTTGCTTGTGCTATAAATAAGAAATGCTTCCAGAGAAAATCCCAAATCCGTGCACTTCCCACCTCTGTTACCCACAGAAAAAAAGTGGTTTCACTGTCTCTGCGAAAGCCAAACATTCCCCAGTGTATTTTGAAACAACTCAGCTGTAATTTAGACCCCAATTGATGGGAGAGGAAGGAGCTTCCTGAGGTTAAATTCAAAAATAAAATTGTTTAAGGATTATAGAGCAGGGCTGGAAGAGGCTCCTGGAAATCCAAGGAACACGACAACACCTGCTTCTGCTGGAGGTCTAAAACTCCCTCTGAGCTACAGGACAGTGTTTAATGACTTTTTAAAATTTATAAACCTCCTAAAAGTATCTAATTCCCAATCTTTAATTCTCAAATAATTCCCAATCTTTAATTCTTCTGCAGCATTTTGAAAACTCAAGACATTTTCTATGCTCTGTTAACGCCTCAAGGTTCCTGTTACGGCTGTGGAAATTATTTGCATTCTTTAAAACATTTGCATAATTAATGAGCCCAAATCCTCAACTGCCCTGGTGTGGGGTTTGCCGTGAATTGTGCTGAGGCAGGATTTGGGACAGACCTGCCCTGACCCTCCACAGTTCCCACTTTTCCCATGGATCAAGCTCTGGGGTGCAGGAAGGATGAGCTGGATCCCGTGGATTTTTCTTTAGGGAATGTCACCCAGGGAAGAGGTGACACAGGTACAACTTGAGCAAACTAAAGGCTTTAACCAGAGCTGCACCTGATGCTCACACCAACCTCACTGAACCAACAGCTGGAATTCAAAGTCCTGCTGCTTCTTCCATGAAAAGACACAAATAACAGGATGCTCCATCCCTGGAAGTGTCCAAGGCCAGGTTGGACAGGGCTTGGAGCAACCTGGGAGAGGGGAAGGTGTCCCTGCCCAGGGCAGGGGGTGGGACTGGGTGGTCTTTAAGGTCTGTTCCAACCCCAACCATGCCAGGATTTTATGATTCCTCAGGCAGACAAGGACAGGTTTATGCCCCTCAGCTGACACTGCTTCGTTCTGTGCCCTGCCCATCACTTCCAGGCCCTCAGTCCAGGGCCAAGCCTGGCACTTCCCCATCACCTGGAGAACATGAATTCTGCTCCAACATTAGCAGATCATGGGATCAGACCCCAGATTCCCTGAAACAACCCACCCTGAACACTTCCCATCCCTGGAAGCATTCAAGGATGGGTTGAACGGAGCTTGGACCAACCTGGGATAGAGGAAAGTGTCCCTGCCCACGAAGGTCCCTTCCAACCCAAACCATTCCAGGATTCTGTGACGATTCAGGTGAACAAACCCCACCTGCCTGCTCCCCTCCTGTAGAGGGGCTCGAGATGGCCCCAGGGCAGGTCCCACCTGCAGGAGCTCAGGTGAACAGGCAGCTCCTGCTGGAACAGCCCAGCTTGGACCAGCACAAAAGCCAAACCGGGGTCGCCACAACCACAAAGCGCCGCACGGACGGGACCCGCGGCGCTGAAAGAACCCCCTGGTGTTGGGTTGTTCTTCCTTTCATTTGCTGCTGTTTTCCCCCTCAGCTCCCCAAAAGGAGCCTTTGAGAAGCCACCAGCAGCATCTGGGTGACTTTGAAGGCAGCGCTGCAAGCAGTGGGTGAAAGGGATTCTGCAAAATCCTTGGCATTGGCGGCTCCTGCCTTTTCCAGCCACCAAGGAACAACAAGTCCTCCTGCCAAGGGCTATTACCAGACAAATGGAGAGAGATCAGAGGCACAAAGGAGGTTGCTAAGGAGTCAAGTGTGGGATCCCTGCAGAGAGGAGGAGGCTGCAGCTGGGACGGCAAAGGTCAGAACATTGCAGACATCATTTTCCAAAAATTCCCATGAAGCCCCAGCGCGGGAGCCGCGCGCTGGCCCCGCCGCGCTCGCCGAGGAATAATGAGAAAGCCATAAAAGAAAGCTCCCTTTCTTCCCTCCTACCCACGCTAATGTAATAAAACAAATTAGAATAATTATTCTCAATTTCAGAGCCATAATGCCCAGGATCAGGGCACGCTTGTCACCGAGCTGACAACTACATCCGCCGGGTTCTGCTTCGGTCTCCCCCTTCCGCATTTCGGGATCGCCTCAATTCCAACTTTTATTTCATTACATCTAATGCAATTTTACTGCAGGCATCCAGATTCTGTTTGCTTCAAAGTCCTCCTTATTTTTGCCAGAAAGTTCATCTCCCTTATTAGCTAATCACATCCCCACCCTTTCCAGTAACCTTTCAAATGCCACCCACGTTCTGACACTTTTAACAGGATCCAAGCAAAAACAAAACAAGAAACACGAAGAGTTTCACATGAACCGCAAGGCTCTAAAAGGATTTGTTGCAGTGGGTTAAAAGAAATATTTTTTAATAGCAAAGAAAATTCAAAACCATTTATAATATATTAAATATCAAGTGATGTATAAAGAATCTGGAAGGAATGGATCCTTTTTCTGCGAAAACACATCTCTGGGAAAGATGGACAAATCCATAGGAAAAATTTGTGGCAATTTAAGGAAAAAATTATTGTTGATTATTATAAATCTTTTTGCACTATTTTTTTCCAAGACTGTCACTTTAAATGATCTTTTATCCCCCTGTAAAAAGGGAAAATATCTTTTGTGCAGATTTGAAGCAGCAAAGGATTTAAATTATTTTCTAAGTCTCCGCCTGCCAAAAAAATGCTCCCAACTCCTCTGTTCTGCAGCAGCTTCCGAGGAGGCATTTGAACATCTCAGAAAGGCTGAGCTTGGATTTGGGAAGGGGAAGGGGGGGTCAGCCTGGAGTTACAGACAGAAAGGGAAATCTGTGAAGTGGGGGAAAAAAAAGAAGGAATTTTGTTTCCAGGAAGCAAAGCAAGGGGAGGGATGGCCAAGTCACAAATCCCAACTGGAAAAGATGCACTTGGGTTTCCCCAAATTCCCCCTGTGCTCCTCAGGACCTTGTGTATGATGTAAGGAGGAGTGGAAGGCTCTCCAAAATGGGAAAAAAACCCTGAGGGACCCCATCCCAGCTCCTGGGAGCAGCCCCAGAACATTTTCAAGGGCCTCACACAAGGAAGATGTCAAGGACATTGCACACAGAGCAGATGATGATATAAAAATACATTTCTATTATGAATATGAAAATTATTACATAAAACAGATATTAAAGGATCTCATTCCTGGGGCAAACCTGAGGTTTGGGATTGGGCTCATGGCCCTGGGACCCATCTGGACACAGACCCCGGAGTCCTCCCAGCCCCAACACCTGCAGCAGCCAGGGAGAGATTGGCAGCTTTAAATCTGAATTTCCTTGCTTTGGGCACTTTTAAATTAAAGTGGTAATGTGCTTTAAATCCTGTTTCCCTGTTTTTTCACTCCACTCTTCAATCCTTTCCTGCAGAAACTAATCAAGATGTCTCAGACTCACTTACACTCTCTGCTCCAGCCACCTTCCCTGGTAACTTATTCCATATGTCTGGGATCCTTTGCAAGGCACAGCTCCACCTTAATTCCCTATTTACTTCCAGTTTTCCAACGTGCTGTTGCATTCCCAGTGCTCCAAGCTCCACCACCTCCTCTGTAGGGATAAGAACTCCCTGTTTCCCAGAGAAGCTGGGGCTGCCCCATCCCTGGAAGTGTCCAAGGCCAGGTTGGAGCAGATTTGGAGCAACCTGGGATGCTGGAAGGTGTCCCTGCCCCTGGGTTGGAATGGGATGAGTTTTAAGATCCCCACCCAAACCATTCCATGATTCTATTCCATGTACAGAACCTCATCATGTGGGCAAATATCACCCACAGGTCGTTTGGGTAATGGACACATCCCAGCAGTGAGAGATCCAGGGAAATGCTGATGGAAAACAACCAACCCCACCAGGATGCAGCCTGAGCTCCCACCCCACAAAGCAGCCAGGGAATATTGCTAATGCAACACAGGAAAATCCCATGGCAGAGAAACCAGGAGATGCCCCCACACCCAGCACTGCCCCTCCTCACCCACTGCAGGGGCTGGAGGATGAACTTCCCTAGGACTCTTCCCAAATTCCGCTGAAATCTGGTTCCCCCGCTCCTTTCCCTTTCCACGTGTTTTTCCAGTTACCAGGTTTGATCAGCGTTGCTGCAGCTCCAGGCAGGTGCTGATGACAATCAAATTCTCACATTTCTCAGCTCGTGCACACACAGTGCTCCTCAGACACCCCACTAACGAAGAAACAGAAACTCTGCTTTATGGTTTACAGAAGTGATCCCTAACAACTTTCAGGACACAAGGAGCTTTCACCAGGATGCTGTTGGCAATTCATCAGCTCCAATCCACCAGTGGGCAGGAATTTGGGTTCTCCCAGCACGTGGGAATTACCCAGAATATATGAACACCATGAAGTTGTCAGCCACTCTCAAGTCTTGCAGAAAAAACCACAACTGATGTTCGGTGATCGGGGTTTTAGCCACAAGTTGCATTTGATGGAGAGCTCCTGAGCAATGTTGCTGCCCAGCATTAAAAACCCTCCAAAACAACCCAAAAATGAAGCAGAAATTCTTCTGTCTGGGAGGTAAAGCCTCACCTTGGCAGCACAGGATGGGGATTAAATAAGCAGCTCCCCCAAAATCTCCAGGCAGAGCATGAAGCTCTGAAATGGGCAGAAATGGAAGTGGCTTTGGGAATCCACAGGATCCTTGGAAGCACAGCAACTCCTCCAGCCAGTCCCTTTACTGGGAATCAGGTGGCAATAAAGCTCTGCAGTTTGAGAAAAGGGCTGCAGCGAGGGGCTCAGAGAAGGGGCTGACACCACCCCAAACCCACCCAACCTCCAACCCCAACAGCAGCTCCACGGGGAATGGAGCAGCTGCAAAACAAACTCTGCCTGCTGGATAAAATATTTGTATTCACTGGAGAGAGAGGGACAAGGCTTGGAGAGCACAGCAGTGTCCCCAGGCAGCTGCAGGTGGCAAATCCTCTCAGTGCCACCAGGTAAAGGACCCTGCTGGCAGCAGGACTGCTCCTCTTGGGAAGCCACTGTGGGAGGCACCATGGAATCACAGAATCATCCAGGTTGGAACACACTTTCAAGACCATCCAGTCCAACCATGAGCCCATCACCCCTAAACCATGTCCCCAGTGCCACATCCAGATGTCTTTGGGACACTTCCAGGCACGGTGACTCCACCACCTCCCTGGACAATTTATTCCAATGTCAGACCATTTTTTCAAAGAGAAAAAGTTCTGCTATCTAATCTGACCCTCCCTGGTACAATTTGAGGCTGTTTCCTCACATCCCTTCACCTGAGGAGAGGCAGAAGTCTGAGCACACACCTTGGCTTCCCACCTCGTGACTCTGGTGGGAACACAAACCCACACTTTGCATCTTCCAAGCTTCCAGAAATCCAAGTGACAGAGAATCACGAGCCAAATGATGAAGACATCAACTCACTGAGCTCTTCTGAGGGAAATCAGCCCTGCAAATGTGTGTTTGCATCACTTATTTCCCAACAAGCTGCTGGCTCACACAAAGAGCCCCTATTCTGTTGCCTCGGCATGTTCCTGGGAAGCATCCGTCTTTACATCCTGCTCTAATGGATGATTAGGAACATCAAACATATAGATTGAATCACATAATTATGCCTTTTAGAAAGGCAGCAATATTTGAGCTCAGCCCAGCACCTGCTGCCAATCAAACCCTGCAGCAGTGCCTGCCTGAGCTCCTCGACTCCCACAAGCTGGGATTATCCCACTTTTCCTGTGCTGTGTCACCCCAAACAAACCCAGCCAGCCCCAGGGAAAATATGCACAATAAAGCAAGGTCTGGACATGATTTTTTGGGGAGGGTTAGCTAGGAATCAGCACAACTCCCATACCATGGAATGGTTTGGGTTGGAAGGGATCTTAAAGATCATCTCGTTCCAACCCTTCCTCCAACGTCCTCCACTAAAGCAGCTTTGCTCAGTGCAAAGCCTCTGTGTGACAGAGCTCCACATGGAAAAATATCCCAAATATGAGACACTGAATGGGGAAAAGAGGGGCTGACAAGTGAAATCAGCCCCATGTCCTGCTCATGATACAGGAACCGACCATGGAAAACAGGAAATCGATGGGATGAGAACCTGGAGTCATCACCCGGCACAAGAGAGACCACCTCACCCCCTAAGGGGCTTTTCAAACCTGGCACTTTTCACCTTCTCAGCACAAGGTGAGGGAAGCCCAGCTGCCCCCAGGAAATGCTGCTTGCTTGGAGGATTCCCCAAGGAAAGCCTCACCCCAACCAGCCAGAAGAATCCCAGGAGAACGGCACGGGAAAGCCAAACTTCCTGCATAAACCAAAACCACTGCCAACCCCACCCCTGGGAAAAACTGCCCTCAGCACACACTGCTGCACATGCTCAGCTCCTGCCCGGATCAGAAGGAACCCAAAGATGCCCTGGGAGCAGGTGCACCTGGATTCCAGGAGGATCCATCTCCTTCCCACATTAACTCGCTTCCCGCTGCCTGCGAGCGCCGTTTCCCCGCCCAGGAGAAAACCTACAGCAGTTTGGGCCCCAAAACATTAAAGATCCCATCAATCACTTGCTTGTGGTGATCCCCATGTAATGACCTTTCCATGTTTTCCTCTCCCATGCCTGTTAGTGATATATCAGTGTCCCAGACACACAGGGACACGTCTCTTCCCGAAAATAACAGGAGAGTTATTGCTCTCCTGATAAAGCCCAGAGCAGCACAGAGATAACAGTAACAGAGATGTTTGGGAAGCAGAGTTGTCCTTTATATCCAGCCTATCCCATAATTCAGAGCATATATGACACCTTGGCAGGAATAAAGCTCAGTCAGATCCCAATTCAGAAGGCAAGCAGGATGCAAATTGGTGATCATGTAATTTTTTAAGGAAGTTAGGGATGTTTCGCTACACTCAGTGTCAATTCATTCCATAATCAGCATCACAACTGGGAACCATGGAATCCCAGGATCATTTAGGTTGGAAAAGACCTCCAAGACCATCAGCCTGTGACCAATTTCTATGCAGTGAACCAGATCAGGGCACTGAGTGCCACATCCCGTCCTTCCTTGGACACAAAGCAGCATCAAAACAACAGGACTCAGCCCCATCCCTCAGGGATGCTGACACGTGGTGAAGATGACACTGGTGAAAAATGCCCCAAAAACCTTCACCATGGGATTCCTGAGAGAACCAACCAAGCATAAAAAAGCAAGTCCAAATAAACCCCAACACCTCCTCAAGTGCTAATCCTCAGCTTAAAATTTTGGGATGTTCTGAAACACCCAAACAGATGGAGATGACAGGATAACGCCCCTGCCACACCTTTATTTTAACAGGGATGTGTCAGTTCCTGATGGATTCCCTTACAAGCTGCTTGGGAATTCCCTCTGGCACTGGGACAGCTCTGCAGCAATTGTTCTGTTTGAAACCACGGAGCAGAGAATGACATTTCAGCAGAGCACAAAGGAAAAGAAATCCAGGGAAAGCTGGGAATTACCCACTGGATTCCAACAGCCTTTACCAAAAAGCCACAAGGCCCAACTTCCCTTTTATTGCTCTGGAAGAGCCACTCAAGGGCAGCACCAACACATCCACACAGATCATTCACTCCTGTTTTCCTCCTTCAAACAAACACCCAGAGCGAGTTTAAGGATCCTGTAAACCAGAGCAGGAAGCATTTCCTTGTATCCAAAAAAACTCCTAAACCAAAGGATTCCAAGGCACTGGATTGAGGCAATTCTCAGCTGGGATGAGCCATTGCTGCTGCTGTCAACTCCAAGAAGCAAAATGTGAATTCCCACTCACCGCTCCCAGCATGATCCTGAAAATCAGCCAGCGGAAGGCCCAGATGACAATTCTGGAAGGAGGAGAGTGCTGGGGCAGGCAGGACAGGCTCCAGAGGGGGCACAGGAATATTCCCAGGAATCCTGTCTCCAGGAGCTGCGATTCCCATCCTGCAGTGCCAACAGAAGTGAAAAGCAAATTATTATTGTACAATTATTATTGTACAGTTATGATGTATAATTATGTATAACAGAGAACAAAATTATCTATTGGGCCAGTTTTACCCATTGCTGGATTTTACACATTTTACTGCATTTAACAAAGTCACCCTGGATTGAAAACCAGCAGAGCTGGGCTCAAAGCTGGAATTAAGGCAGGCACAAAGGGTGGTTAAACCTGCTTAGGCTTATGATCATCAAAATCACACCTAATGCTCTAGAACTGGGGGAAAACAAGGCCTGTTGCCCTGAAAAGCTCCCAGCCTAAGACACCTCACAATAAAAAGTGCTCGAGGGTTATCTTTGCACCAAACTTTGTGATGCAGTATATTGAACTAACACTGAAGGAATAGAAAAACACCTTTAATGCCTTTTAAGGTTATTTTGGGGGAAATTAGGTACCAACTGCCCTAAAACAGACATTACACACAGAGAAAATTCAGGTGCTTGAAACTATTGGGTTGTTGTTCTCCAAGCACACACTGCATATAAAAGGGTATTTTAATGCAATGTGAAGGAAGATAAAAATTAATAACTTCTATGAAACAGAGAAAAACGGGATTTCAGTGCCCTGGGAACTGGCACAGTGACAACCAAGCAGTGCTACTGGTTCCTCCAGTCACGGATGGATCCAGCCAGTGCCACCAGTCCCACTGACTGGGCTGGGTTTGTGCCAGAACAGGGCAGTTTTAGCTTCAGGAGACACTGATTCAGATCACATTAAGTGTTATCATCAACAACATTACACGTGGTGAGAAGCTTGGAATTTTTAATCACAAAGAAAAATCATAATGGTAACAAAATTATCTATTAGGCCAGTTTTACTCATTTTACACATCCTGCACTGAACAAAATCACCCTGGATTGAAAACCAGCAGAGCTGGGCTCAAAGCAGAACCTTGGGATCCCCCCATGAACCTGTTCCTGGATGCTCTGGAGAAGACAGACTCCACCTAATCCATGCAAACCTGTATTTTGCATTTTCTTCTGCAGCCCAGCACAGCCTATAAATATTGGAATACTTATTCCAAAAGAGGCAGCACACACAGCTCTGTTTTGACAGGTGAAGTCCAACCTCCACCACATTTGGAAGCAACAATTTATCCCTGCCAAAAGTAAATTACTCCAGCTTTGTCCCACCTCCAATTATTCTGATTCTCAAATATTTCTGTGCAATACAATTATACTCTGAAACCATTAAAAAAAAAAAAGACACTAAATAGCACAATGGTGAGGAGAATTCCTGAAAATTCCTTGTTGGAGCCATTTAAGACTGATATTCTCAGCTACATAAATGAATCCAGGCAGTATCCATGGCTCCCAGTCCTTCCCAAGGATCCTCCAGCTTGGTCCATAACAAGTCCCTTCACCCACCCCAAACAGGCAGGGAAACACATTCCAAACCCACCCACCCTTTCCAGCTTCAGCCTGAGCCATCTGATGCCCCATTTTTCAAACCCCTGATTTGATTCTGTCACTCAAGCAAACCCACATTGTTATTGAAAATATTTTAAAGCAAATTCAGTCATGAAACCACATTTTTTTTATCTTAATGTGCACTAAGCCCCTTAAATCAAAATGGAATCTTTAAAACTCAGATTATTATACATCAAAGTTATAAAACCCCTCCCTTCTCCCTTCATACACCCCGTGGTTGCCAGAACAGCCCCCCCAACTCCCAAATTCTGGGAGGAGAAATGAGGAATACTGTCCTAAAAGCAGCTGCAGCAGAAAGGCAGCGGCTCATCCCAAAAGTGAAAGGTTAATTGTGGCTGAACCCAGCTCTGGGGCTGACTGGCACCAAAAGGGTCGTAGATCTCCCTCATTCCTGCCTCACAAGAATCCCACTGTTATCCCCGTTTTCATATGGTAATCGCTGCCTTGCCCTGCGTGGGGATGGATGCAGGAGCAGGATCCAAACAGCCCCTGCATCCCTGGGCATCCATTCCCCTTGGAGAGCAGCGCTGCCCCTCACCCAGCAGGCCACAGCAGCCCTTTTTCCTGCTCTATTTGAAGCCCAGATCCCAGGGAGCTGTTGGTGTGCAGGGAAGGAGGGGGCACAGCAGGATGGGGTGACCCTGAGCCGCGCAATTCCCGCAATTCCCGCACCGCGCAATTCCCGCAATTCCTGCACCATGAAATTCCCGCGCGCTCCAGGGCTCCAGGAGGATGCTCCCAGCACCCCCATGGCCAAAGCCAAGCTGAGGCCTTCCCAGGCCATGAGTTCAGCCTTGCACCTGTGCTCCTTATCCCAGAGCTGGAATCCTGGCACCGCCAGCAGCGGCGCGGGATGCGTGCCGGGAAGGGGACGGCGGAGCACGGAGTAAACAGCGCTGCCAGCTGCTGCAGAGACCTCGGACTGCCCCGGCTGCCGCTGCAGCTAAGCCAGCCCCAAGCTGGGTTTAACTGCAAGTGCAGCCAAGGACAGACTCTGCTCACAGGCCGGGGCAGGAGCCTGTGCCCAAAATTCCCCCAGCGCGTGGCTCAGTCCTGCCCGGCCCCGGCATAGCTGATGTGTGGGGCTGTGCTCCCTCCTCAGGGAACACCACAGGTTCCTGCTGGACCCCAAGTTTGGGTCAGATAAGCTTAAAGAGGCTCTGATTTATAAACAACCTTTTTCCTGAGGGATGGTGTCTCCCAGCTGCCCATGTGGGCTCAGTTTTCCAGGACACGTCATCCATCCTGCTCGGCAGTGGGAGCTCCTTCCCAGCATCCATCCATCCATCCCTTCCAAGCAGCGCCTTGTCCTGGACCTTTCCTGGCAGCAGCCTTCCCTCCTCTCCCCAAATCTGTCACTTCTCTCCCCTTCTCCATTTAGACTCATCCTGATCCTAACCTGCCATTCCCAGCAAAATCATTAAGGTTGGAAAAGGCTTCCAAGACCATGGAGTCCATTCCTCTTTCAGACTTCACCTTGTACAAACAAAGTGCTGCTGGATGCTACTCCACCAGCAGTCAAGTGCTTGTGGGGGTGGGATTATCCCAGATGCTCCCTGTGCCATGGTTTCTATAAAAATTCCAGCTAAATCAGGAAGATTTTCCAGGCCATGACCATGCTGAACACCACAAGTGTATCCACAGCTCAGCGTAGGAGGGGGGAGCTCTGCTCCACCTCACACTCACTGTAAATTGATATCAGAGCCAAGATTACAAAATCCATCAGCAGAACCCTCCCGTGCCTCGTGGCTGACTCACAAACAGTTGTTCACATCTGCCCTGAAACCTTCAGACTCCAAATCCTTTGGATTCTTACGACAGGTCCGAGGTTGTAACCAAGCCCCTGGTGAGGTTTGAGCGCTGCCACCTCTGAACCCCACCCAGGGGTCCACAAAGCCCAAACCCACCGTGGCACCTGCAAGGGACCAGCCAGGTCATCCCACCTGGGCAGGGAAGGCCTGAGGAACACCTGGCTCTTCACTGACCCTCCCAGCTCACCATCACCAGGGTTTTTCTCCCTGTTTTTACCCTCCTTTTCCTGCCATCAAACGGGAGCAGTGATGAAGGTCATGAAGTTAGTGAGTTAAGGTCCCTTCCAACCCAAACCAAGCCAGGATTCTATGATGAGATGCATTTCCTGATGTGGCAGTGCCAGGCAAAGGAGCCCAAGGCAGCCACATCCTCCCTGTCCACCAACCACACTGGGAAGCACATCCCAAACCTTCCTCCCAGCTGCAGCAATTCCTGCATTTGACATTTTGTAGGGCAGAAAAAAACATGGACACGAAGGAGTCACCTCCATGACCTGATGGGACTCAGAGAGGAAACCAGGATAGAATCCCAGATTGGTTTGGGTTGAAAGGGACCTCAAAGATCATCTAATTCCCATCCCCTGCCATGGGCAGGGACACCTTCCACCATCCCAGGGTGCTCCAAGCCCTGTCCATCCTGGCCTTGGGCACTTCCAGGGATGGAGCAGCCCTATCTGGGACAGCTGTGGGATGGGAAGGCAGGCACTGGTCCTTGAGGGCTTCAGGAGCATCCCCATAGCAAGCACAGAGCATCCCAAAACCCAAACACAACCTGTGGCAACCTGGGAATGCAGGGAGCAAAGACCTCCTGCCTGTAGCGACACCGGTTCATCCCCTCCAGCAACACTCCCCAGTCCTGGACTTTTTTTGGGATGAAACCATTCCATGAAGAGCAGCAAAGTCTGTCAGGGCTCTCTCCAAGAGGCAATTCCCACCCTCCAAGCCCCAAGCAGCACATCCTTGCTCGGGGGCTCCATCCTGGCGCTCACTGATACTGCTGGGAACGAAAGGGTCACGTTGTTGACCCACCTGCTCCTGTTTTCCTCAGTTGGATCTCGTCAAATTTCAGCAGCTGCAGGGCAGCACAAAGCCCCCCATTGTTATCTCTGGCGCAGCCGGAGAGGGAGCCACGGGCTGGGTTTTTTTGGGGGGGG
>VZRZ01005093.1:664940-710696 GCA_013398175.1 Climacteris rufus | reverse complement strand
GGAATAAAAAAAAAAAAGGGAATAAAAAATCAACTGCCAACGGCGGCTGCGCTTGCCCCACACGCGCTCCGAGGGTTTGTTCCATGCTCCGAACTTGATGTGGCAAAATCCCCAGTCTGGCATTTTCCAGAGGTCTCTGCTGGGGCAGGGGAGGAGGAGAAGCCTGGAGGATGTGTCAGAGGGGAGGAGGGAAGGAAGGAAGCAAAACCAAACCCAAGCCACGCTTTCCCATCTTCCTCTCTTAGGGTTTTCGAGTGTTTTGGGTCTTTAAAATGCTCCAACCCCTCATGCAATACAGGGTTTGTGTTCATAGCTCAGCATCAAGGGATCTCCAGTTTTAATCTTGATTATTTAGCATCAAATAAGTTCACCATCCAAAGTTATCACAGCTTGGCCATGGAGGAGTCAGGACAGTCCCTTCCCCTCAAGCTCCACATCCCAAACCAATTTGTTGTTTACATGGACAACCAGGGAGAGAGAAATGAGGGAGGAAAGGGCTGAAAACCTTCAGGAGAAGACAAAAAACCAGGGCTATATAATTAAGAGATAATAAAGTTTCTTATTTTCTATTTTTTGGATGAAAAAAAATCACCTGGCCAAAAATCAACCCTCACACCTAGCTGTGGTAGAAACAGCTCATAATTTCTTTTTATTAATTCCTCTTCATATAATATGGGATAAGGTGAAACAGCAAATTGTTTCTGTTTATATATCAATATCTCCACAGCAAATTTACAGAGAGCACGTCTGCATGGCACAGACAAATGCTGCTCCAACATATCCACATTTCCCAGCTCCCAGTGCAGCTGTCTCCCTATGGATATTGTGTGTCAGACAGCCCAGCAGCCAAAGGGAGGGAGATATCCAAGACAGGCTGCCTTTCCCTGGAATTAGGGCTGCTCCCCAGCCCACCTCCCTGACACCCAGCGTGGTTTGGATTCAGCTGGAGCGTTCAAGCACCTGTTGAAAATATCTGAGTTGTGCTGGGGACCACGGGATGCCCTGGCCAGAGACTGGAGCTGTGTCAGGGAGGGTTGGGATGGAGATCAGGAAAGGTTCTTCCTCCAGAGGGTGCTGGGCACTGCCCAGGCTCCCCAGGGAATGGGCACGGCCCCGAGGCTGCCAGAGCTCCAGGAGTGCTTGGACAACTCCCAGGGATGCCCAGGGTGGGGTTGTTGGGGTCTGTGCAGGGTCAATCCCTATGGATCACGACAATTGTAGTATTGTGAACCATTCCAACTTCCATCCTTCACAGCAACAACTTCCCCAGGGGAAAGCAAAGCTCCAAACTATCCCTGAAGGATCTGCCTGCACAACACATCCCCCAGCCAGCCAAAGTCACAGAAATACCCCAAATCCTGCTCCTGCCAGCCCACCACCACCACCTTCCTTCTCTCCACTGTGAACTACTGCTCAAACTAAAACCCACTGCAGAACTCCCACCAGTTCCAGGGGGGTTTGGCTCTCCCAGGTCCCAGTTGGCATCTGCTGAAATTTGCTGGTTTTCCCTCGCTGCTGCAGCCCAGGGGAGAGGGTTCTTCACCCACCCTGGGGCAGGGAAGAGCATCACCCCTTTTTAGCCTTTTTCCCAGTCATTTTTTCACTTCCAGATGGATAGACTCTCTCCCTTCACTCCCCAGCCTTCCAAATATCAGTAGAAATAGAGGCACAGAGAAATACAAAACACAGTTTGTGTTGAGTTTTCCAAGTTTCCCTCTCACTGGACAGGATTTCTGGTGATTCCTAATGGAGAGGCCAAGTCTCTCCAGCATCACAACCTGCAAACATCCAAACCCTGTTAATAACATCAAAGAGCAGCTCTGAATCTCCTCCATCAGCAGGCAGAGCACACGTGTGAGGATGAACATTGAAATAATTCAGGTTTTCCAATCGGTGGGAAAGCTCAGGCACACCCTGAGCACAGCAAAGCTCCCTTTTCAACCAATACAAAGCAGAAAGTTTCAACTTTACCACTTAAAAATCCTGCAGAGCAACAGGAGTAACTCATTTTGAAGTTACCCCCCCAAAAATCCCTAAATTTCTGATCTGAGGAGCAGAGCAGAACTAGGACAGAGAAAGGATGAGAGAGCATAAATGCATAAAAAGGGAAAAAATTGTCCACCAGATCTCCGAGGAAAAGACAAGGAGGGAAGCCCATGATTTATTGCTCCTCACTCAGTGGTGCCTTTCACTCTCAGAGCCCAGAACAAAGGGACACATCTCACAAGCTGCCGGCCCCTCAGGGTCTCGGGGCTTTTCAGAGCTCTGACAGCCAAACCTCAGAGGATGAAGGACAGAATTCCCTTTGGCACCACATCCTGGCCAGAGCTGATAACCCCATTCCCCACCCCAGCCCCCAGGACACCAAAAAACCCACGCTCTGAACCAACTTCCCACACCCAAACTCTGCCAAATCCATCTTCACCACCATTAAATAACTCCCATTTCTTCTTCACCAAAGTTATCTCAGTCAGGGGATACTTCACATTTCTGCAGCCACCAGAAAAGTTCTCACTGTTGTTGGAAGATTTGGGAGAATGTTAGCAGGAACTTTTGTTCTTGAAGTATAAACTACCCAGAAAAAAAAAAAAATTTAGCATAAAAACTTTTAAAAGCTTCCAAGTGCTCTCCAGGGTAGTCATTAGAAAGTACTTAGGTAACAGGAGGGTGATAACAGGGAGTTAATGCAGCGTTAAATTAGCCCTCCTTCCATGCAGAACTTTAAGTGACAGAGGAATCAGTTGGGAGGATTTTTATTTTATTTTTTAAATAATGAAGTTAATGGATTTCCTGTTTTTAGCTCTGTGGGCGGCTGTCAATTTGAGGGATCCGTACATACTGTATTTAATTACTGTCTTCAAGTAAGGAAAATAAGTTCACCCCTGTTCCTCTGAACTCCAGGGGCACCAGGATCTCTCCAGGTTGGCCTCAAGGAGAGGGGAATGTGCCCACACTGCTCAGGGAGGCTGAGATGTGTCCAGAGATGGGAAACAGCAGCTCATTCCCTGCACTCCTGCTGTCCAAACAGGCTGTGGAAGCGTCCAAGGCCAGCTGGGACAGGGCTTGGAGAACCTGGGATGGTGGAAGGTGGCCCTGCCCATGGAACTGGATGAGCTTTGAGGTCTTTTCCAACCCAAACTGTGCCAGGATTCTCAACATCTCAGCCACTCAGTGCATTCCCACCCAATCCACGGCCATTCCCACCTTTCTGCACAACCTGCTGCACACACATCCCATCTGTTCTCCTGGCCAGGCCCTCTGCAGCTCTGTGCCATGTGCCTGAGGAGCTGAACTGCTGCAAACAGGTGGCTCTTGGGGGTTAAATCTTTCTTCAGGCTGCTCTGGCAGCTTTAGAACCCATGAGCAGCTGTTTTTCCCCGGATCCCACCCGCTCTCCCAGCCCTCTTCCCTCTCCACTTCCAAACTGGCATTCCCCACTTGCACACTTCAAGCAAGAACAAATTAAACCCAACACCATGAAGGCACCTGGCAAGTTCTTGTGCCAGCAGACAGCGAGCAGGCCTCGAAAGAAAAAGCATATTAGACAAATTTCTGCTGCTGTGTCCTGTGAGATTCCCACTGCCCTGCAGAGATCAAGTTTTAGCCCCGTGTGAGCACAGGTTTTACCTCAGTGTTTGCAGGAGATGATAAATCCAGGCCAGGGGATGATTCTTTCAGGCTTTCCCCATGGATTTGAAGTGAATCTCTCACTGAATATTATCTCTACCTCCCTGATTTTTTTTCCTGGATGTGGTGCTTTGAAAGTACAGTTTATATACAGAGTAGCAAAAAAACCTGCTGGATAATTGATTAACCTCAGGGCAGATTATCCCCATCCAACACCCCAACAGACAGAGCAGCACAGCAGTGACACCCAAGGTGTAATCTGAAAGGAGATCTGTGAGAATCAGGGAATTGTTCAGGGTGGAAAAGATCTCTTAAGTCAATCCCTGATCCATCCAGCACTGTGTCCCCAAGTGCCACATCCACGTGGTTTTTGAACACTTCCAGGGATGGTGACTCCACCACTGCCCTGGGCAGCCTCTCCCAGGGCTTGACAAACCTTTCCATGAAGAAATTTCTCCTAAATTCCAAGGGAAGACCATGAGCAGAGGCCAAGTTCTAGGTTCTGTCCTGGTGCAGGAGAAGAACACAAGTCCTGGGAGTAAAAAGTGTCCCACAGAAGGAGATCACAGCTCCTGGACACGGCACAGTGGCTTCTGATGGAATTTACCAGTGCAGGAATTCCTTCCTGGAAAGGGCTGTCAGGCATTGGAAGTGCCCAGAGGTTTGGAATCCCCATCCCTGGAGGTGTCCAAGGAAAACCTGGATGTGACACTCAGAGCTCTGGGCTGGGGACAAGGGCACAGCTTGAACTCCATGATCCTGGAGCTCCTTTTGAACCTCAATGATTCTGTGCTCCCTGCACCATTTTTTATACTCAAAACTTAAAAAAAAAAAACCCAAACAAACAAAAAGAAGTGGATGCTATTTATACAACAGACCACAACAAAACCACTCCAGCAGATATAAATAAATATTTTCTGATTCTAAAAGGGGATTTGCTGTGTCCACACTCAAGGCTGTTTTTCAGGATTATAGCTAAATAAGAAAACTGATATTTCTGCGTCCTTTTGGACATCCCTCCATCCCAAACAAAGTAAACAAGACTCTCCATTCTGCACCATCCCTCATGGAAGTCAACCAACTCTAAGGAAGCTTTGGTGATGTAAATCTGCTGTGATTCAGGGCTGCTTCAATCCAGGCCTTTTCCAACACCATGAGCTCAGAAGTGACCAAAGTGACCCCAACACCCACAGCTTTAACCTCCCAGAACAAAGGAATGGGGAGCAGGAGGAAGGAGACCAAATGTGGATCTCAGGAAATCAAAAAGCTGCTTTCAAAACCCATCTGATTTCTCAAAGATCTGCTGAGACGTAGGAGGAAGCAGCAGCTTTTTGGCAATTGTGGGACAAATGCCAAAAAGTCAGCTGGGTTAGGAAGTTGTTCTCTCCCTGCACAGAGCAAAGAGAGGAGCAAACACACACAGAGGCAGAAATGCTGATGGTCAGAGACCTGGACCATGGGCTGAGCCTGAAATCTCCCTGTTGGTACAAAGAAAGATGAACCAGTTCAGCAATCATTTCATGAAGGAACACAGAGTGCAATGAGAATTATAAATCAGGGAATTACGGAATGGTTTGGGTTGGAAAGGACCTTAAAGCTCACCCAGTTCCAACCCCAGGGACACCTTCCACTATTCCAGGTTACTCCAAGCTGCCCTTGGGCACTTCCAGGGATGGGGCAGCCCCAGCTTCTCTGTGCCAGGGCCTCCCCACCCTCCCAGGGAAGGATTTCTTCCCGAAATCCCATCTAAATTTACTCAGTTCAAATCCATTTCCCAGATCCTGTCACCCTTGTGAAAAGCCCCTCTCCAGCCTTCTCACCAGCCCCTTCAGGTGCTGGAAAATGATAAAATGAAATGAAGTGATAACAGAAATCAGAAATCCTGCAACACCAGTGGATCTGTGGGGAAGTGTCTGGCTGCTCCATCAGTCTGAGGGAAGGTTAAACCTCAACACAACCAACCTCCCAGCAAATCCACACATCAAGGACAACTCCCCAGCCAGCAGAACCAAACCCACCCCTTGCAGAAGGTTCTGCCCACCATTATTAATTTGGGGGAAAAAAACCAAGTCAAAAGTGTCCTTTGGACCATTTAAAAGCCAATCCAGAGGGGATCCAGAGGCAGAGAGGGAAGGAGGATGCAGGATGTGGAGCTGGCTCAGCCACCTCCCACCAAACTCCCCAATTTCCAGCTTAAACAGAGAAAAGCCAATTAAAATGCTGCAGGCCTGATGTCAGGATTTCAGATGATGACCTCCTTGCCCCAGGAACAGTTACAACTATTAAGCAGCATGGAAGAACCATAAAATTTTATCTTTTTATTTTTTTTTGCCATCAGGCAGCCCCAACCATTGCCCTGATTTTGTCTTTTCTCTCTCCCACAGAAATTCCTCACCACGATCAAATTACTCCTCAGTGTTCACCAGGACACAGAGAGAGGGGAGAAATAATTGCAAATCTTAAGATCTCAGGTCATTTCTTTAAGCTCTTTTCTCAGCCTGTCCTAATATTTTACTCCCTTGATGAAAAGTGGAGGTGCAGAGCAGCTCCCACCTCATCAAACCTGAGGATACAGAAACTCAATTTATAACCTACAAACCAACAGGAGTAAACCCAATTAAAATATGCAGCCAAAACATAAATTCAAATCATAGCTGATTTAAAAAAAATGTAAATATAAATCAGGTTTATGTGGAGAAACAGCCAGATTTCAGAAAATGTCAGAAGGCATTAAGATTTCTGTTTTTATTAACATTAATAGTTATACTTAATAAATAAATTGCTTTTATCCATGTGCCATTCACTTTGTTTCCTCACCATGTGTCTGGATGTTCCTGACTAAATCTGAACATCTCAGCCACTGGATTTATGTGGGAGAGCTGGGAGAGTGACTGTGGGTCCCCAATTTTGGAATAAGCAACTTGCAGAGTGGTCAGAAAACAGAAAGATAAAGCCCCACAAACCAGGGTTATTTATTTTGCCAGCTGTGGTTTTGTTGCTTTGACTGTTTATGATGGTTTTAAAAGAAACTCTGAAATCCTCTTGGGAGAAAGAAGGGACACTGGGCACCAGCACTCGGGGTGGGAGTGTGGAAAGGGGACACAGGGAAAGTTGGGACATTGGGAAAGGGTCTGGTGAGCCCCAGGCTGCCCTGGGGGGTTCTGGATGCTCCTGGAGCTGGGCATTTCCCAATCCCTCAATTATTAAGGTTGGAAAAGATCTCCAAGACCATGGAGTCCAAGCTGTGCCCATCCCCAAGCTCTGAGTGCCACATCCAGGCCTTCCTTGGACACCTCCAGGGATGAGAAATCCAAACCTCCCTGGGCAGTTCCAAGGCCTGAACACCCTTTCCATGGGGAAATTCCTGCTGCTGTCCAACCAAACCTCCCCTGGCCCAGCCTGAGGCCGTTCCCTCTGCTCCTGTCCCTGTTCCCTGGGAGAAATCCCGACCCCCCTGGCTGCCCCTCCTGGCAGGAGCTGTGCAGAGCCAGAAATTCCCCCCTGAGCCTCCTTTGCTCCAGGCTGAGCCCCTTTCCCAGCTCCCTCAGCCCCTCCTGGGGCTCCAGCCCCTTCCCCAGCTCCATTTGGGTCACACCTTGATGCACCTTGGGATGGTCTCACCAAAGCAAAAAAGAAAAAAATGAGGGAAGGAGAAAAACTTCCAAAACCTGACCCAGGATTTATTACTAAAGAAGAAACAAGGAAACTTCCAATGCTGAGTTTTTGTTTCAGCATGAACACACAGAAGCTGTGGCTGCCCCATCCCTGGAAGTGCCCATGGCCAGGTTGGATGGGACTTGGATAACCTGGGACAGGGGAAGTGTCCCTGCCCATGGCAGGGGGTGGAACTGGATGAGCTTTAAAGCCTTTTTGAACCCAAACCATTCTGTGACTCTATGAATTCCTCAATAAGCTTCTATTTTTCCTTGAAATCACAGAAACTGGAGGAAAACATAAGTTTATATGCATTTTCCCATTAGGAGGATCTGTATATCAGCTCTGATATCCATCAGCAGAAGTTCTGCAGATTCCCCAGGACTTCATTAAATAAAATGAAGATCTGTTCAATCAAGCCTGTTGTTAATGACACAGCCACACTGAACTTCCATTAACTGCTCATCTTCCTAGGGATTGATCCCTGCTACTGCTGCCTGAAGAAAAACAAGGTTCTGATTCCTGGAAGCTATGAGCCACACTATTTTCTGGAAAACACTCATTTTATGGCTGAGAATGCCAGCTGGGATAAATCACTTTTACTCCACCTAATCTTCCCCAACACTTGGAAAAGAACATATATTTTCTTCGTTTTCTGGCTGGCTTGTAGAGTTGTCACCTACTATTGAATATCATTATGAGCTACCAAGCATCAAAATAAAAAAGTAGTCCTTCAAAACCATTTTCCTGAAAGGAAACTCCCTGAAGAGCCAGAGCAGAATTCAACATCAAACCCCTGCTCTGCTGACCTGTCCTCACCTGTCCCCTCTGCCACATTTCCAGGCCCAAATTCACCTGGGACAGGACACCTGAGCTGTCACACTCACCTGTCAAGAGAATGATTGATGGGGGAAGTATCAAAGAAGGAATCAAGACAATCTTGGAAAGGAAATTAAAACGTGTTCCCAAAATTACAACATCCCCTCCAACTTGTGCTTGCTGAGATCTCTGTTCATCCAGGCAAAGGATCTCCAAAGGATCCATCCTGCAGGACTAAACAGTCTCCATGGGAAATCTCTGGTCTTCCATGATCCAGGCCATCCCATTCCCTCAGTTCACCAGTCCTCCCCCGTCTTTGGGCTTGTTGGATCTGTTCCACAACTGAGCTGCCACCACAGCAGGTACCAAAGTGACACAGAGCCACTCTGGAAGCACCACCAGCCTTGGATGGGATTTTCTGCCCCATCCCTCAAATTTCCCTTCCTAGGGAGTTAAGAACACTAATTCTTGATTAGTATCACTCCTCCAGTGCAGGATCTGGACAACTGCTGCATCCACAGAGCCAGGGAGAGAGGTGGAGGAATCCTGAAGCTCCCACTTCATGAAGAAACAGCTCCTATTTTCAGCCTCATAATTCCATTTTTTATTCCTGTCTACATCCCATAGTCAGGAACAAGACACAGCAATAAAAAGACAATCCTAAATCACAGAATCCCAGAATGGTTTGGGTGGGAAGGGACCTTAAAGATCACCTTGTTCCACCCCCTGCCATGGGCAGGGACACCTTCCCTTATTCCAGGTTGCTCCAAGCCCCACCCAACCTGGCCTTGGACACTTCCAGGGATGGGGCAGCCACAGCTTCTCTGGGCACCCTGTGCCAGGGCCTCCCCACCCTCCCAGGGAAGGATTTTATGGCTCCTGAGGAAAGACACAATGCTGGAAAATCCAGCAAAAATCCACCAGCATCACCTCCAAACAATCCCCTTCCCCAGCCCTGCTGCAAACACTGTGGAGCCATCCTGGTAAAGAGAGGAAAGGAGAAGAAAAGCAGCATGTTTTCCCACAATATTCCCATTCCCTGAGTTCTGCTGCCAGTTGGAAGGACTCAGCAGTTTAATGATAACACAACCCAGCAAGATTTGCCTCTGCTCCTCGCCGCCGGCAGCCTGGGTGGTGGCTTTCCCATGTGTGTGACATCAACTTCACTTGTGAGCACATTCCCTGCCATGGAATTAACAATTTTCACTTCTAATTTGAAGAAGCAGCTTTTTACATTTTGATGGAAACCACTGAAATCAACCACATTAAAAAAAAAACAAAAAAGAAAACAGTCACCCGGGGTAGTGACAAGTGATATTAAACAGCTCTTCACAGATGTCCCAACACCACAAGACTCATTCCCCCCCTGTAAGGAATCCAAATGACTTCAGTGCCTAAAATGAACCATATGAATGATTTCAGTCCTCACTCTGCAGTTATTAAATCAGCCTGAAAGTCCTACAATGGTTTGGGTTGGGAGGGACCTTAAAGATCATCCCAGCATAGAGGGATCCAGCAGGGAAAAGCAGAATTTTTCAGGTGATCAGCAACATAAAGCCAACCTGGAACTGTGAAATAGCAGGTATAGCTCAGGGATTTTCCATACAAATAGCCATCAATACCCTAAAACCTGGAAAAATATCCTGCCACTGCTTTAATCCTGCAATTTCAAGTGCGTGGCAGCACCTCTGAAGTTGCTCCTCGAAGAATGAATTTATTTTATCGACAGAAATCACTGCCCAGGCTTTGATGCAAACTTTCAATCATTAATGGGGAACTTGTCAGGAGGGCTGGGGGCTGGAATTCCCTAACTGGAACCATGTGGGAAGGCAGCCTGAACACCAGCACTGCTTATCCTGGTGATTTATCAAGCACCTGAGGCCACACCACTGACACCCTGGGTGGAGGAAGGAAAAAAATGACTGAAAAATCATTTAAAATGTGGTAAAGGGACCAAAATCAAACCTAAAGTATCTGTTATTTGTTAAAATAATTAAGAACCAGCCAATTTTTAAATGTTACTGTGTTTTATACACAAAAATACTCTTCTCTAATAGGATCACTAAATGATTTGGGTTGGAAGGGACCTTAAAAATAATCTAATTCCAAACATGGCTCAGTTGGCCTAGAAAAGCATTTAAGACAGATAAATCCTTTATAGTGTGACATTGTCCCACTCTAAATGGCCACATGGCAGAGTAAGTACAGATATTAAAGATAAATTATTTTTTAAAGTATCTAAAAATGTGGAAATAAAGAGAAGTGAGCACAGCAAAGCTCTGGGCTGAAAGGAGGGAAAATTGCATTTCAAAAGAAGAGCCCAGATCCTCTTCCTGACACAACTGCAGAGAGGGGAGTTTTTAGCATCTGCTGGTATCCCAGCATTTAAAAGTGAACTAAAACACTTAAAAGATTTTCCTGACCAGGATAATTTTGCAAAGAGAAAGTGCTGACCCTTAAAGAGCAGCACGTGTTGGGAGATTTTTAATTTCATTTCACTTCAAACTCACCAAGGAGAACTTCAAAATGCTGTTTGTAACTCTAAGTCAGAGTTAAAAGGCATTCAATAAAAACCTACACTGATTTCTTCTGGCCATAAATCCAAAAGGTAACATTGTGCAACACCAGTCCTTCATATTTAATAATAACAAACAGATGGGAAAATATTATAATAAATTATTTTAACTGTCCATGCTGTGTGCCAGAAAGTCCTGGCCAAATTCCCCTGCTTAAATATCTCTAGACCATTTTCACTGCACAGATCTCTGAGCTCTCCCTGTTCCTGGAGGGTGAAATATCAGCATCGAGAGGCTTTCTTCTAAAATAAATTAAAAAAAGAGATGAAGTCACCACTGGAGCTACGTCCTAGGGCTGACACAACCCAGCCAAACGTGAGCAAGGATTTTCCATGGCAGAGAAGGAGCCCCAGCATGGATCAAACCCCCAGCAGCCCATGGAAAACCCCCAAGGATGTGGATTTATCCCTGCTGCTCACATTGAAAGGGTTGAATCGAAAGCACCAAGTCTTGACTTTCAAGTTTTCCTTCTCCTCTCCCTGGTCACTGTCTGCTTGAAAAGCTGAATAAACCAGAAGAATATTATTAAGAATATTAAACCATGTAAATGAGAATGTAAAATATTTCTATGTTGTAATAAAGAGGACAAAAAGTGGTGTTTTAAAGCTTAACAAAGCACAGATGGGAAGAGCTACAGCTCTGCATTATCCCCTGGCATCTCCCTTCCCCATCCCTCTGGGAATTCCCCAGTGTCTCCAAGCTGTGCTTTCCTCTGGCTGGGACACCCAGCACAGCAGGGCAAACCCAACTGCACTGACACCACTCCAGATTTACACCTGGAATTTGGCCCTGGTGCTTCCCAAACTGTATTTAACTAAAAGAAAAAATCCTGGGAAGGTCTGCCCTGGTGACATTTGGTGACAAAGGGCTGTGGTGTCACTCTGTCACAGACACCACACAGGCTCCCCCTTCCAAAACAACAGCATTACCTCAGGAACCCAAAACAAGGGACAAGAACCACTTCCTCATCAGTTTCTGTCCCTCATCCTTCACCTCGAGGATCCTTCCACACCTCCTCCCCACCCTGCTCCCCTCCCCAGTGCTGATTCACTGCATGGCTTGTTTATTCCCCCCTTCATTAATTTTTGGGGGATCATTGCTCTCTCCTTCCACCTCTCCCACCCTATTTTTTGGGAGCTGCAGGATGACTTTTCCCTCGGTACCACTGCCTGCTTCCCACGTGCCAGCGCTGCCATCCTGCCCCAGCACCTCTTTTCCAGAAGGAAGAAGTCCCTACCCACAGAAGGAAGGCAACTGGGTGGTGACACCAGCCCAGCCAGGAGCTCCAGGAGCTGTTCCTGCCTCTGCTGGGTCCCAGCCATCCCTGGAAGTGCCTCTGCATGGGATGGGGCAGGTGAGAGCCCAGCCAGCTCCAGGGGGGTTGAGCAATCCACGTGGAGAGGCTCAGGCAGCACAGGGAAAACCACAGCCTGCTCAGGATTCCTTGTCCTTCCCACTCCCTCCATCCCACAGCTCTTCCCGCCCAGCTTCAGGGTTGCTGCTGAATAGGACACGACCCAACAAGCACAAAACAAACTGGAAATTCATCCCATTATCTCCTCCCTGATAAAATTCCATGAGAAATGGTAAATCCTGAGGTAACCTCCACACCTCCCTACCTGCTCCCTGAAGCCCTGAGCTGTTTAGTCTGCATTTAATGGTTTAATCACCTTAGAGCCTGGAAGCTGAGGATGGAAATCAAAATCCTACCACTAAAATGTTGTTATTCTGGGCACTGTGCCTTATCCAAGTAGCAACCTCCCATTCCTATGGAGCAGCTGTACTTAAAGGAATGGAAGTGCCCTGGGGAAAGCCTGATCCCCGTGGGATATCCAGGGACACAGGATGTGGAGGATGCAGTTTCTGCTCACCTCCCTCCACATGGATAGCACAGCCCCTCCCCTGGACAGGTCCATCCCTCTGGGAACAGAGCATCTCCTGCAGGCCTCAAAGCTTCTGCTGAGCAAGGGCAGGAGTGGCTTTTGCTCTTTCCAAAATGATGAAGCACAGCATCACTCACCTCAAAGCCCATCCCATCCCACCCCTGTCATGGGCAGGGACTCCTTTCACTGTCCCAGGGTTCTCCAAGCCCTGTCCAGCCTGGCCTTGGGCACTTCCAGGGATCCAGGGGCAGCCACAGCTTCTCTGGGCACCCTGTGCCAGGGCCTCATCACCCTCACAGGGAAGGATTTCTTCCCAATATCCCATCTAACTCTGCCCTATGGCAGTGGGAAGCCATTCCCTGTGTCCTGTCCCTCCATCCCTTGTAAATAACCTCTCCATGTTGTCAGCTCCTTCAGGTACCAAAACCCACAATTAGGTAACCCTGGAGCTTTCTCTTCTCCAGCCTACAACAGGGACAGTTAATTTTGGGATGCACACAGGCCAACCCCCTACAAAAGAACAGGAAAAACACAAGTGAGCTGCCATAAAAGCAGCAACTGTTCCTACCCAAGGTACAGAGGAGATTTCAGCTCTGGAATTCACCCTGAGATCCTGACACTTATCTCCTTGGACTAACAGAAAATATGTACCTTGGCTCCCTCCCACTTCCTAGGGATGGCTGGGAAGAGGATGGCTTAACACTGCGGTTTCACCCGGGCTAGGAACGGAAGAGGAGCCCATGAGAAAATGATTTTGCTAGACTGAAGATAAATAAATGAATCCCATTTTTTTTCAGGAGTTTCAGGGAACATGGTGGATGCAGTGAGGGGGTGGTCAGAAATATTTGGCTAGGTAGCATTCTCCTTAAATCAGGAATGAGAACATGAATCTTTAATAGCCCCAGTGCTTGGTGGAATATTTCAGGAAATCAGGGCATCCCACACAGGGCTCAGTAGGAAGCAGAGGCAGCAGCTTTGACTTGTGCACAAAGATGCCACAAATAATATAAAAACACAAAATACTTAAACTCCCAGTTGCCACAGCAAATTCCTTTTGACAAACAAACTTTGGGGACAGTAAGAAAAGTGGCAGCTCCTCTCCTGAGCTCCCTGACCTCAGGTCTTTGAGACTTAACTCAAGCACAGCACCCACTTTGTTCTCCTTTCCTTCTCATTTTGCACATTTGCTCTTGAACTGATTTAACCCCGAATCTGAAGTTCAGATGATGCTGAGCAAGGCAGTGAAAGCCCATAAAGTTCACAAAGATAGAGATTTTTAATGATGCTCAGTCATTAATCATTTCCTGCTCACATTCAGAGGGAGGAGAGGCTGGGAAATATGGAATATCTGGTTGCTAAGATGTTTTTCACATGCACAAACTCACTAAACCACACACTTTCTGTTATCACAACTGCACTGATGTCTAAATTTCTATTTATCTCTGAACTATGACACTTTTTTCCCCCCTAATTTAAAGATGGAGAGACAAAGAATTGCAAAAATTCCCTTTTCTGATCCAGAAATCAGTTCGACCCCAGTGCATTCCCACAAATAATATCAAGGGAACAACATTTTTGGACAAAGGAACTTCAGGAAGAAATCCACAGATAGCTCCATTCATGGGGCTTGTTCCCTGCTCCAGGCAAATCAAGGAGTCTGGATTTAGAGGAAGATCAAACTTGACCTCTGGCTCTCACTTCCACCAGTTTTTATACATGGAGGGAGCACAGAAAATGCAACAAACTTCAAAATAGAGACTTGAGAAGAATGCCAGAGAATTCAAAAAGGAGCTCTGCCAGCATAAATACATTAAACAAAATTTAGCCTTCAGTAGCACTGAGCTGTCAAATAAATATCCCTAAGAAGGCAACTTAAAAGAAGGGAAAAAAGCAGCTCCACGTCACTTCTGCTCCTCCTTCCAGCAAGAAAAAAGGGATAACAAGAATAGAGGTGAGCACAGGACAAATGTCCTGGAAACAACATTTCATTTCATTCCTTAAGGCAATGGATTTTTAATCCATGGCCAAAAGAAACTGAGTACCAGATAGAAATGGGCATCAAGACTGGAGTGTTCTTCCCTTTCCATTGCAATGTTGTGGCTGCTTCCAGCTGGGAGCCTGTATGGAGATGGAGAGGGTGCTCCAGACAAAGAGATTTTGCAGTCCTCTCACTGATTGAAAAAGGACCAACACCATTTAACCTGACCCAAACTGCTCATCCAAGAATTCCTGAAGGAAAGCAACCAAAATCCAGGGACTTCCACCCAAACTTCCACACTCTAGATAAATAAAAGAAGGATGGAGAATATCCCAAGAGCTGGATTCCTTCAAAAGGACCCAACCTTCCTCAGAGCTCCCCACACAACTTCCAGCTGCCCAGAGATGTCCAATATCAAGACCTCCACCCTTTAATTAATAAATCTTCCACACACCCTGGGAACACCCACCAGGACTCACCATCCCCAGGAAAAGAGGTGCTCCAAAACTTGACATGAAGAGCTGGAATCATCCTCATAAATCCCTGCCATAAAACTTTTATGGGATGTAGATCAGGTCAGGAAAAGGGCATTTGAGGGGTGAAGAGCCACAGATAAATCAGATGTTAGAAGTGACAGTGGTTAATGGAAAATAAAAACTCCAGCAGTTCCCTGGATTCCCTTTAGTTTATGGTGATTATTCAGGGGTTACTCTGCACATCAATGTTTATTTAACCTCAGAAAAACAGCAAAATAAAACTTCTTCTCCCATGCCAAACCTGAACTTTGGATGGAAGCAAGCCTTGAAGGCAGCTCTGCCCATCTCTCACCCTCCTGGAGATAGCACAGGGAATTTAAACAGCTCCATGCTGGGAAGTGTCACCCTGTGGGAGCCAACAGTGCCATGGAGCTGATCCACTGTTCCCACTGGATCATCCCCAGCTTGTCTTTCTCACTAAAAATTGGGGGGAAACCTCATTATCTCCCATTTTTTACATGGATTCTGCTTTTAGGTTGGTTTCTGGGCTTGCAGGGCATATCCAGTAGAAATTGTTTCCAGGGAAAGCCAAGCAGGTGGATTTTACCTGGAGTTTGTGACAGGGACAGTCAGTGCCACATTCCTGCTTGGCAGCTCAAAGCAGCACATCCAGGATCCTTCAAACATGAAGGTTTGAAACCCAATATTCCATAAATGAGGTGAAGACCAGGTTGGATGGGACTTGGAGCAACCTGGGATAGTGGAAGGTGTCCCTGCCCATGGAACAAGATGAGCTTCCAGGTTCCTTCCAACCCAAACCATTCCATGATTCTATGGCCTAAACTAAAGCCAAGCTCCTCTGCAGTTGCTTAAACACCTGCCAAAATCCTGTTTAAAACACTTGTCTGGGTTTGGGTTTTAAAAATAGAGCAAAAGGAAAAAAATAATCACACAGTGCAATATTTACAGGAGTGCTTTGTGTGGGTATTGAACAAGGTCAGCCTTCCTGAGGGACTTTGCTTCAGTTTTCCTGAGGGAAAACTCATCCTGTTGTGCAATGAAATGGGAACAACCAAAAGAGGGAGAAGCAACAACTCCCAATAATGCCAACAACTGCTGTGACCACAACTGGAGCAAGGTCAGAGCAGTCCCACCTCCCTGGCTGCCTTTTGCAAACCCATCTGTGCCCCAGAACAGGGGAGGGAACCCTTCAGGTGACAGTGCCCACACCACAGCTCCAACCCCTCCTCCCTGCCCAACCCATCCCAAATCCAAATCCCAAAACCCAGCACACCCTGGGCAGCTGCAGCTCAGCTTTCCTGAAGGATGCACAAAACTCAGGGTCTGATTGTTGGTGTCATTACAATTCCCAATTCCTGACAGAGTGGGGAATTAACCACTCTCTCCCAGCCACATTCCAGCTGGGGAATTCCATTTTTTGTCCTGAAACCCCCAAACAAGTGGGTGATGTGTCCAGGTCACCCCATCCCACTCTGAGCAATGTCCCTGGGCACTGTCAGACGATGCTGAACCTCAGCCCAAAGTGGTGGCAGCATTTTGGTGCTGGGCAGCACTTCCCTGGCTCACAGTGAATTTGGAACAAGCTTTTTTAGCACAAACAAGTAGCAATCAGCCCAAGCTGGGATGTTTGAACATCAAATCCTCCCCCAAAACATGAGCTGCTGTTTGGATCCACCTCACTGTGAAAAGGCTGCTATAAAGATTTTGATATTTTTCAAAGAACTGAGCTGGCACTTTTCTAAACCCCAGGCTTGCTCCTGCTCTTGCACATGAAACTGCAACTGGGAACAGGCAGGAAGCCACAAGTTTAATGGGAAGGCTTAACACAAATCCACTCTAAGCTTGGGATAGATAACAGAGAGGCTCATGCAAGATAAGAACAAATGCTGGCTTGATAAGACACCAAAGAGAGTTCAGGGCCAGGACTGAACTGTTCAGGTGTACCTGTGAACAGGTTCACTCTGACACAGAGCAATTACAGCTAATTGAACTAATTGCCTTTCTCCTAGTGCAGAAGCATGGAATGGTTTGGGTTGGAAGTGACTTTTAAAGCTCATCCAGTTCCAACCCCAACACTTTCTACTATCCCAGGGTGCTCCAAGGCCCCCCAGTTCTACCCTGAGCTGAGACACCACAGACTGGAACAGGAGAGAATTCCCTCAGCCACACCAACACCAGATGCTTCCTTCTAACTGTGGTCAACGTTTTCCCAAATTATGGGAGACAAGGATCCAACTCTCTGCTTTAGAACTAATATTGGAGACAATTTCAATTAACTTGGCAACACTGCAACCTGAGAGCCTAAATGAAGAACTCTACCTTTTATCAACCACCCATCCAATTCAACTTTTCTGATGAAAATGATGAAATCCCAGAATCATTTCAGCTGGAAAAGACCTCCAAGGTCATCAAGTCCAAGCTGTGCTCAATCCCCACCTTGTCCCCAGCCCAGAGCTCTGAGTGCCACATCCAGGCCTTCCTTGGCCACCTCCAGGGATGGGGACTCCAAACCTCCCTGGGAGCCCCTTCCAAACCCTGCCCACCCTTTCCATGGAGAAATTCCTCCTGAATTTGTCCAAAGAACAAAACCTCTGCCTGCAAAAGACATTTTTGTTTGTTTCCCTTTTCTCAAGGCCAGGCCAAAAGTCAGTCACAAGAGCTGTGCAGAAACAATTTGCTTAGGGAAAGGGTTTCCCAGTTTCTGCAAGCCCAGCGTTCCCATTCCACCCACTTACATTCCTGGATTAAGGGAAAATAAAATCACATCCGCAGGCCGGTCACAGGATACACAGGTCGAGATCCAGCACCATGGCAAAGGGCTGGAAGAAAATTCCAGGCATGGAAAGCTGCTTGGAGAAGTTCTGCACCCATTCCAGCACCACCATTTCCATCAGGCCTCGTTAAGGAGTATTTTATCCCTTCAACTCATTTGCATAATTGCCGCAATCAAAGGCACTACTTTGCAGTAATAACTTTAATGGCAGATTGTTCCTTAAACATTCTTTTTTAAATGCACCAAAGGTTGGTGCATCCATGTGCCAGGAGAAATACAGGCAGGAGGTGACACTCAGGGAACGTGGGGTGTGGAGAGGGGCCAGTTGCTTTTTGGTTTGTGATTATTTCTGCTTTATCATGCTCAAAATGCATCCCAGAACCTAAATATTTGTCCATTAAACAACAGCCTGGTTGGTACATTGGCCATTTCCTGCTTTTTTCCCCTATCAATTTTGCTACTATTGTCTTATTAGGAGGGAATCTGGCTTGTTTCCAGGCTAAAATCAGGTTTGGGAAGGCAGAGGCCAAATCTCAACCTTGGGTTTGCCTTCACAGAACCCTGGGGTGGTTTGGGTTGGAAGGGAACTCAAAGCCCATCCTGTTCCAACCCCTGCCATGGGCAGGGACACTTCCACTGGAGGTTTTTCCTCACAAGTCAGAGCTCTGGGCTGTTTTCCTCAGCTCCATGAAGATAAGAACAGGGAGATAACATCTCCAAGGCTTCAGCAGCCTTGTAAGGTTTATTTTTAAGATAGGCAAGAACCACCACCGGCCTAATTTTTAATATCAAACACAGACTTAGAGCAAACAAGCTAAGATCCAGAGGGAAGCCCACAGCAAAAGCCAGCTGGGATTTCCACCCTCCTGCTCCTCTCTGTTATTCCAAGGTCTGTGTCCTCCACAAAACCCCCTGAGGGTTCCACCACAGCATCACTAACTCCATGCTGGGATGCTCCTCATGGAAAGCTTCACCAGGACCACAGGATTCTCATGGCTTTGCCCAAGCAGGCTGCACACCTCACCCACAGGGCAGCAAAAGATTTTGGGGAACACTTCCACTTAATTGAGGTTCCCAACTGAGCCAGGCCCGAGCAAAGGCCCGCTGCCCTTTAATGCAGGTTTAATTACATTAAACCCAAATGCTTTCGTGAACACGGGGCAAGGCTGGGGAGGGAATCAGACAAGCCATAAATTAAAGCAGAGGATATGAATTCCATGCAGGCTGCAGTGTTGGGGTTAACGTGGGTCTGGAAGCAGTTTAGGGAAAACCTGGAGTGGCTGAGGGCCAGCTCCGAGCGGAGTTGCTTTGGGCTAATCGTTTCCTTCAGGCAGGCTACTCCAGCTCACTAATAGGTTTTAATAAAAACTTCCAATTGGGCCAGTAAACCCCTCATTAAGCTGTTTTTAAAGCATGAATTTAAGAGGGCCGAGGGTAAAAGGTCAGGGGGAGTTTTTAATTCAGACCGGCTGGCAAAAGGTGCTGTTGTGATTGAAAACACCAGAGTTCAAGTGTCCAGGGCCACATAAACATCCGACTCTGTCACTAGACCTGCTTAAGTGACAGCTTGAAAAATAGATTTAATAAGACAGAGAGAAAAGTTTCCCACTCTTACACGAGCAATAGGAACAGCAGATCCCAATATGAGGCAGGAATGGGAATGGTGGGGAAGCAGGCCCGGCCCTCCATCCCAGTGTGAGGGGAAATGAAGAAAGAGCAGACCTTGGCCAGCTGGGTGTCCAACCATTCCCATGGCTCCGGGACACTCAGCTCCAGGGCTTCCTGATGGGAAGGGAGCAAAGTTTTCTGGGAATAACACAGAGCAGCCTGTCCCCTACATCCTGCTGCCAGCTCCTGCAGGAACCAGGGCCATGGGGGGCCAGCAAGGGAATTCCACGCTGCCAGTGCAAAATCACAGAATCCCACAATGGTTTGGGTTGGAAGGGACCTTTAAGTTGGTCCAGTTCCATCCCATGCCATGGGTAGCAACATCTTCCTGCTCCAAGCTCCATCCAACCTGGCCTGGGACACTTCCAGGGATGGGGCAGCCACAGCTTCTCTGGGCAGCCTGAGCCAGGGAATTCTCTTGGGCAACCTCAAACACTGCAGAGGGGCCTGCAGGAATCTCCAGGTTAACTCTGAGCACAGCTCAGCCTGGACACATCCCCACCTCAGCACACTTAAACCAAAAACTTTGGAGTTGCACCAGCAAAGTTTGACCTCAGTTGTTTCATTTTCCTCCCATTTTGCTCTGTGTTCACAGAGCTGCTCTCTAGGACAGTGCAACTAAAGGAAAACTTCACCCCTTCCTTGGGAACACGCACTCAAAAAAAGCAGAAACATCTCAATCTCACCCAGAACCCCAGCTGTGCACTCTAACATTTAATTTTATGTCAATGCACATCTAAAATTTGAGATCCCTGAAGACCTTTTAAAAGAAAATCCTCCTTGGAACAATTTGCATTGAAGCAAAGAGTGAGGATTTAACAAGTGATGGAGAATTACAAATACTCAGCTCTCAACTTTTTATTCTACTTCTAATCAAAACACACTTCAGCTCAAATTCTGAGCTAATAGATGCAATATAAAAATTGGGGGCATTTTGGGTAGGAACTCAGTTATTTGTTCATTCCATGTTTACAGATAAAGGAAAAAAAAACCTCTGTACTTTAATTCAACCTTCAGGGATTGTCTTCTCTCCACACCAAAATTAACAAGGAAGTTTACTGGGAGAAGGGAAAATAAAAAAGCTTTTTCTTTTAAAATGTGCTTCTAATTCTGGCCCTAGAGTTGGCCTGCAAGGAGTGCAGGAGCCAGGCTCTCTGGAATGATCCCTAAGGAAACATTTGCTTTGGCTCCAAATAGGACACTTTTGTGCATCAGGAGTCAAATAAGATCAGCTGCTCCTCCATCCTTTCTGTTTAATGATCCCATGGATAGCCACGAGGTCAACAGATGTATTCCTGCCTTTTCTGCCTGCTCCTTGCTGGGAATAGGGATTGCTGCTCTGAGAGGGATCTGATGGCCATGGGAGAGTCAGAATTTCCCTGGACAGTGACCTCATTTTCCCACATCACACCTGCATTTTCACTCGACACAAACTTTGCCACCCACTAAAACTCACTCCATCCTGGCACTTTTCCTGCTTTTAACTCCCCAGTGCCACCTTTTCCGACCAGGACAGACTCAGGACCATCCAAGTCTCTTCTGAATATCTGGAGCTACTTAAAACAAGAAGGCAGAGCAGAAAAAGAGAGGACAAGAAAGCCTGGAAAAGAGCACCACCTTTTCCAAGCCTCTGTTAGAGCAGGGGTAATAAATCACTGCAGTGAAGCAGATTTCCACTGGGTAAAAAGAAAAGAAGTCTTTGGGGATATTTCATACAGCACCATCCCCAGGAACTCCTGCTCTAGGAGAGAACACAAGGTCAGAAACAGCAAAGCTGTCACTACCACAGACCTGCAGAAGCAGTTTTGGTCTCATTCTAAGCCAGGAGAAAAGAGGTCCTTAATTTTCAGGAAGGAAAAAGCAGCAAGTTGGCCTTGGGGGGTTCTTTCCAGTCCCAGCACCACAGGGGGAACCTGGAGAGAAAAGCAAGAGCTGCCATGTCTGGAGCTGAGCCAGGCCAGGTCACCTGGAAAGGGGTTTTGGGAGGGAGACCATGAAGGAAAGCCCTTGGAAGAGCCAAGAGGAGATTTGGGCTGAGGATGGAGGAGCAGCCTGGCCCTGCAGCTGTGCTCCACAGAGGACAGGCAGCACATCCATCCATCCCTGAGACTCCTCAGCTCAGGGAGGAGAGCCAAAACACTCCAGCAAGGAGCACAGCCCATGCTCAGCAACCTGAGCACCTCCCTGCCAAAACCAGGGAGGAAAAGGGGCCCTGGATCTGGGTGCTCCCTGTGCCAGCAGGGAACACACCAGAGCTGTGCCCATCCCTAGGGAAGCACCCCATGTGCCACCAGCACCACACTGGCTCTAAAGCCAGACTGACACCTGAAGAACAATAAATAAAGCCTAAAGTCATCACAGCTCAGCTGATTCCAGAGCAGCACCAACCCCACTCCAGGATCTGCATCCCAGAGCAACTCCTCACCTTCCAGAGATAACCAGCCCAACGTGGTGCTTTGCATGGCTGTTTCCCAGCTCATTCCCTCCACTGAGGTGTGTTTTTAATCACTTTTCCCTGACAGGAGTAAGAGCAAAGAGCAAAACCTGTGGCAACAGCAGTTGATCCCATTTGGCCTAACAGCTTGTTGTTATTTCCAAGCTCTGGAGTTCTTTAAAATTCATAGGGACAGCCTGGAGTTTTAATAGAGGCTACCAAAATCTATCCTGAGATGTATCAAAAAAACCCACACTTCCTGGAGGGGAATAGGAAACAGTCAGCATTTACAAAGAACTCTCCAGGAATTTTTTTATTTTTTGTTTAAGGATCTTGCTTTGAAGTAGATGCTCCCAAAGAATCAGGCTTCCAGAGCTCAGCGATATTTAATGTACTTCTCCAGCAATGGATGACAATGTTGTTGTTTCAGCTATATTATAACAAAAATATTGTGGTTTTCCTGTATTCTAACAAAAGTAACTCAAGATTTACATCTCCTTCATCTCATTCCGAAGGAGCCCTCCAGCCAAAAACAAGGAAGGGAGAGACCCCACTGCGTACAAAGGGCTGCAGTGATCCTTGGAGGGTGCCTCTCCACTTGGGACATAAAGAAAGGCCAAAAAAAGATGAAACACCACTTGAAAAAAAAGCAATTTTCCTGCACCCATCAGCCAGGGTAGAAAACACATCCAGAGGATGAGTAACTCGAGGCAAAGTCCTCTGGGTTTGCATTGTGCTGGTTGAATTATCCACATTCAACAGGGAAGTGTTGTCTGGAATACTTTATGGATCATAATGGAAAGAATTCTCCTTATTCCTCTGCTTCTCCACCTGATGAAGCACCAGGTCAATATTCCCACAGAGCCTCAAACAGTTTGTTCATGCACCAATGATTAAAACAACCCACTGGAAAAAAGGGGACAGATGCAACTCCTAGAAGGAGAAGGGATCAAACCTACCCAATACTCACACACAAAAGGACTTTAATCTTATTTAATCTAACTTTAATCTAAAAGGACATTATTCTTATGCCTTCTGTTGGAATAACCAGATTCCATTTGTGACTGGCTGGTGCCAAGTTGGGAATACAAATCCCCTTTCCAACCACATTCCTGAAAGGAGCAGAAATGCCCAAAGAAGCTGTTTTAAGAAATGATTTTCTGGGAAGTACTCTCATGGAATCAACAGCACACTAGCAGTTTTCCCTAATATTTCCACAAAGGAATGCTTTCCACCAGGATTTCTAACTTTGCATTTAGGAATGGGTTGGAAAACTGAAAAAAAAAACCCCAACTGGGCAAAGCATGTCCCAGCCTCCAAGGGAGCAACATCTGCACCTCACCCCAGGAACAGCCCAGGACAGGAATAAGAAGTTCCTGACACAAAAATTACCTGTGGAAAGGGAACTGGAATTTGGGAGGAATCCCAGGGATGTCCTTCACTCCCTTCATCCTAAACACAACCCTCCAAACAACTCTGCTGGTGCTTCCACAACCCTTCCACCAACTCTCAATTTACAGAATTTCCTTTCTTTGAGGGCATATGGGCAGCAAGAAATGCAGTGAAAGATAATCACAAGCTTAATAAAAATAAAAACTTAATAAAACCCCCTTCATTTAAGAAAAAAGATAATTGAACATGACAGAAAGAGCAAACAAAGCTGGAGTAATGTAAAAGCTACATACCCACAAATGCACCAATAAATTATTACTGCAGCTTTGGTCTCATTTTTAGTCACTTACCAAAGGAATACCTGCAAAACAAAATGAAGAAAAAGCAAAACAATTAAAATTGGGGTTGAACAGTTCAAGGAAATTATGTTTTGTATTAATTTTATTTCTCACTTCAAACATTTGGACTTTCAAAACACTGTCAAGCAGCACAGGGAAGCCCTGAACCATGTAAATTGTAACACAAATGGCAAATTGCTGCTGCCTGGAAATGGAAGAACAGCAAATTCCCAAATTTCTGGGCTATTTAGCACTCCAAAAAATTGGCCTTTTTCTTTGGATAAAGATGGAAAAGCAGCAGACCCAGAAGGGAACCCAAAACCTGTCCCAAACCCCACCAGGCTTTGGACTTCCCAGAGCTGCTCCTGGCCTTCCCACTGGAATTCCCTTCAGCCTTGGCTGCACCACAGTGATTTGCTGTAAGATGACCAATTCTTATGAAATCTGACTTTTAATCCCAAAGTTGAACAAGTTTTAAGATGAACAAGCTTCAGTTTGTGTTTATTCCCAATATGGTTTCAATCCCACATCAGGCCTTTATTATTTGTGTCTGCAGCACATTAAACTAACCCAAAACAACAAAAAATATCCCAAAACCAAAAAACACCCCAGGTTTAAAGATTTTCAGGAGGATTTGCTGCTACTGAAAATACCCTGAATAAATGTGTTCATTTTATATTCATACACATGTAGCTCAATTAGTTCCAAAACCCATCCATCTCAATATTTTGCAACAAATTTAACAATTTCATACAGATTTACTGAGGCATAAAGAAATAATTTTAAAATGCAGGATAACTTGTAACTTCATTAATAAAAGCAGCTCGTTATAAAGAGATCTGTCATTAAGGGAACCTCACTTTGCTGTTCTCCACCACACTCGTGGTGCTGTTCAACCCCAACTCGTACGAATTATTCTCATTTCTTGGCAGAAGTTAAGAACCCCCTGAGGCTCATTTAAAACACACACACACAGAGACACACACCAAATGAGGAATTAATAAAATATTGTATTCTGCTGAACCACATGAAGTTTTCTGACGTGTGCCTGGTGCTGATTACATCAATCCAGGCTCCCTAACTTGTCATGTGATGACAGGCAAACACTTGTGAATTTATTTCTCTGAAGAAGCCTGTGAGACAAATGCCAAGGAAACCAAACCAAATGGCCCACTCCAAATACATAAAAGCAGCGGGAATTCTTGCAGGGATTTCTGATTTTTTTAATAGGTACAAGCAGGCAGGTACCCAATTCCCACAGATTTCAGGTTGGAGGTGGGAACTTAATTACAGTTTTCCTTTTCAATGTCCTCTATAAGGAGTTAACAGAAATGCTTATTAAAAAAAGAGGTTTTTTTTTTTCACTATTGCCTTGGCATTTGAAACATTCCCAACAGATAATGACAAGCAAAAACATGGATTTGATTTTGCAGGCTTGGGGGGGGGTTGAGGCAAACCTCAACAGCAGAACTTTTGATCTGAACACTGTCAACCCCAGAAATTCTGCAAATTCAAAGTATGATCCATTTGGACTGCTTAAATCCAATTAAAAGGTGATGTCATGTCTGTTTTCTGCCAGGAGAGACATCATCTTTAGCCATGACATGTCAGGGGAGGCAAACTTGGTGTCACACGTAGCCTGGATCAGCTGGGAATCATAAACATCATCACATCTTTGGGTTAAATTGTTTTCACCACCTTGTCATGCTGATTAATTCTAGCTCCAGTGTATTCCTAGAAAGTAAAAACTGAGAGCAAAACATGGTTTGAACTCCATTATTCCTGAGGAAAACACTTCCTGCTGTCAGTGGTTTGAGGACACAGCTCTGCAAGAGCTTCCAGGGAACAGGAGCTCCCAAACCCAGCACAAAACATCACCTTTCCCATAAAACTCCTTTTTTTCCTGCATGCAAAGCACGTGGGATGATGGTTTCTATTTGCTGAAGGAGGAGGAAAAGCACATCAGCCAGGCTTGCCCCATAAATTTACATTCCTTCTCTCTGAATTATCCCAGAGATACACAGGTTATTTGATGCAAGGGTTCTTTGGGACAGGGATTCCTCTTGTAAGGCTGTAAAACATTCCCAAACCAATATTCCAAATAGAGTATATTAAAAACAGGATAAAACACAGGCAGATTTCACCTTTATATCTATTGATGTGATGAGGCAAATAAATCTGTATTTGTAATAAAACCAGTCCTACCCAGCAGTGCCCAACAGCACAAGATCCTCCCAACTAAACTGAATTCCACAGGCAGGATAATTCCCTGCTGCCTCCCTAAATCTGCAGCTGGTGTGAACAGCTCCTCTTGCTGCTCTCCATGGAGAACATCCCCATGGAAAGTGAACCCAGATGTCAACTTTCATCTCCATGATAAATCCCTCTCGTTCTGTGGGCTCTGTAACTTGGAATAAAGGAAAAGTTATTTGGGTGCAGGCACATTTTTTATTCTCTATCAGGATTTGGTCCCCAAAAGGTTTCCACACCAGCACCTCTCCACACTAAAACCAGAAAGGAGCTCCACCATGAGGTATCCCATCCCTGGGAAGGTTGGGAATGTGGCATTTTTAACTATCCAGGTCTTCTGGCATGAGCCAGGAAAAGGAGGAATCAGGAGATCACTTCCCCTGGAGAAACCTCAGACCGCAGCAGGCAACCAAATACACACACAGCTGGAGCTTTCTACCAAAATTCCAGCAACAGGGAAAGCTGGATGAGCCACCTGCCCTAAATCCAGCATTGTGTTGAAAAGGGTTAAGCCCTGGAAGTCCAGAAAGTGTGGCAAATCCACCTGTCCTGGGACAGGGCTGTGTGAGCATCACAGGCCAGGGGAAAAATTCAGATTTCCCCTCCCTCTCCAGGGATCAGCCTGGTGTTGTTCCATAGGGACATTTAGGAGGCTTTTCCTTACGCCTGACTTGGATCTCCATTTCCAAAAAATACAGCAGCAGCTTCTTGTCCTGTCCACAGGGAGACAGCAAACACAGGGAGCAGAATCATGGAATGGTTTGGGTTGGAAACTCCTTAAAACTCATCCAGTGCCACCCCTGCCATGGGCAAGGACACCTTCTACTACCTCAGGTTGCTCCAAGCCCTGTCCAGCCTGGCCTTGGACATTCCAGGGATGGGGCAGCCACAACCTCTCTGCTTCTTTCACTTCATCTTTGTCTCCTTTCCCACTTTTCCTTTCCCTCAACAAATCCAACTCAGTTCCTTCAGCTTTTCCCCAAAACTTCTTCTTCCCTGTGCCAGGGCTTGAGCCTCTCCGTGGGGCCACAGCCACTTCCAGAGCAAAGGGACAACCAGGCACGAGACACTGACACTCCCCTGCCTCTGAGGAGTGCAAAAGCTCATCCACAGCTTCCAGAAGTTACTGAAAGCTTGTTGGTGAACCACAATAAACCAACCAAATTAAAGCTGTAAACACAATGGAAAAACACACATTTTTTTTTTCCCTAAGACCTGGGAATCCACTTCCCCAGCTCAGCTGGGAAAAATCACTTCCAAGAGATGGCAAATCCATCAAAGTGAGATGCTGGGATTAGTCTGGTGCACCATTAATTTTAGAACATCATTAACTTAAAAGTGTGGGGGTAAGAGACATTTTTGACAGCTGGTTTTGGTCCCTGCCAAGCCTTCAGCACTGCACAGCCCTGGTGGGGGGAGGAAATCAGCTGGAATGGGAGTAAATGAAACCACTTGTCTGCTTTCTGGATTCACTTTCTTGTGGTCACAGAGCTCTAAAAACTGGGATTCTGTGCTCTGTAATTACTACATCCACATTTAAATGGGAGGAACGGGGATAACATTAAAAATAAAGGATGAGGAGGAGGTTTGCTTCTCAGAGCTGGGAAAGGTGCCTGGGCAGGGCTGGAGCCAAGCAGGGGCTGAGAAATGGGATGTCCCACCCTGCACATCCCAAACTCTTCCCAAAGCACCACTGTCCTCCTCTGGCAAGGCAGGGAACCAGGCCTGGTCAGGAGACCAAATCTGAATGCCCCAACTCAGTCCCAGCACTTCCCAACTCTTCTCTCCATGCTCATTCCCAAAGTCAAAAAACATTCCAAGCCCTGGCTAACACAACTGCACAATCTGCCAGACTCCACTGGGGCTTGCTTTGGTCAAATCCTTCCAGGGCCAGCAGCAGATGCTGAAGTGGAACCTTGGGAATCCTGCTCTGAGCTGCTCCTTAGGCTGGACACTGAGTCCAAGGAAAGGGGATAATGGGAACAGGCAGCAGGAAGGTGACCCCAGGCTGCTGAAACCACTGCTGGAAGGAACTCAAACAGCAGGAGCAGCTGCACAACAACTGGACACAGACCCTGATGGAAAACAATGGGATCAGCATCAGCCTGGACACGTTCAGGACCCAGAACAAGTGGGACTGACCTCTTGAGCTGTGATCCTGCTTTTACCAGCAGAAAGGCTCTGCAGGTAAGATCCCTGGAAAACAGAGTGTAATTCCATTCCTTGATTTTAAAAAGAATTATTTAATTGCATTAATTAATCTCTCTGAAGGTTGGCTCCCTGCTGCCAAGCACCCTGCAGAGTGAGGGTGATTCCCCAGGAAATGCAGGGAGGCTCTGGCATCCGACAAAGCCTGGCCATTCCCTCCACACCAAACCCAGAAAGACAGGAGTTATTCCAGTGCGAATTCCCACCCACTTTCTACTCCAGACCCTCCCTTGTTTGTGCAGTCACCTCCAGGACAGAGCTCTGCTTACCCAGCCAGACCTGGAATGTTCCTCCAGGAGCACAGCTCAGCAAATACAACCATGGAGTTGTTAAAATTGGAAAAGACTTTTAAGGTCTTAAGGAAAGGACCTTCAAGTCCAACCATCAGCCAGCACCACCATGGTCACCACTAACCCACCTCCCCAAGTGCCACAGCCACGTTTTTTGGACATTTCCAGGGATGGGGACTCCACCACTGCCTGGGCAGCTGTGCCAACACCTGACCACCCTTCCAGTGAAGGAATTTTCCCTCATACCCAACCCAAACCTTCTCTGGAGCAACCTCTGGCTGTGCAGAACCCCAGGGCAGGATGATCTGGCACCACTGGGAGCAAACACAGCTCCCAACAATAAATTTCTGGATTAAGACCCTCAGGAAAGTTTGCAAACAAAGATCCCACCATGGCTCAGACCCTTCCCTAACCCTGATCCCTTTCCAGCTGTACCAATCCCTGTATTAAGATTCCTTCCAAGCCCAGCTGCTGGAGCAGCTCGAGGAGTTAAACACCACAAACGTGTGCTGGGCCAGACTTGGGGGCACAAAGCTGCTTGGCAAGTTACAGTTTCAAGAAAATAAATCATGAAAAAAACATGATTCATTCTGTTTCTAAATCTCTCAGCTGTGGAATCGATACCCAAACCTGCACCCTGGATACAGCTGGCAACTGGATGTGCCAAACAAGAAGCAATTAAGAAATATTTGTCTCTGTGGTACATCAGCCATGCACCAACCACATCATGCTCTGATCATTTCTTTACTCTCATTTTAGTTTTTACAAACACCATATCAAATAAAAATAGAGCCCAGATTTAAATAAAAAATTAAAATCCTCCAAAGCTGTTGTTATTAAGTGAAGCAAAGCCAATGCTTACAACAAGGCAAAACAATAATGAAAGCAATCAATGTAAAATATTTAAATTCTTCTTTCCCCCTTTTTACACATCTTTAGGTTATCCAAATG
Source organism: Climacteris rufus (assembly GCA_013398175.1). Classification (NCBI taxonomy): domain Eukaryota; kingdom Metazoa; phylum Chordata; class Aves; order Passeriformes; family Climacteridae; genus Climacteris; species Climacteris rufus. The sequence continues at coordinate 681,358 of VZRZ01005093.1, read as the reverse complement.
ACCTGAATTTTTGAGGCACTACTGCTACAAACCCAGAGCTTCAACTGCAACACCCCAAAACCATCTCAGCACGACCTCTTCTCCTGTTTTCCATGTCATGTTTCAACCTGTCCTTCTCCAGGAGTATCTGCATGGAATGAGGCAGTGACCAGACCTGGTGCAGCTCAAGGCCCCACCAAAGCAACCCCTGAGAGCCCTTAAAGCTCCTTTGGCAGCTTCTACCAACACCTCACGTGGATTTTCTAAAATCTGGAACAGAGCTGGGCCCAATTTCTTAATCAGATTTATCCCCACCTGCCTTTGCAGTCCATGACATTCTCACACACCAGGCCAACAGCTTTGGGAGTGGAGGTGGGCAGGAGAACACCCAAATCCTTGGATATCCCATGGTAACTCCATTCCTGGCTCCTACCTGCAGATGTGACACTTGGGGACAAGGTTTGGTGGTGGGCTCAACAGTAGCAGGTTAAAGGTTGGACTTGATGAGCTTAGAGAGCTTTTCCAACTTAAATAACTCCATGATCCTTAAAAAAATCCTAAGCCAAAGGCATAAATTCAGGTGGCAGTGGGGTTTACCTCAACTGCCTCCACCAGGACAAGTAATCCCACAGACTGTGAGGTCTCCAGGACTAATCCCACCACAGCATCACCTCCTCCTGCCCATCCACTCTGAATTCCAGGTGGCACAGGACTGTCCCTTCTCCAGGACTGCTCCTAACCCAACCCCCAGCCTGGGGCAGAGAGGGGAAAACCCTCCCCACGCTTGAGGGGGTGGATAAAACACCCCATGGTTCATTTCTGCCATCAGCCATGATTAAATTTTAATCTCTCAACCCAAAATATGGTTCTCATTAGCTTCATTAGCTCCCAGTTGTACTGCAAGGCAACGGTGTCACATGGAATTAATCTTTGTTTTCATTAATGTGTCATCTCGAGCGCTCAGAGCATCCTTTGAAACCGATACATTCCCTCTCTTCTGGGCGGGGAGGAAGTGCCAAAAAGCAGCTTCCTCGACAGGAAGGATGACCCCCTGAGATCCTGCAACTTTGGGTTTACGTTTCCAGAGATAATCTTTTCTTGCTGGGGAAAGAGGGAGGGCAGCTCGGAGCAAAAGGGATGCGAGGCCTCGAGCCACGATAACAAAGAAATTCCTGAGGTTCACTGCCAAGGCCAAGATAAAGGGATAAGATATTCTAAGTTTTCTTCTTCTTGTTGTCATTGGGGTATTTTGGAGAGCTGGGAAAATAAAGCCAGGTTGCAAAAAGGGTTCTGTGGAAAAAACCACTTGTTTGCAAGGCCCTGAAAAACTCCAAATGACTCCAATTTAGCACGTGAAAAACTCCAAATGACTCCAATTTAGCACGTGCACCACAATGATATTTGCTAATGAGATTTATCTCAAATCTTCCCTGCTTCTTTCGAATACACAAAATTGGACACTGGATTCAGGCACAACAATAATTTCTGCTTCCACTTGCAATTTGAATGGAAAGCTGGTATCAGTTAAGAATTACAGTCCCTCAGTACAAGCTTCTATTGCTTGCAGACAGGCTGATAAAGCAGGATAGAGACTGATGGAAAGACCTTGCCAAGCTCACTCTGTTAAGCAGAGCTGACACATCCACTCCTCCCAGAGAACTTCCCCAGTGTCCTGATAAAACCCAGCACACCCAAAGTTCCCATTCCCTCCTTGCACAGCTCCTGAGCTTTCAGTGTCTGCTTGCTGGGGGGGCAGGAAAAAAAACTTCCTGAGTTATCCACACTGCACAGCTCCACTGCAGCCCTGTGGATCCATCCTGCAGCTGGATCTGGGAGCTCACAGGGGGATTCTTTCCTCTGCTTGTCAGGACAGGGCTCTTCCAGTCCAAAGGAAGGCACCAAATGAGCAGAGGGATGGAGCTGCTCTGCTGGGAGGAAAGGCTGGGAGAGTTGGGGTTGTCCAGCCTGGAGAAGCTTCAGGGTGACCTGACTGTGACTTCCCAGGAGCTGCAGGGAGCCTGCAAGAGAGAGAGAAGCTGTTCACAAGGGATGGAGGGACAGGACACAGGGAATGGCTTCCCACTGCCCAAGGGCAGGGTTGGATGGGATATTGGGAAGGAATTGTCCCTTCAATTGTCCCTTCAATTGTCCCTTCAAGGGTGAGCAGGCCCTGGCACAGCTCCCAGAGAAGCTGTGGCTGCCCCTGGATCCCTGGCAGTGCCCAAGGCCAGGGTGGATGGGGCTTGGAGCAACCTGGGACAGTGGGAGGTGTCCCTGCCAGGGCAGGGGGGGCACTGGGTGGGCTTTAAGGTCCCTCCCAACCCAAACCATTCCATGATGACTCCAAGAGTCTCTCTCAGTGCTGTGCTCTAACCATCAACAGGCCACAAACCAATGTGCTTAAAAATGGGAATGTTCTGCCAAATCCAGCCCCACATTCACACCCTGGACTGAGAAACTCAAGAGATCTGTCCCCAACCCTTACTGGGCTGCATCACACTGGACAAGAACCCTTTACTCTCAGAACCCAAAGCTGTAGGAAAGAAAAGAACATGGGAAGGGTTCATTTAATGGCCTCTAATGCCCCCCTGGAAAGGTAAAACACCCCCTGAGCATCTCCTGAGCCCCCAGCAGCTGCTGGAGCCCTCCCAGACCCAGCCACCAGCTCAGCCACCAGCACACCCTGATTAAATCCTGCATAGGTCAAGTGCTTTTTAATGAGACACAAAACCCACAAACTCTCCACGACACAGGAGCCTTTCTTCTCTCTCTGTTGCAAATGAACTTCTGAGGACAGTCATTTAATTGCAATTAAATTACATGCCTCAGAGACAAGCTTTCCTGACCTCAGTACACTTGTCCCTGCAATAAGTCCTTTCACATGAAAGTCTCAAGCTGTTCTGTTCAATCAGCTAAATATGGAAAACCACCAGGTATTTGGGGGCAGAAACGCTGAGGCATCTCCTCCCCTCCGCGATTTTTTGGAATTTTTTGGAAACCACCTGGGCTTCAAAGGGCACACAAGCTCAATTTCGTGTTCCTTGCAGGAAAAAAGGTGCTGCTCAGTGCTGTTTGACCCTAAATCCCTGTGAGCAGTAGCTCCACCACCATTTTCCACAAGGGAAGAACACACTGAAAGGAACCTTGTAGCCACCTCGTGCTGTAACATTTTATTTATTGGCTTGTTTAACTTATTCCCTTGAGCTCTTGTAACTCAACCAGCATCTTACTCAGGAAAGAAAAAAAAAAGGCAATAGGATTTAAAGCTCCCACAGTTCCAGGGTTTTTTTTGTTATCTGTGCTCTCTGACAGTGGGCAATGAGCTTTGGAAAGGGAACCAACACAATAACCAAGGGAAAGGAAGGGTTTTCAGATGCCACTGGGAAATGCTGGAGAGGGGAGGAAACAACAGGAGAAGAAACAGGAGATCAGTGGCAGAGTAGCTGAAAAATTTGTTTATATAAGAAAACGTAATAGCTCTCTGGAGACACCTTACTGTGGGATAAAAGTGAATTTATTCCAGAATTACCAAGCCACTTTAGAAGTGCATTAGTTATTCTGGTATAAAAATGATTTCACTTCTGCTGGAAGCCTCTCCCAGAGAGTTTGTCCTGCCCCAGGACAGTGTCCATCTCCACAAACAGAAGCCCCAGCAGAAACCACAGGGAACAAAACCACAACTGGAGGTTTCCTGGGGTCACCTGCAACAAGGAATTTTCCTTTCAAACAAAGGGGCAGCTTTTCCCATCCTTGTTTAAATGGATGACAACCCATGACATGAATATTCAGGAGGGAGGAAGTGGGGAGAAAGGCAAAGCCATTTGTGTTGGACCTGTGGGCTGAACCTGGACAAGCTGGATTTGCAGACTGCAAAATGGATGTTGAAGGATGAGGAATTCCCACAAAAAAATCATTTTAAGCCTCTTTAAACAGCTGGTAGTACCCTCAAACTGGGACCAGCTCTTGCTACTATCACTGTACTCCTATTTTACTACTGCACAGTTTGCAGAAATGACAAGAGTAATCAAGGTTAAAATGAACATAATGATTCAGCACTTCCCCCGATGGGTCACACATTAAATATTCCTTTGCTCTGGCAGATTTTTAGATCCTTGACAGTCTCCTACTTCAAAAGGAAAAAGTTCAAAGTGGCAGATGGGGGAAAAAAAGAAAAAAAAATCCAGTATTTTAAGACAGACACACTGAGCTTCTGATGAAAGTGTGACACTATCCCATGCTGGCCCTTGACCCAAACACACCCAGGTTTGGCCTGAGCAGACCCACAGCTCTTTTGGGGAACATTGTGCCCAAAATGACAAAAATTTGCCAGATTGGAAGGTGGAAAGCACTGGGCATCTTGACCCCACATTTCCCAGGCACCAAAATAAATTTATTCCTCTCCAAGCTCACCTGGTTTTGAGAACCACCAAAGTGCATCTGATTTCAGACTGCTCAGAGTCAAGCATAATAAACTGGCAAGCTCAAGGGCAACAAAACTGGGCCCAGCTCTCAGGATTTGAGGCTGCCAGAGCCCATTTTTCCTGAGGTTCCAGGACCCTCCAAGGCCTCAGCTGCTCCCTGCCCCAGCAGGATGAGCTGTCCCCAAGCTCAGGGAGAATTCCCCAGCTCCCAGGTGCAGCCAGGGCAGGCAGGGAGTGTTGTCCTGCCCTTCAAAGGAGACACTTTGCTCTTCTGAAGCTGCCCCTGACTGAGCCCAAGCCAGCTGGGCAGCAGTTGAAAGAGCTGCTCCTTCAGCAGCCCAAAACAAATAGGGACATTTAAAATTAAAATAGACAAAAAGGCGATAAAAGGAATAAATTGTCCCTCACTGGCCTAAAGAAGGGAGCTCAGTTCCTCCTTATCACAACTCTATCTGCCCTGAACTGGCTTCCCAGGCAACCCCAGCAGAGGATTTTTGGTGGATGGGGTGAGCCCACGCTGGCCAGTGAACAGGGACATCAAAACTCCACAATAATTCAAAATAATGGGGCCACAGGAGGAGTTTCTTGCTCATTTCAGATGCCTCTTTGCTGAGCTGCCTCACAACTCCAGGCAGCAATGCCTGACGTGTCCTCCCCCACTTTATGAGATCTGTGGTGTTCTGCAGGTGCTTTGGAGAACCCACAGAACTCATCAAAACCTCTCAATCTGCCCAAAAATGAGAGTAAGACAACGAATGGGCCACCTAACCCTGCCTAGAGAGAAGTGTGGAAAGGGAGTTTTAAAGCCAGACTCAGTTTTAAGGCCAGGGCTGCCACCCACCCAGCAGATTTTGGGTACTCTCAGCTCGTCCCTCCCAACCCCACAATTCCTGAGGGGCAGGGAGAATTCAGGCCATCCTGCTTTGCTCTTTCCCTGCACTGGAAGCACCCAGCAGCCCTCTCTGCAGGGAATTCCACGTCACACTGGGTGCACAAGAATAATCTGGGTTTGACCACCCAGTGACCCATTTCAGAGGATCTGATGAAAAAATGAGACCACAGCTGAATGAACCGGGCTGCTTTCATCCTTTTTCCCTCAGCCCTTCACAAGAACCACCTCATTTCCTCTTTAATATCAAATATTAAGAAGAGAATTTGAGGCAACATCTCCTATTATCCCCTTTTCCCCCTCTCACCCCTTTCCCAGAAGATCCCAACCCCTTGGGGTGTTTTTTCTGTGCACCAGGCTAAATTTCACCCCCAAATTTCAAGGAGCAAAGGAGGCAAAATAAAAAACCCAGCCTTATCTCAAACATCAAGAGTCAATTCCTTTCAACCACAACAGCCACAGAAGGCAAACTCCAGGCTCCCTGTGCATTCCTGCTGTCCAGATCATTGTCTTGGAGCTGGAAGGAGACCCAACACTCAACCAGGAGCTGCCACCCTGCTCAGGAAAAGGGATTTGGACATGGTCTGCTGGGTTTGGAGTGAGCAGTGGAAAAGGTTCCCCTCTGAATCTCCCAGCCTTTGCCTCTCCCTTAAAAAAGGTGCCAAAAGAGCTTCACTCAGAGCAACAGGCACAATTGGAATTATTTTGGGAAAGCTCAAGAGTTCTGCAGGGGTGGCAGAGGAGACACCACCCCGTCTTCTGCCTGTGCCAGGAAAAGTGGGAGCAGAGGACCAGCACAGCACACAAGGGCACAAAGAGACATGGGAAACACATCCCAGGTGGGTTTTTCAAAAAATAAAACCATGAGAGCACTACAACCACAGCACCAGCACATGGAGCACTCCAGAGAGCCTGAGGCACTAATGAAGAAAGCTTGTCATGCTCCTGTCTTAATTATCCCACTGCTCCAGGAATAACCAGAGCAAACCTCCAGTTTGGGAAGCATTTCAGGTCCAGCTTGCAGCTATAAAACCTTGGCAGCTCCAGGGGGAGGTGTTGGGATTTTTCCCCCCTCAGAAAAGGAAGAAGTCAAGAACAACATCCAGACTTTGGTGCTACAGAGAACAGGTTCCTGTATCCCTGGAAACAAAGCAGGATGCTGCTTGAATTCCTACCCTTTAACACAAAACCTCTAGAAAATAAGCAAATTATTCTGGAATAACCTGGAAACAGGCAATGGAAAACCATCCACCAAGTTATTTTTTCCAAATGTGTGGCTTGGTTTCACAGTTTGAAGTTCATGCTGAGTTAAGAGCTCAGAGAATGGAGCTTTTCAGAAAGCTGAGGCTGTTCTCCTTCACCCACTGACATTCCAGCTGGAGTAGGATGGGAATGAATGGGACAGCACATGCAAATCCTTAAAATTAAATCCACTGAGCCCATCTGTGGAAAAGGTGTCCTGTTGTAGAGCCAGGAGATTTGGGAAGAATATCCCTGGGCACCTCTTGATGGCAGAACCTTTCACCTGCCCAGAGGTACCAGAGCACCTCTGCTGCAGCAGGGAAGCACCTCAGGAGGTGAACCAGGAAATTTGGGGGTTTAAAGGGCACATCCTCTTTCAACCAATACATTTGGGGTCTTCACAAGAGTGAGGACAACCCAAATCCTTTATTTTTGCACCACAGCCTTTCCCTGCAGCAAGGTGATACACACAATCTTTATTTCTCCATTCCTTTTTCCTCCCACAAGCTTTCTGTACTTATGCTGAAATACAAAATTCCAGCTCTCTTCTGGATAGAGCTGAAAATTGAGAAACCAACCTAAAAGTAATTATGAAGGGAATTCCCTGCAACAACCATGAGGGAAAGCACTGCACAGCAGGAATAACACAGCATGGAATGTTATGGAAGAACCTCAGTGGGAAGGGGCACACAGGGATCACCAAATCCAGCCCCTGCAGCCAATTTGCAGCAAAAATCAGGGCAGATATCCTGGGTAAGGCAGAGCTGGGACATGCCCAGAACTCATTTCTGCCAAGTGCTGTCCTTACCTCACATTCCTACATCTCTCCTCACCGGATTATCCACCACAAACAGACCAGGAAAATCAATGTGTGCAACAAACAGCTCGAGATAACAGGAAAAAACAAAGCAGAGCACTTGGGAACCCACCAGATCTGTCCAACGTTGACCAAGGAGAGGTAGAGCAGCCACAGGAGGAACATGAGGACCATGTTTGCACATCCAGACACCACCACAAAGGCTGCCACTGCCAGCCCAGCCAAGGCCAGGAAATCCAAGGTGCTGTCCATGTCAGCCCAGTCCAGAAACCAGAGGATTGTTGGTGCATAGCTCAGGGCATCCAGGCTGACCTTCCCTTTGAAGTACTTCTGGACATTCTGCAGGTAAAGTTTGCAGGGGAGCAGCCCCTTCTCCCCTATCAGCTGCTTGTTCTGCTGAAAGGCCACCAGGAAGGCCACGACTGCAGGGAAACAAGGAGAGGGAAAAACTGTGTTAGAAATCACCCAGCATGCAGAACATCTTTTGGATCCAGAGTTATAAAAGTAATTCTTGGAAGGGATTTATTCCCAAGCCCTCATCTCCAACAGTGCTCAAGCAGTGATTTCCCTGCCCATGGCAGGGGTTGGAATTGGATGATCTTGAAGGTTCTTTCCAACCCCAACCACTCCAGGATTCCATGATTCTATGATTTGTAGGAACCACAGTGCAGAAAGCAAAGGAATTCTGTAAATCCTGGCTCCCCATTCCCAGCAGGAAACAGCACAGGGCCTGTTCTGAGAGAATTTTCCCCTCCACAGCAGGGAGGGATGTGCCACCTGCTCCAGGCAAACTTTCCTTCTGGGAAAAGCTCCCTGGAACTGAGCGACCTGAGCCACAGAAGGAGGAAGAGGATGCTCAGCCCAGCTCTGCCAGAGCCAGAGCGACCCAAGTGAGCCCCACACTCTGTTCATCTCCTAAAGAAACCTCATGGCACTGCAGAGCAGAGGGACAGCAACGCATTCATTCCAAAACTTTCCGAGAGAATTTCCTTTATTATAATAAAAAGAGGACACCACAAAACCCCTCAGGTCACACATCCATTCCAGGAGCCCAGGGAAGCATCCAGAGGAGCACACACAGCTCCTGTGAGCTCTGCAGCAGCCTCTGCCAGAGCCTCCCCACCCTCCCAGCCAGGAGTTCCTTCCCAAAATCCCACCCAACCCTGCCCTCTGGCACTGGGAAGCCATTCCCTGTGTCCTGTCCCTCCATCCCTTGTCCCCAGTCCCTCTCCAGCTCTCCTGGAGCCCCTTTAGGAACTGGAAGGGGCTCTGAGGTTTCCCTGGAGCTTCTCCTCTCCAGGTGAGCACCCCAGAGCTCCAGAGCAGAGGGGCTCCAGCCCTTGGAGCATCTCCATGGTCTCCTCTGGAATTGCTCCAACAATTCCTGTGCTGAGGACCCCAGAGCAGCTCAGTTCTTCAGTGGTTCATGGTTCTCCACCACAATCTGCAGAGACAGCAGCTCTGCAAGGACCTGACCTGCTGGAGCCTCTCACACCCTGCAAGGTTGGAAATACAAAAAGTTTTGACATCTTCCCTTCCTCTCAATTGCTGCTTTTTCCATGTCACTGCAGCTCTGCCATTTATAGGTCTCTGTTCTTGCCCTGGACAATCTTAGAACAGCCAGATGCCTTTTTTAACAGCACATCAGCAATTTAATTACGGATTATAGACCTAGAATTTGATGTCCTACAGAGAAAGTCGGGCAGTTTCTAGGGATTATCTCACATTTTAGGAATCTCCTGCAGTTACCAATTTGCAGTTTGTAACTCCAGTAATCTCCATGTCTCAGGATAAAAAAAAAATGATGAAGGCCAACATTTCCTGATTAGGCTCCATCCACTAATTTACCCATCTCTCAAACATTACCCAAACACCAGAGATTCTGCAAAAGGCCAATTTGTTTTCCCCCAACCCTCCTTGGTTAATGATCAGATCTGTTTCCCTGCTTATCTCAATGCTGGCATTCTGCAAACAACAATTCTGGCGTTCATCTGCTCGCTGTCCCTCCCTGGGAGCACTGGGGGGAAAGTCTGTGTGAATTTACACCCCCACTTCAGGCCTGAATTCCCATTTCTTTGAAGTCTGAGCAGCAACCCAAAGTCTGCAGCCCCAGGGAATCCAACTGAATGTCCCATTCCCCAGACACAAAGGTCTCCAGTGGGTTCCAGTTAATCCACTTAAGACCTCCCCCAGCTCTCTGCACACACCATGGATTTTGTTCTCGTTTGGAAAAACCACTAAAAAGTCATAATGCAAAACACAGCAGAGGTCACTGCGAGGGTTCCCTTTGATTCCAGCAGATCCTGAAGCCCAGGGATGACACAATCAAGTTGGGAGTTAATTGGTTGTGTCTCTTCCCGTCCACAGTGAAGGATTTTACAAATAAAAGACACCCAGAATGTTTTATTCCATTATGGGCAGGGAGAGACATGAGGAAAAAAATGAGCCCAGCACTACAGGATCGATTCTGGACCACAAATTAAGTGGTTGCTGTTTTATTCATATTTTTCTACCAACACCCAGCTCAGCACAACTGTGTAATCAGAAAGCCTGACATGAAACCAGCAGAAATATAATTCTTCTGAGTTTCAGACAGCTTAATATCTTCATTTTTGGCTTAAAAAAACACACCACTAAAGGCCAGCTCTGCCTTAAAACTCCATGGCTTGATTTCCCGTGATTAGCACTGCAATTTGCTGCAGAGTTTTCCAAAAGTGCTAATCAAATTCACCTCTAAATGCTCCAGAATTGCTGCCCCAACCCATAACTGCTAAGCAGGTTTTTGCCTAAAAAAGTCTAAATTAGACCCCTGCACCGTATGCAAGACAAACAAGGAAAGGGTAAATTAGGAAAAAGGAATGACAGCAATTGCAGAAAAGGACACATTGCATGGACAAAATCCTGCTCAGCCTCTCTGAGCCTGCAAGCAGCAAACACTGAGTTGGATGGAGGATGCCATGAAATGCTCATTTTAGGATGGCCCAGTCTGGGCTCCAAAGGGGTTTTCTCCCCAAAAATCCATTTCCCGCTGCTGCTATTTCACAGCTCAGCATTCCCAACAAACCCCCCCAGCAGCAGCTCTGATTTAGGGAGAATTCACCTCACCCCAACCAAACCCCACTGCTCCAGCTGTGTTGATCCATCCCCTCCCAGAACATCAGCATTCCCAGAGCTCCAGCCCGGATCCAGCTCCCTCTCCTGGACACTCCCCACGCTGAGCCCCTGGATCTGTCCCTGCTCCATCTCCAACAGCTCTGGGAGCATCTTTGAGGGGCACATCCCTCCCTCTGCTCCATCCCTGCCCTCCCAGCTCCATCTCCCAGAGGTTTCCCCCTCAGGCAGCGATTCCTGGGTTACACAGGGAAGAGCTGAAGCTAAAGACAGAGTCTGCAAAGGATGGCAGCAACACAGGAGATGCCCAGAACCAGGAGGGGAAAAAGAGAAGTTATTTATCAGCTTGTCATTGCTTCCTCTCCCTGAACCCCTGGAGAAACTGGATCATTAAATTGAGTGTAACAGACCCTGCTCCTTTCTCCAGGAACCTTCTCTTTGACCTTGGCTTGGTCAGGGGGGTAAAAAGTCCCTTTTCCCCCAAAGCCTGTGCTTCTTCCTCTTCCTTAACCCCGATGCTGAAACCTCTGGCCCTGTGGCCTCGTGTCTGGGGATTTTCCACTCTCCATCCTCCCCCTACCTCCAGCAAAATGTGTTTGCTTCCACCTCGGGCACGGAGTGGCACAGCTGCTGCTCTGCCAGGCCTTGGGGCACAATTCACCATTTCTTTGTCCTGGAGCATTTCCTGGCAGTCTGCACCCCTCCAAGTCTCCAAACCCAGCACAAATCCCCAGCATCACCTCTGGGACCACTCACTGCCTGCACTTTAGGGACACTTGAGGATTTGGGAGTGTCCAGCCCATGCCAGTCTCCTCTGTTCCACCCAAATTTGCCATTCCTCAGGCTGTTCACTCCTCTGCAGATGGAACAAACTGAGCAGCTCCAGGTCTGCCTCCCACTCCGAGCCTTGACAGCTCACATGGGAGCACGTTCCTCTCCCTGCTGCCAGCTGAGCTTTACATAATACATGCAAATTGTCAGCGACTGCTAATAGACCTTCCCCACTTATTCTCACCTCAGAAGGTGCTTTACTGTACTTTTCCATTAACTCCCCCCCTCTCCACCTTCTCCTTCCCCTCCCAAACTCCCCTCTCCCCCCAAACCCTGCCTGTTCCTTGTTCAATCCCACATGAAACCCATAACCACCCCCAAGCCTGGAACTCCAGAGTCCCCACCTGACATGAGCTGCTCCATCCACATTTCCCTGCCACCTCAGATCCTTTCCCCCATTCCAGACTCAGCCTGTCATGGCAGGAAAATGAGAGAATCCCATTCTTCATGCTCAGTAAAGATTTAAAGATGTGAAAGCCAAACTTCACAGTCATATGGCTTTTTCTCTCTCCTCCCTGTTAAAAGAAGTCTTAACTTTTACTTAATGCCCAGGCCACGAGAAGAACTGAACCAAGAGCACAGAGCTTTGCCTGAAAGCCAAACTGCATTTTGCACACACACACAAAAAGTCTGGAGCAGTTTGTCAAGTGCCCCTTTGACCCAGCAAGGCATTGGGACAGGCCCTGTGCTGGATGCTGCAAGCTGAGGTTGCACTGCTGAAGAGAAGAAAATAAAGAAAATACCAGGACTATTCTGTTCTATCAGAAAAACGAATCAACTAAGTTTTTAATTGATAAATTCCCCTGCAAAGTTTTGCAACACACAAGCAACAACACCAGAGCACTGAGCAAAGGGTGAAGCCCACAAAAAACACACAACAAAGTCCTCTCTTCGTAACACCTTTTCTGTTTTCTTGCCATTCACAGCAAAGCTAAAGGCTTTGGGGTGGTTGGTTTGGGGGTTTTGAAGTGCTTATCTCCCCACTGCTCCTTGTTTGAAATGGTGTGGAAAATAGAAAAAGCTTCCCTTGGGGTCTCAGGCTGTTCAAAACCACCCCAGTCTGCAGCTGGAGGATGGCCTGGGAAGATCCCTCTGCTCCAGAGCAGCTCCAGGCAAGGAGCAGACTGGGAGATGGATAACAGGACTGGAAAAGGGAATCTTTTTCCCCATTCCAGGGGGATGCAGCTGCTCAGAGGACCCGGTGCTGACACACTGCTGGTGCTGCACAGCCCTGCTAACAAGCACTGAGCTGAAACAAAAACCTTTGAGGAGAGAAAAAGTGTCTGAAGATGTTCTCTCTCTAATCCTGAAAGCCACTGGGAGCCTTTTAATAAAACTGAGGGAAGGGAAAGGAGGGGAGATGGCAGAGAAAGAGAGGAGGAAGGACACCAGGGAGAGCCAGGAGCCTACAGGAAGCCAAACCCCCAGAGAAGGCTTTAGATTTCAGATTTAGGAAGAAGGAGCATGAACCCCCTGTAGCTCTGGCTCTGGGGAAAGAAAATACTGCTAAACAATACATAAGGAGAAGGAAGATAAACTGGGTTTAAAGAATAGCTTTTATTTCAAAGCTCTCCACAGAGCTTGGCTGAGACTGGGGAGGGTGGTAGCTCACTACTTAAATTTCTACAGCTGGAATCTGATGATAGTAATCACCCAAAAAGGGCATTTTAAAATGATTTAGAAGGAGGGTGAAGGGAGCAAATAATGCACATTTGTTGTCAAGAGCTTTGGGACCAGCTATTTACCTGTAACAGCACTTCCAACAAGACCTCAAAGTATTTCTGTATTGCCAAAACATCCATCCCTGTCACAAAGAACAAACACACGGTGCGAGACCAGGATGGAAAACCTGCAAATCTCTCAAACTGGCATCTCTCCAAACCTCTGCCCTGCTCAGCTGAGACCCCACCTGCAGAGCTGCCTCCAGCCCTGGGGTGCCCAGCACAGGAAGGAGCTGCTGGAACCAGTCCAGAGGAGAAACCAGGATGAGCATCCAGAGGGATGGAGCAGCTCTGCTGTGAGGAAAAGCTGGGATTGCTCAGCCTGGAGAAGAGAAGCTTTGGGGTGACCTGATTGTGGCCTCCCAGTGCCTGAAGGAGCCAACAAGAAACATGGAGAGAGACAATTTATAGGGATGGAGTGACAGGACAGTGCTGCAAGGACCAAACGTGAGGATCTTCCCCTGGGGAAGGGGGGCAGGCAGAGCAAGGCAGGTGTGAAGTGTCCTGTGTGGCCTCTCTTCTCCCCCACCCCTTTTGCTTTTAACCACTCTCCCCTTCTTCATTTTGCAGGATCCCTTTCAGCTGGATCCACTTTCCCTCCCTGCAAGCAGCAGGTGGGTTTGGTCTCTGAGCTCCCCAAACCCTCAGATCCTCTCCCACCTCCCATCTCTGACCTGCCTCTCAAAGAGCAGCTGCTTTGCCAGGGACTTCCCAGGCTCAGGCTGCTCCTGGAAAACCCCTTCAAAATAAAAGGGGAAAGTTGTTCTAAGCAAAGGGGGTGGAGGAGAAGGGAGGGCACACAGGAGGACGCTCCACACCTGCCTTCTCTGCCTGTTCTTCCACAGGGGAAGATCCTCAGGGAAAGCACCTCCCTCGCCTGCACCAGGCAAGAAATATTTGGGAATGGAGCAGGGAGCAGGTGACAGGCACCCAGATCATACTTTGTGGTCACTGCACACCCCAAATCATCTTTGTATCCATCCCATCCTCAGGGTCTTTCTCTCTCCCACCCAGGAGAGGGAAGAAGCCCTCAGGTCCCAGAGGAGCTACAAGGGAGCGACCGCTCTCCTGACACCTTAAATCCCTCCCCAAAGGGTTTGCTGCTCAACTCAGCAGGAATAAAAGGGTTACACATAAAAGGGTGAAATGAAAGAAGGGGGAACAGCATCCCACGACTGAGGAATGTCAAACTGTCACAACGGCATCAGCCGTTTCCTCAGCGAGTCTGAGCCTCGGCGCGCGCGGAATCGCCGCGTCTGGGAAACAAAAAAAAAAAATCAGCTGTCACAGTAAATGCTTCCATCTTCAGAAAAGAGCCTGGAAGAGCAGCTTGGCACACAGGCACCGAATTGTTTTCTGCTGTTTCTAAGCCCAGGCTCTCAGAAGAGATCAAGAGGCAACCCACCTTCCCTCTGGAGCATCCCAGTGGCTGTGCCAGAGGGAGTCTGCCTGCTCACAGCCTCTCCATCTCACACACACCAAGCAGTTTTCACCCCAAAAATGCTTGGGTTGTAGCTTGTGTGACATCTCTTCTGCACTGGCAGCCTCAACACTGCTGCCAGTAGGATTTTGATCTGTCTCAACCCAGGCCCAGGTTTCTGGCTTTGGGTCATTTGGCTCAGACTCACCCCAAACCAACAGCAGAACTTCCCATAACCTGAGTGCAGCCAAGCACAAATTGCATAACAAGCAGGTAAACTTCTCCTCTCCTGCACCTCTTCCCTTACAAGGGACACAAACACCTTGCTGCTTCCAGCTCTGGTATCCAAACCCCTTCCCCTGAGACCACCACTCTCAAGAAGGCTCTCTCACTCTGCACCACAGAAGCATTTTGGGGTCTACACCCTCCCTCAGCCACTGCCAGGCTTTCCCACTCCCCTCTCCTATTTGGAAAAGTGCCACACAGCATTCTCCCTCTATTTTCTCACCCCACTTCCACTCACCAGCCTCCAAGCTCAGCTCCATCCCCCAGCTCAGCCCTTCCCAGTCTCCTTTTCTCCTGCAGCCCCTCAGCTTCAATCGCTTCCACCTGTAACTCACCTGACCCTCAATCACATCCTTGTTCCCCACCTCGTTGTCCCAGGTCTCCCACTCACCACAAGGTCCCACACGTGTGACTTCTGCTAATTCTCACCCCTGCTCCCTCCCCACCTCCCCACGCACCCTTTGGTCCCAGATGTGGCACATTTATCACCCCAAATCCACGCTCAGGAAGCAGCAGGCGCTCCACCGAAGGCACAGCGGAGAACACTAATCAGTTTCTCATAAGGAAACTGCAAACTGAGCCACGGGAAACTCAGCAGCCTGGATTTACACACGGGGGAATATCGGAAATGCTTTCATTTTGACTGAAAGAGTCATAACCTCGCATTTCACCGAGAGCTGAAACCAAACTAGAAACAGAGCACGTGTCAAAACCATACGAAACTACAACTTCTGCATGGTTTTGATGCAAAATAATCTAAGCAGGCTGGCAGGCTACAAATTCTCACAATTCTGTGGACAAATCTGGGGCAAGTTTAGAATTTGTACCGTAGTGTGTTACATGTCAGTTTCGGTTTCACTGTAAATATTTCTGAAGCGCAGCACCAGTGGGCTCCAAGCACAGCTCTCCGTGCCAAAGCCAGAGGCAAACGACCACGGCAGAGGCTGGAAACTGCTTTTGCTGTGGAATATTTTAAGGTCATGTCATCTCTAGGTCCTGGTGTTGGCACCCCAGGATGTCATTTCTCCCTTCTGCTGCTGTGTAAGACAAAGAGTTCCTCCTTTGCACGGTGAGCTCACAACTTGAAGGGAAAAAGATGAGCAGGTCCAACCAGGTCTGCTGAGAAGTCCCAGCCTCGGGGTGTGAGCAAATTCCTTCCAGCTCCAGCAGCTTCCACCACCACCCACCCTCAGCCAGAGCATCCCCATCCCACCAGCAAAGTGCGAGTGGAAAACAAGAGATTCACTGAAAATCCTGATTTGCAGAGGGCTCCCAAGCATCATATTATCATAGAATACCCTGAGCTGGGAGTGACCCACAAGAATCACCAGCTCTTGTTCCCGTACGGGCATCCCCAGGGATGAGCGCACGTGTCTGGCAGCGCTGTCCCACCGCTCCCGGAGCTCTGGCAGCCTGAGGCAGCTCTGGCACTGCCCGGGGAGCCCGTTCGGTGCCCCGCCACCCTCTGGGCACGAAGCCGTCCCCGCGTTCCCTCCCCGCCACCGCCGCGGCCGCTGTCCCCGTCCCCCCTGAGGGCCGTGGCGGGGCGCGGGGGCAGCGCCCGCCGGGCACTCACAGTACAGGAGGGCGATGGAGCGCAGCAGGACGATGCGGGTCAGCCAGAAGGAGCCCGAGGGCGGCGGCGGGGAGGCCGCGGCACCGGCCCGCGGCTCGGGGGGCTCGGGGGAGGCCGCGGCGGCTC
>VZRZ01005093.1:627383-644236 GCA_013398175.1 Climacteris rufus | reverse complement strand
ATTATATTTTTGCATATATATATTTATGTATATATTTCCTAAGTTTACATATTTTACATATATTTATTTACGTCTAGATTTCATAAATTTATATATTTTGTAAATATTTATGGCTGAATTTTATAAATGTATGCATATTTTTTATATATTATAAATCAGTGCATATTTGTACATATTTATTTCTATTTTTTAATATATATATATAGTGCCCTTTGTGCTCCTCTGCTCGTGCTGCAGCTGGGAATGAGCAGATGGAAAAGCTCCTCCTGAAAATCCCCTTTTTCCCAAGCAGGAGGATCCAAGGAGCACCTGCTGGATCCTCTCCAGGTGGGCAGGGAGGTCCCAGCATCTCCAGGTCCCTCAGAAGCTCTGGGTGCTCCAAGGCCTCCTGAATCCCAGAGAATCTGTTGGCTTTGGGAGCCTCTCCCGCTCACCACGTGGAAATGGGAATAAAGCTGGGCCCAAACCGGACAAAACTCAGCTAAAAATCCAAATCTTCCCAATATTTGGGAGAAATGAGCTCCACAGAGGAGGAGCTTGGAGCGAAGTCTGTGGGGACAAAGTGAGGTGAGAGCTCCAGAGGCAGATCCCGACCATTCCTCCCAAACTGTGTCCAGCCCTGGAAGAGCTGGCTGGGATCCAGGTGATGGGATACAGACAAGTGCAAAACTTCTCTAAAACACTTCACAAAATTCCCACATGGAAGCGAGTTTATTTGTTTTAATGAAAATAACTTAACAAAACATCTGAGTCGGAGATGTTTGTGTTCTGTTTCTGGGAAGGCAGGAAAGATCCTCTGAACCCCCCCAGGAAAAAAAAAAAGAGATATTTAAACAATCAGCCCCAAACCATGAAGATTTTCAGATCTGCTTGGGACAGAGAGGGAATTTGGAAATATCTGCACTGGAAGAGAGCAAAGCTCTGTCCCAGGAATGTTCTGCAAAGGCATGTGTAGGTTTTCCAGGCAAAACCACCTCGAATTAGGGGGAAAACCAGGATTTATATAAAATAATCCTTCCCCTGCTCCCTGCCAGCCTCTGGCCATCAGGAATTGCTGTGACACACTTGTGTTGTCTCAATGCCGTGCCTGGAAGTTGCACATTTTCCACGGATTTGTGTAACCCTCCTTTGAACCCCGCTCTGCTCTCAGCCTCTGCCTGTGGCACAGCTCTGGGACTGGACTGATCACCCAGAAAAAAAAGGAAGGAATCTATATTTTTGTCCAATTTCTGCCTTCTGTTCAGTTCCTGGAGCATGAGTCACGCCAGGGGATGGCAGGAAGAATCCATCTCCTTCTCCCTTCTCCTTTCCCTGTTTGGTTCTTCACTGCCTACACCAAAACACCTCAGTCCAGGCTGGAAGGAGCCTTCCAGAAGCAGGTAACATATTCCAGTTCCAAACCTAAAACAACCACTTTGGGCAGGGTTTTGTCCCTGTCTCTGACTCCACACTGGGGCCCATCCTGGAGCTGATGCTGGTGGCACTTGTCTCATCCCAGTGGGGAAAATGGACTTTAAACACGCTTGTAAAGTCAGGGTTTCCTGGTTTGTGAGCAACAATTCCTGATTTTCAGGCCTTCCCAGGGATAAATTTCTAAACCTCTGGGAGAATACACTCAAGGAAAGGCTGTGGCATGGCCTACAATGATGTTTATATTTTGGATGGTGAAAGAACCTGGACAGGACTGTCCTGAAGGAAAGAAGGAAGGACAGACTTGAGGGAATGACAGGCAGAGCTGGGGAATGGGGCAGCTGGATCCCAAACTGGTGATGTCTCCCTGCCCTCAGGACACCCCAGCTTTCCTGGGAATTGCCATCCCAGGAGGCTGAGCCCAGGGGTGCAGCAGCTGCTCCCCCATCCCCACGTCCTGTGAGCTCCCAGGGCCACCCAGCCCAAACCTCAGCACACAGATTTTGAGGCCTAAATGGCTCAAATGGCATCTTTTGGATTTTCCCTTTTGCCTAATTACAGGGATTTATTTTTATTACCACCATGGGCTTGTTCCAAACCCGGCTGGCTCAGCAAAAGCTTCCACAGGCTCTTGGATCTGAGCTCTTGGATCAGGCCGAGGCACTTGGGGGAGCTTTTCCTATAAAAAATTATCCATTATTTGCTGGTTCTTATTTAATTATCAGCCAGAAGCTGCAGATATTTCCCTTCCACGTGCCTTGAGATCAAGGAGAAGACTCCCACTGCCTGCAGGAAGATCCCACTCCACTCCCAAGCCCACAAACTGGGACCAGTCAGATCCATGTTGTCGTGTCCCAGGTTGTTTGGAGCCAAATATTCCTGACATCAGACACAATGAGATGGATTTTGGCCAAGGTTCCTCCAGCCCAGCCACCTCTGTGAGCTCAGAGCACCTCTGTATCCAATACCTGCCTCACCTTTGTGGGAATGGACCCTGGAATCACCTCAAACCTCAGTGCTGGACATGGGATTAGGAGGGATTTGAGGCATCTCTGCTCCATGGGCTGAGCTTCATCTCTCTCAGGGAGTTTTGTAAAGGTGATGCTTTCACCTGGGTTAAAACGCTCTTGAAGAGGGTAGAAAATGAAGATATTGTTGGAGTTCTTATCCTCAGGGTGTTTTCCCTAGCCTGAGGTGTGTCCCATGCAGCAGGGATGAGGTGTAGGAAGCAGAAATGTTTAAATTCCTTAAACCAGCAAGTTTTGCCATGGATTTCACTGGAGACCACCTGACCTTTGGAAATGGCCTTTCCTTTACCTTAAAGCTGCTCTTGGTGTGTCTCATCCTACACATCCTGTCACCCCATGGGATCACCCGAGCCTGGGAATGCTCCTTTCTCCAAAACCCTAGAGCAGTGCACGAAGGGATGGTCTCCCCATGGATTGTCCTGCTGCAATGGAGTGCTTGGAGAGAACAATTCCCACAGCTCTGCCTCCATCCTGGGATATCTGAGGGTGCTGACTCCGATCTGAGCCGGAGTGTGAGAGGTGGGATGTGACCTGCTGCTGGCCAGACTGGTGGTAACAGAATCCCACATTTTCCCCCACTGAAAATAAGGAATTTAGGTGCTGGATTGCTGTTTGAATTGGATGCTTGGCCATTCTCTGTTGGAAGAAGCATTCATAGCCAAGGATTGCAGGAATAACCAAGTCCTGGAGGAAAATCTTCCCCCTCAGGACACCTGTCCCTCCCTTGGAAATGGGATTCAGTGCCATTTCTGGAGGTGTAAAGCTCTATAGCAGCAGTTAATATATGCATACTTTGGGTTCCCTCATTACCATTTCAGTTGGCTCGTTTACATAATAACACAGAACAGAAGATCATTTGCATAAAATTAAAAAAAAAATCAAATAACTGAATGTTGCTTTTATTTGGGAAGGCGCAGAGAAGGAGCCTGTGAAGTTATTTATATCCCCAAAGTCCCGAGGAGCTGCATCGGCAGGGAACCGTGCTTTCCACACAGAATGGGGCTTGACCACTTCAATTTATTCATGGAATATTCATGGAATATCAGCTCACGCCGTGGAAGGATTTTTTTTTCAGCAGCTGGGTTTGGAGCTGTCGGGAAATCCCCTCCCAGCTGCAGCGGGAGCAGCACCACTCGGAGCCAGACAAAGTCAATTCCCTCGGCTCGGCTCCGCACCTGAGGGGCTGGGAATGAGGGCTCTGCTCCTTGGAGACGGTTGGTGTGCTGGAAAAATGCCTTGGAAAAACGTTCTTCTCTTCCAGCACTTCTGCCTCGTGGTCATTTACCTCATCTGGGGGGTTTGCACCCAACCCCTCCTTGGTGCTGGGGCGCTCCAGCACCGTCATCCACCAGCAACAGCCCCAGCAAAACTCCTCCTGCACCATCATCCACCTCCAAGAGCCCAGCAGAGCTCCTCCTGCAGCATCATCCACCACAAAAACCCCAAGGAAAGCTTCTCCAGCACCATCACCCACCACCAACAGCNCCCCAGCAAAACTCCTCCTGCACCATCGTCCACCACCAAGAGCCCCAGAAAAGCTCCTCCTGCACCATCATCCACCTCCAAGAGCCCAGCAGCGCTCCTCCTGCAGCATCATCCACCTCCAAGAGCCCAGCAAAGCTTCTCCAATGCCTTCATCCATCCCCAAGAGCTCCAGCAAAGCTCCCCCTGCAGCATCACCCACCCCCAAGAGCCCAGGAAAGCTCCTCCAAGACCTTCATCCACCACCAAGAGCTCCAGGAAAGCTCCTCCTGCACCATCAGCCACCACCAAGACCCTGAGGAAAGCTCCTCCTGCACCATCATCCACCTCCAAGAGCCCCAGAAAAGCTCCTCGTGGGCTTCCTGGGCTTCCTGTCAAGTCTTGATAGAATCACAGGATCATTTAGGTTGGAAAACACCTCCAAGACCATTGAGTCAGACTTTTGATCCATCGCTACCGTGGCAACCAAACTGCAGCACCGAGTGCCAGGTGCCAGAAGGAATCGCCCTCCCTATTTCCATGGCCAAATATTCCCAGATGAGCAGCCCTTGGCCTTCCTATGGGTTGGGTCAACACTGCTGCTGGAGTAGCCAGAGACATTTGGGCTGTGTCTGTGTTCCCAGCATGGAAAGACCTGGAAGTGTTTAGGTTGGAAGGGAAATGTGAGCCTGAGCAGTGAAACTGGGCCTGATTTGGTGTTCCAGGTGTGTGCAAAGTGGCTGGATTTACACGAGAAAGGTTTGGTGGGACACATCTCAGGCCAAATCCTCATTTCATTTCCAAGCTTCCAAACTTGCAGCATCTTTCTGGACACTTGGAATGTCCCTTGAGGTTTGCAGAGGGGTCATGAGAGCTGAGCCTGGCCCAGGAGTGCCCAAAGCCTACGGAGCACTGAGGGATTTATTCCAGCCACGCCTGGTGCAACCATCACCAAAATTAAACTACAACCCTGTAACAAACTCTTCTCTACATTTTTCCCACTGGTGCAAATCCTCCTGTAGATTTTTGGGATGAGCAGTGCCAAATTCGGCAAGTTCTTGCAGCACAGATGGAAGCTTGGAAACGTGATCCTGAGCTGTCTCCTTTCCCTGTGCTTTGGGATCCAGGGGCACAGGGACAATGGGAAAATGTTTTGCTGGGACTTCCCTGTCCCTCAGCATGATGCTCCCAAAAAATGTCAGTGCAGGCGTGCGAGGGCTGCCCTGACCCTCCTGGGAATGCCAACTTGAATGGGAATTGTTGGGAATGGGTGTGGTGGGGCCCAGCTCTCTGAGCCTGCCAGGCTTGGAATTCTGCCCCAAATATCCACATGGCCTTAATAATAATCCTGTTCCCTGTTCCCACACTGCTCCATGGCCTCACCAGGGCTGCCACAGACAGAGCTCCACCCCACCAAGGTGTCGCTGGAGCTGGACCAGAGGAAACCACATCTTATTGTCCCATGGAAAATCCCCTGGCAGAGCTGGGGTGGGATGGGAGGGAGATCCTGCATGGTTCCACTGCTGGTCCTTCATCAGAAGCATTTGGGAGGGCAAGATCTCCTTTGTGGGATTCCCCATCCCAAAAAACCACGTGTGCCTACCAGGAACCTCAGCTCAGAGATCTTTCACCTCTGTCTCAGTCCAGATCCCAGGGTGGATCCCACCAGAAGCCTGGAAGAGCATGCACAGGGAATACTCAGCTTGGGACAGACCCAGTCCTGACATCCTGCCTGTCTCCACAGCCTGAGCACGATGTCCGTGGTAAATCTGCTCCCTCTTCCAGGTGCTGCTCCTACTCCATAAAAAAGGAGGTGATGGTTCCTCAAGTCCTGCAAACATTAATCCTGCAGGGACAAGGAGGCCCCGGCCACTTGGAATATTTCCTTGTGTCCTGTGCTGAATAATCAGAAGGAAAAACCTTTTCCTTCCCCAATTACACTGGGAACCCTGAGAGATTCCCATTGGTGTCCCTGCTGGATGGGCCTTCTCCAGGTTCCTCCATCCCAGACACAAACGCAGCCGGGGGGAATCCACCACAGAATTTCACAGCTCACTGCTTTAATAAATGTCTGGAAAACGCAGAGTGGGATTGAGTTAGGGCCTTTCCAAGGCACTAACAGTTTGGAACACGTGGATCATGCATGTGGGAATAGTCCTGGCCTGGAAAGCAGGGGTAAGACCCAAGCAGCTCCAAGAGACAGCGCTCTGGATCCGCTTGGAAGCTGGATCCAATAAAGGGCAATCCCTTGGAGCTGGGAAAACAGGACAACCATCCTGCTGAGACCCCAGCCGTGCTGTGGGGGATTCCAATGCCATTGGGAAGTGCTGTTCCATGACATGGGACAGATGCTCTGCCTGCTTATAATGAGAGAAATAATTACGACCACTGTTAATTGCCAAAAAATAAACTCACTTCCCTGGCTTCCCTGCTCAGCAGAGCCTGCAGAGGACGTGGAATTGCCTTTGCTTTACACACAGTGTGGCCAGGGGGAGAAAAAGGACGTGTCCCTGAGGCTCCTGGCTCAGCCCTGGAGCATCCCAGAGGGAATTGCCAGCCCCAGACCCAGCATTTTATTGCCAAAAGTGGAAGATTTGGCCAAAGCCGGGTGATCCTTGGGCAGAGCTGGGTGCTGAGCCCGGCCCTGGGAAGCCTCTCCTGATTTGCAAGGGAAATGCTGGGTAAATAATCCTCATTACCAGGAAGCTGCCCCTTCCAGATCGAGTTCACTTGTTATTCTGATCACCCGATAAGCCTCATTTGCCTAATTTTTTTCTTTCTTCCACACTCTGGCCTCACTGTCACAGCTTGAGCGGGGTTTTGTTACCCTGGGTAATATTTTTACTCCGTGTGCTCGTCCTGACTGAAGGATTTGCAATTCCTTCACCTCCACCAGGGCTGGGGGCTCTCAGGGGTGAGTTGTGTTTTTTCCCCTTGGTTCTCCCTGCTGGCTGAGAACGGCACAGCTCATCACACCCACCAGGCTCTCAGGAGCTGCCCAGGCCCATAACCAGGAAAATAAACATGGGAGCAGGTTTTTTGAGGCCTCCCCCTTGGAATTATTCCCAGCTGCTTTGTCGCTGGCACCATCCACAGCCCCATCCTTATCCCCATCCCCATCCCTATGTCCATCCCCATCCCTTTTCCCTGCAGGCAGCAAGACCAGAACCCAGTCCCCATCCCCATCCCCACCCTCATCCCCATCTCCATCCCCATCCTATCCCATTCCCATCATAATTTCCATCCCATTTTCCATCCCCACCCTATCCCCATCCCCATTCCTATCCCTTTCCCCATCCCAAACCCCATCCCCAACCCCATGCCGTCCCTATCCCACTCCCCATCCCTATTCCCATTCCCATCCTTATCCTCATTCCCACTCCCAACCAGGCAGTTCCCCCCTGTTTTCCCTCTCTCCCCCAGCCTGACCCGGAGCAGGAGGATGATGCAGATGAGATGCAAAAGAGAGGGACAGGGATTTGCATCCTTTGCTCCATGCAGAGGCTGCCTGGAACGGCCCCAGGGAATGGCTTTGCAGCTCTCCTGGGGGTGTCGATGTCTCTGCTGGCCCACGAGGGATTTTCTGGCTGTGGAATTTGAAGGGCTTGGGCTGTGCAACCTTTCAAAGTCCTGCTCCTCCCTGTGCAAACGCAGCTGCAGCTGTTGCAATTAACTGGCTCCTTTCTTTCTATTAATGACTTTTTTGTTTTCTGTAAAACTCCCTGAATTTGAACAGATTAAGACGCTCTCCCCTTCCATTCCAGAGCTCTGCATCCCCCCTGCTCCCACAAAGCCCCGCAGCTCCTCACCCTGATGGAGAGGGGCTTGGTGGTCCCCCAAACCCAGCTCATGGCTAATCCCAGAAATTCCAGACGTGGATTTTACTGTGTTTGATGCTCTTTTCCTTAACAGGGAAGAACTTTCCTGCCTGTAGGAAACAAAACTCTTTGGCCCAGTTTTACAGCATCTCATCCAAAAGGTCCCTCCCGCCCGAGAGGAGCGCGCTGGGGGTTGGACCCCGGGGTGTCCATGGGTACATCCCAAGGGATTGGGCAGCACCGGGAGGGACAATCCCGGCACGAGCGGGGCCGGGGCAGCCGCCGGCCCGTTCCTGTGTCTCTCTGGCTCCTCCTGAAGGAGACAGCCCCGCGCAGCTGCCGGAGCAGGGAAGCAGGGCAGGGATCGCTCCTGGTCCGCAGGAGGGGCGGCGGTTTGGGGTGGGATGGGAGCAGCGTGGGGAACGGGAGCGGAACACGGACCCCACCCTGGTGGGGTTTTATGGTGCTGTCCCTGCCCACTGCGGCTCCATCGGCACCGCAGATCCCATATCCTGGGTCAGCAGGAGCTGGCACGGCCCGAGCCGGGGCTTGGAGGGATGGGGAGTGGAGGGATGGGATTTGGAGGGATGGGATTGCAGGGATAGGGATTGCAGGGATGGGATTTGCAGGGATGGGGATTGCTGGGATGGGATTTGGAGGGATGGGGATTGGAGGGATGGGGATTGGAGGGATGGGGATTTGGAGGGATGGGGAGTGGAGGGGTGGGGATTGAAGGGATGGGGATTGGAGGGATGAGGACTGAAGGGACAAGGATTGGAAGGACACTCCCTTGCAGGGACTGTCCCAGGAGGATGGAAGGAGCAGCCTTGGGTTCAGATCCTGCTTTACAGCCCTTTTCCATGCAGGCAGCCAGAAGAGATCCCATCCTTTGAGAACAGGACAGGAGGTGGGCCCAGGCCTGCAGGACACAGCCCTTTCATTTAATCTCCTTATCCCCAGGGGCTTGGAATTTTTACCCTGGGCTTGGATTTTGTATTCTGCTGCCATTCTCTGACTCCCAAATCCTGACAGTGGTAATAAACCTCTCCCTGCTTTGCTGGGAAGAGTTTTCCCAGTCAGGCTGAGCCCAGGCTGAAAGGATGACCCGCTGTGCTGGGTTGCTCCAGGGCCACCAAGCCCTGGATGCCCTCCCTGTCCCTGCTCCGTGCCAGAAAACCCAGCTGGCACAGCCTCCCCAGCCAAGGCACAGCCCTTTTCTTTTTCCTGGGACAAATATTTCATGTTAATTGTCACTGGCTTTCTGTGGGATGGGCTGCAGTGGGAAGGCAGGAGCAGCTCCAAGGGGGCAGGAAAGGAAAAAGGGATGGATGCTTGGGAATGGAGCAGCCCCCCGTGGGTTGAAGCTGCAGAATCCGAATCTTTTGGGTTGGAAGAGACCTTTAGAAGTCATTTCTCCAACCCCAAAGCTTGTACTCAGCTGGGCTAAAGGCTGGAATATCATCCTGGGGTATTCCCCTGTGTGGCTCCTGGGGGGAAATTGCTGTGCCCAGCATGGAGCTTAAAGGGTGACAGAATTCCTGTGCTTCCCGGGGACAGGCAGGGCAGACACTTATTTTCCTGTTTGCTTAGGTCACCTGAAGTGAATCACATCCCTGGGCTCCAGAATAGCTGTGGAAGTTTCTCCCTGGGGTCTCAGTCACCCCAGAGAGGAAACAGGAAGACCAGAAGTTAAATATTAACTGACTGCTTGAAGGTGAAACCCAAAGGGAACACATTTCCCCGTGGTCCCAGCAGGTGTGGAATGAGTGAGGGAGTTATTTCCAGACATCCTCAGCAAGTACAAACCTTCTCAGGAGTTAATTGTCCCCCATAAACTCCTTAATCCTGCAGTCCATGGAGATGGGATTTATGGCCCACTTTCTCTGGGTTAAAAATCTCTGTTGAAGTGGATTTAAATAGCGAATTATTATTAAATCAGGGCACCAAACATCCAGACACTCCATGTCACATCCTTCCCTCTGAGCACCCCAGGGTTCACTGACCATGAAGGTCCAAAGGTTTGGAGATTTTGGAGCAAAGGAGGCTCAGGGGGCCCTGCTGGCTCTGCACAGCTCCTGCCAGGAGGGGCAGCCAGGGGGGATTTGGGATTTTCTCCCAGGGAACAGGGACAGGAGCAGAGGGAACGGCCTCAGGCTGGGCCAGGGGAGGCTCAGGTTGGACAGCAGCAGGAATTTCTCCATGGAAAGGCTGCCCAGGCTCTGGCAGAGGCTGCCCAGGGAGGTTTGGTGTCCCCTGGAGGTGCCCAAGGAAGGCCTGGATGTGGCACTCAGAGCTCAGGGCTGGGGACAAGGTGGGGATGGGTCACAGGTTGGACTCCACAGTCTTGGTGCCCAAATCGGAACCCTTATGGCATTGGAGAGAGGGAGTTGGAAATGTTAGTTTTTATTTTATTAACTTAGACTTTAATTAAAAAAAAATTCTATTTTATTTTACTTTTTTATCATTTATTAACAGAAACCACTGCTTTCCTGCAGCTTTTCCCCAGCAAAGCATCCTCTTCACATCCCCATTTCTCCCCCGGAGTGCAGAGGGCCCTTAGGCCTTCCCTGAATTCTTCCTTTTTTCTCCCCTTTTCCCCTTTGGTGACATTAACCCGGAGCTCTGTCACCCCAGATCTCCTCTGGAACGTTTTGTGTCCAATAATCCCCACCTGAGACGAATCCCCTGTGAAAAGAAGGAAAAACCCTGTGGAGCCCATCCCGAGCAGAGCCAGCGCTGCCACCCAAACTGCTCCATGGAAAAATGTGCCCGTGGCAGAGCTCCCTGAATGTTTCAGGCAGGATATTGCCTGCTCCTGGATGCGGGAGCCTCTCGCCACTGCAATAACATTCCCTGAGCTCGGCGTTCCGGGGAAGCGGGAGCGCGGCCCAGACGCCTTGGGAGGTGCTGGGGAATGGGGAATGTGGAGCTGCTGTCACCCCCCACTCCGTGCTCAGGGAATGCTCTGCACAGGGATGGGCTTGGAAAAGCCGGGGATGACCGAGGGGGTTTTGCTCCCTGCCCTCCCCACGGGGTAAATCCAGGCCGGGGAGCCGGGATGGCTCCAGGAGCTCTGTGCCAGCCAGCCCGGCCCCTCCAGCCCATTCCCAGCTCCTGCCAACCTGGACACTGCTCCTTCCTCTGCAGAGCAGCTCCTGTCCCTGCCAGGCTGCCTGGGACCCCACGGCTCCAGCCCCCTGCATGGGCACAAACTGTCCAGGAGGGATTTTGCTTGGATCGCTGCTTGGCTTGGCTTAGCCCATGCCGGGGAAAACTCCTTGGATTCATAGAGCCTGAGGCTGGGATGGCATCGGGGCGTCTTGCTGGCCATGAGGCACCTCCAGGTTGTCTGTGTGCTGAGCCAAGAGGGATTTCACTGCCAGAACAGCAGCCCTTGCTCCACATCCGTCCAGAGCTGCCGAATCCATCATTTTTCCATGGGATCTCTCACAGCCAGCAACACTTCTTCCCAACCAGCGCCAAGCAGTCCCTAATCCCAGCCTGAGTTCTGTGTGGTTTCCATTCCTGGGTTTGGTTGTCCCACGCTGGACCCTGCTGGGTTTGCTGCCACCCCAGCGTCTCGTTGTGGGTGGACATTCCTGCCCCGGGTGCCTCTGGTGGTTTTTCCAGGGAGAGCCGTCGGCTCCTGGCTGGCCAGGCCAGCAGGGGCTGGTCCCTCTCCAGCCTCCAGCGAACAAGGAACTGATTCAGGAGGAAATTCAGTGAGTGCTCCTGTCCCTTCACACCTTCCCACTCCAGGACAGACATGGAGAGCAAAGAGCCGTGTTTGGGATGTGGCTCTGGACAGTGTCACCCGCTCTCGCCCATCCCGGGCCTTTCTCCTTGATCCAACACAAATCCTGCAGGCAGACAGATCCATCTCCTGATGTGGCTCACGGTGGTTTCATGGAGCTGGGGGACAGCGCTGGAGGGGCTCTTGATTTACCCCAAAATAAGATGAGCAGAAATTCCGTGGGAAGGGGAGCAGCGCTCGGAGAGGCTCCTGCGGACCCCGCGAGTTTGGATCGGGATCTGCTGCCGGGATCCATAAATAGAATTGGAGCCACTGCAGCCCCCAGGAGCTGTGAGAGGCATTCAGAGCTGCCAATTAACAGCTCCTGCAGCCCCCTCTCCCCCCTGGGCTCGGCTCCTGCTCCCCGTGTTTAACCCGCTGCCCATAATCCCCCCTCGCCTCCCCGCCCGGCGGCACCTGAATGCTTTACAAGACAAACACCTAATCCCGCGTGGAAATTAGAGCCACATAATATCTCTTTTCATTCTTTGCCGAGGTGTTGAGTCTGATTACAGCACACACTGTTTGCTTTGTGCCAGGGTAAAGCCCCTGTAATTTCTCGGCGAGTCAACATCGTTCCAGCGAGGAGGCTGAAAATCTGCAGGCTACTGTGCAAACGAGCTAGCAAATATTAATCCACGGTAAATGATCTGGGAGGGGGAGGCAGGGCAGGGGGAGGAGGGTTATTTATACCCCCCCAGAGATTAATAATGCCAAATTAAAAATGAAAAAAAAAATAGGAGGATGAGGAGCGTGACACATTCCTGCTGCCACCGTCTCTGTGATTTCCTGGGGGGCTGCTAAAGGAAGGGAAAACACCCCAACTCAGAAGATCCTGGAATGTCCTGAGTTAGAAGGGGCTCACAGTGATCCCCAAATCCCAGGATGGATCCCCCCATGGCTCCCAGGAGCTTTAGAGGGTGACAGAGATGGGTCGAGCTCCTTGTGCTGTGCTGACCTGTGGCACCCCTGACCTGCCCCAGGCTTCCCACGAGGAGAAAGTCACTAAATAGTGCTGTGACTCAGTTTCCCCATCTTAAAGCACAGAATATTGATGCTTTCCAATTCCCAAGGGCATCCTACATGGATGAGAGGAATGGATGCTCAGTGCTACGGGTGCCACTCCATAAATTTCAACCAAGGACGTGTGGAAAGTCTGTGCCAGGTGCTGTTTTCCCAAATTAAGGAAGTGGCTGGGGGGATCTGCAATGCCCCAGGCTGGGCACAGACACTTTACTCTTCATCACTGGTTTGCTGGGAGGACTGGGAAGGCTCTCCTGTGATCCCCAAAAAACCCTCATTCCCATCTCCTGCATGGTGAGGATGCCACCTCCCCAATGCCCTGCTCAGCATCCAGCCTGCCCACGGTCCTGGGGTGTTTCCCAGACGGGAGACCCCTTGTTTCCCACTTTTACAGACCCCCAGGCATGGGGATCTGAGGTTGGAACCCCTTCTTACCCCCGTGGCTCCCTGCAAGCTCTGCCCCGCCGGAGCAGCAGCAGCAGCACCTTCACCAGGGCTCTGCAATCCAGCTCTTGGGCTCTTCCCAGGAAAAACACCACCTCGGGCTGCGATGCAACAAGAGTGACGTTGTCTGGAAAGAAAGGAGGATTTGCTTTAACCTGTGTGGGTTTGCAAGCAAAGCACCCCGGCGGCTCCAGGCGAGACTGTGCCCTGGAGCCCGGCCAGGGATGGGACGGATCCTGCTCCGTATCCCGGCCCTGCAAACTCCTTCCCGGTGCTTTCAGGGCGGCTCACGCTGGGTTTCCAGCGGGGGAGCCCAGGTTATCCCTGTGCCCAGGCTCGGGGCAGGACGGAGGCGCCGGGAAGGCCGGCAGCATCCCGGCTCCATCCTCCCGGCTCCATCCTCCCGGCTCCATCCTCCCGGCTCCATCCTCCCGGCTCCATCCTCCCGGCGGTGGCACGGGCAGGGACGGCGGGAGGTTATTGCATCCACGTCAGCCGGGTGTTAACGAAGGAAAGCCAGGCCTGGGCACTGCATCCCCCTTAAATCTTTGGGAAAACGTGCGCTGGGGGAGGAGGGGAATTATTGCTCCCAGCGGGGGCCCCGGGGTCACTGCTGGAGCCGCGGTGCCCACGGTCCCGCACAGCCCCAGCAGCTCCCGGCGACCCTGCTCCCTCCAAAACCCTCCGGAGGGATTCTAATTAAATAAAAAAGGCTAATTCGACTAACTGAAGCAGGATGAGGTGCACTGGATGGGTCCACATCCATCCCAGCACGCTGAGGGCACAGGGGTGGTGGCACATCCCTGCCCAAGCTCCTGGATGTGGCCTCTCCCGTGCTCCCGGTGCCCACTCGGAGGGATGGGGTCCGTGCCCAGCCGGGATTCAGCCTCCCTGGAGCTGCAAAGGCAGGGAACTGTTTCTCCAGCACTCAAGTTTTTCTTTCAGACTCCGAGCTGCCTTGCCAAGTGTTATAAAAATATATCAGTGTGAGCCAAAACATTTAGCACTCCACTTATTACTTTAAGGTTATAGGTTAAACAAATTCCTTCTCAGAATTTACTGTGTTCATTTTAGCTTCACAACACAGCCCTGCTAGCGGTGGATATATTTCACACTGTAATTCCTCCCTTATGGATTGCAGGGGGGGGGAGAAGGAGAAGAGGAAAGGAGCTTTCTAAATTTTTATGTGAACAAAAGCTACTATATAAACTAGCTGCAAACAAGTCCTCTGCAAGAGATAGTTTGTAAAACTTATTTTCCTGTAACCAATAAAAGCAAGAATGAAAGGTAAAGTTTGTTTTTCCCTTACCTAATAACTTCATTTTTTTCCTAGGTTTTTGCCTTTTTTGGGGGGCAATAAAGCCTAAAAAGAAAATAAAGAGCCCAGTTCACACCTTGGGCAAGCAGGTGGAATTGTAGCAGTGAAAGTGCAGCTCTGTGAGCTGGGCTTAAACCCCTCCTGGGTGGTGCATGGATTCAGATAATGGGAATGGGTTGTCCAGGGAAGCTGTGGCTGCCCCATCCCTGGGAGTATCCAAGGCCAGGCCGGACGAGGTTTGGAGCAACCTGGGACAGTGGAAGGTGTCCCTGCCCATGCTGGGGTGGATCAAGGTGATCCTTAAGGTCCCTTCCAACCCAAACCAGTCTGGGCCACAGCTACACCTTATGCTGCCATTTCAGTCATTCAGGGAAATGCTGGAAGCAGATCCAGGAACACAGAATCCCAAAATAGTTTGGGTTGGAAAGGATCTTAGAATCTCATCCAGTGCCACCCCCTGCCATGGGCAGGGACACCTTCCACTGTCCCAGGTTGCTCCAAACCTCGTCCGGCCTGGCCTTGGATACTCCCAGGGATGGGGCAGCCACAGCTTCTCTGGGCACCCTGTGCCAGGGCCTCCCCACCCTCCCAGGGAGGAATTCCTTCCCAAAATCCCACCTAACCCTGCCCTCTGGCAGTGGGAAGCCCTTCCCCTTGCCCTGCCATGATCTGTCCATACAAAAATCCCTCTCTCTCCTTTGTAGAAGCCCCCTTACAGTACTGGGAGGATTTTTACTTGGTGCTCCAAGCTGCTGCTCTGGTTTCTATGGAACAGACCTCCTCAAAAGGGCTTAAAAAAAAAAAACCCCACAAAAAAAAAAAGCATCAGGTCCGGTTCACATTTGGGGTTTGGATTTCACCTCGGAGGGGAGGGAAGAGGGAAATCAGACATGGAGGTGTCGTGTCTGTGAGCTCATAAACCGGGGCCAGCAGCTTGAAGATGGAGGAGCTGAGGGACTGTTTAGAGGTTTCCATCACCTAAATGAGGAGGTGGAGGAAGTCTGGATGATAGTAACCCCATATTAAAAAATTCTGCCCTGTCAACAGGCGAGGAACTACACGGTGGAAATCCGTCTGTGCCTGTGGAACTGTGAAACCAGATGTCTCCCAGCAATAACTGTCCTGGGAAGGACGACAGGAACACGTTTGCCTACGATTTAGGGGGAAAAAAAAAAAAAAAAATCCCAGCCGTGGTTTCAATTAAAATGGCTCAACCCAAATATTGCTGCTATTAATGGGATGTCCAGCTGTGACACCACCACGGAGTATCCGTGCACAACATCTGCAGCGGGATCCCAGCGCCCGTGCAGGGCAGCCGAGGAGCTGGGACGCTGCTCAGTGTTCCTGGTGGCTCAGCCAGCATGAAAGGAAAAATCCAGGCATGGGAGAGGCTGAAGGCAGTGCAAACCATGCCTGATTCCCATCTTTGGGGAGATGAGGGTTTGGGGATGTAAAATTGGGAACATGGCGTAAAACCAAGCTTTGGACACAGCAGAAACAAGTTTTAGTTACTGCAAAAGGAAGAAACCACTTTGCATTTTCCCCAAAGCTGGAAGAAGCAGCACTTGGATTCCTTGCAGGTTTTAACCTGTGTTTAAAAATCCCAAACCCAATCCCAAGCTCCAGCGCTGGGATAGGAGCTAGTAAAGCCAAGGGCTGCACAAAAGGAGCTGTTCCCACCCTTTCAAGGAGTGTGGCCTTGCAGTGTGGAAACTCTGGAAAGACATTCCTTGTTCCCTGGATGAGATCTGGTGTTTCTGTGCCCTGAGAGGGGAGGCAGACGTGGGATGAGCATCCAAAACTGTGTCTGGGATGGTGGGAAGGAGCTGCCACCAGTGCATGTGAGGGGCTGGCAGAGCTTCCTGAAAACAGTCATGGAATCATGGAATCATTTAGGTTGGAAAGGACTGAGTCCAACTCTTCTCCCACTAAGCCATGTCCTCAGGTGCCACATGTGGCTTTTAAATCTCTCCAGGGATGGTGACAAGCAAATGTTGGAATGAAGCTGGATGGATGGGCTGACTTTGCAGCCTGATTCCTTCTGAAATCCCTCTCTCGAGGTCCTGTTCCTTAGAGATTCCTACAAACTAAGCAGTGCCTCAGGAGTTAAAATCACAGATCCTACAAGACTTGGAAGACTTGGAATAAAGGCCCTCGTTCCAGCTTGGGAAGGCAGAGGGATGCTGGAAGGATGCAGAGAGAAGGCAAGGCAGGGGAAATGTGTGCCCTTGGGCACTGGTGTGGGTCCTGTAGGAAAACATCATCAGTTGTAGGAGAAGAAGGCAGAAAAATATGGATTTCCTAGAAATTATTAAAGCTGAAGAAGGAACTTGGGGAAAAAAAGTGTGTGTGTCAGAAATCACTGATTCTGTGGAGAAATAAGAGGAGGAGGAAGGTGTGCAGGGAGGTGGGAAGCTCCAGCCCTGTCCTCTTTGCATTCTGGTTCTTCTCTTCAAGAGAAAAGGAAACAGAAAAAAAAAAAAAAACCCAAAAAAAAAAAAACCAGAAAAGGAGGGGGGAAGCACCAGGCCTGTCCTCTATGCATTAAAGTTCCCCTC
>VZRZ01005093.1:531811-627361 GCA_013398175.1 Climacteris rufus | reverse complement strand
CCAAAAACAGAAAAACCAGAAAAGGATGGGGTAGGAACAGGGATGGAACACAAGGATGAAAATCGCCCTTCAGCTGGCAGTCCTCAACTTTGTAACCCCCAAATGCGAAACATTTGCAAAAAAGTCATCTCAGACATCCCCTCTCCCGAGGAGACACTTCAAAGCTTTCCCAGAGCTGTCACTGAGCTTCCCTGGAGCCTCTCCAAAGCCTCTTGGAAGAATCCACGGTCTCAGCTTGGCAATTTCCTAAAGTGGCGACTCGGCAGTTTGGGAAGCCCCAAAGTAAAGGAAACAGCTGTAGGACTGTGTTGCATTAGGAAACTCAACAGGGATGGCAATTCATGTTCAATTAGGTGTCAAATTGATCTCCCCAATTTCCCTGTTGCTGCACGGGGTGGAGAAGGGAGGGCCTTGGGCTGCCAGGGTGTTGATCTGGGTACACACAGGGCCTCACCAGGTGCTCCTTTATCAAAATAACCTGCACTGGGGATGGATTTGGGCCTTAAATCCCCAAAATGTGATGGTTCTGATAATGCAGAGTGGTCGGTGAGGGCTGGCCTCTCTCACACAAAGATCAGAACATCACCAAGGTGTTCACTGGGATGTCTGTTCTCAAAGCTGGGTCAGCTCCTCTGGTGCAGCAAAGGGGTCCAAATTATCTTTTAAACCTGACTAGATCATTCCTGTCATGTTAACAACCCATTCCAGCCCTTGTTCCCACTCTCATACCCCTCTGAACATGTTTGTATCCTCAGCTAAAAGTTGTTCCTTGAGGCCCTGCCTTGTAACAGGCCCCTCATTCTCTTCAGCAGCAAGGAAGGGGCAGACAGGATTCATTTGGGATAATTAATTTCACAAGGAGGGCATTTTACTGAGGGGCATCATCAGCACACCTCGAACTTCCTGCTTATTCTGGGGCTCCAGGCTGCACTAAAGCTGCAGCTCTCTCAGCTTCCTGGCAATCAGGAAAATGATGGAAAATTTGCAGAGTTCGCTCTTCCTTCAGTTTTTCCTCATGGAGATCTTACATAATTCTTTACAGGACCACGACCCACTTCTCTAAGTGAGATTTGGTGGGATTTTTGGAAGCAAAATCTCACAGTCACAAGCCTGAGGCACGAATGTCTCGGAGGGATTTGCTCTGCGCTTGCTCTCCACGATTAATATTCCTCCTGCACTTCAGTGCGGAGTTGTGGGTCAGCCAGGGGTGCTCCCAGAAGGAGACAGGAGTTCCTCAGCCAGGAAGAGTTTGCAGATGTCTCAATTCATCCCTCACTTTTCCATGGTTTGGTTTGGTTTGGTGTTACCTGTCCTGCCCTTGGATTCCCGGGGGAAAACACTTCTGGGAGCTTCCCTGTGGGGACACCCCCTCCCTGGCTCCAAAGGGAAGATTTTCCTGGTGCTTTCTCCTGCTGCTTTCCCTCCACATGACCTCAGCTTCATCCAAACCCATCCATTCAAGGTCCTCTTTCAGAGGCAAAGCACAGAAACCTCCAAATTTTTCCATCTAGACCTATGCCCTGTTGCATCCCCAACCTCCTGGAATGCCCCTGCTCTGTCCCACACCATCCCTGCTCAGTGCACAAAACCCTCCCACTTTTTCCATCCAGACCTGTGCCCTGCTGCATCCCCAACCTCCTGGAATGTCCCTGCTCTGTCCCACACCACCCCTGCTCGGTGAGGGGGTGCTGCTGTGTGCATGGCTTGGATGGCTTTGATTTTTCCTGCCCGGGACAAGGAGCAGTGTAATGTCTGTCTGCTTTTCCTGCTTGTCTCGTTCCTACAAACCACATGTTCTTCCTTCCCCGGCAGCTCCGTGTTTATTAAGCTGCAAAAGGAGCTCTCTGCAGCAGCAGTGGCGACTTGGCCGGGCTCCAAGGGGACCCTCAGTCACTTCATTTGCACAGGCTGCAATAAGAGGAGGGGGAACCCGTCGGGGAGCAATTCCAGCACTCAGACGCCTGCGCCGAGCTCTCATTTCTACCTCATTAACTTTACAGTTTGACAACTTCACAAGCCAGGGACTTCTGTCGGGATTGCTGCTGCACAGCCCAGTGGCAGACACCCTCTCCCAGCCTGCAGGTTACCTCATGCACTGCTGCAATGGGTTTTCCTGCAGCTCTTGGCTGGCAGGGCGTCCCTGGGGGTCACCTCAGGGCCCCCTCGCTGCTGTGACGGCTCCTCCAGGTGAGCGCCTGGTCATGGTCTCACACACCATGCACGGCTCCCTCCTTGCCCTGCCCAGACAAAGGGAAAGCCAGACTTATGGCAAAGTTAGTTAAAATTAATTAGCTCTCTAAGAGCAGGACAGGACCCAGTGCCCTCTTCCCAGTGTTCAGTGGTCTCAGCACAGACGCTGAATTAAAAACTCTGTTTTCTTTTGCCGTAAAGAAAACGACTCCGAGGCGCCCAGGGAGAGGCGAAGGGTTGGAAACACAACTTTTATAACCCTTCCTCTGTTTATAAGGATGGTTTAACCTTTCAGAATTTCCAAGAGCTCATTGCACAACCCCTATCTGGGCTGGCTGGGGCCTTGTGCCACGGCAGGTGAGTCAGGGATGGAGCAGGAGCCTCTGGGAGGGAGGAGGAAGAGCCGTGAAACACAAACACCCGGAGCTGGAGTGCCTTAGGAGAAGCCCAGAAGAAATAGCTGGGAAAGGTTATAAATTCTCATGCTCCAGTGCTCTGCAAAGCTCAAACTAGCAGGGGGAAGGACAACCTTTCCCTTTTGGACACATTGGCTGCCTGCTTGATGTTCTTCTCAGTTGGCCTGAGTCACTCCTGAAGATGAGGGAGACCCAACTTGATTAAATTCCTCACTCAAAGCCCTTCCAGGGGATTCCTGCAGCTCAAGCCAAAGCTGGTTTATAGAGGAGGCAATGAATCCATCACTGCCTGGGATTTCAGATCCAACCCCAGGCTGGTGGAGGCAGGAAATGATGAGCTGGAGACAACAGCTCCGAGGTTGGCGTTGTCCTTGGTGAGACACTCATCACCGAGGCAGCCAGCCAACGGTGCAGTCTGGGCACATTGACCCAGATTGAGCTTTCAGACCCTTTCAGCAGCTCAGGCTGATCCCACACCTCAAGGAAATATAGAAAACCCAGGCGTTTAACTGGGAAAATGCCTCTCCTATTGTGCTCAGCAACAAAGGCCTGAAAAGCCTCTCCAGAAACCTCCCCACACTCCTCTGCAGCCCAAAGGCCATATCGCACAGAAATCATGTTGGGAACATGGACAGGACATTTGTTTGGCTGCAGAGGGGCTGCTCCATGGGATGAGAGCGGGATCATGAGAGGGAACACGGGGAGGTCACGGGAGGGACTGAAGGGGAAGGCGAGGAGGGGAACCCGCGGGGTGTCCGACCTTTGAGCCTTTGTCTGGAACCAGCACCGACGTGCAGAAGAGGTTTCTTCCTGGTAGCAAGAGCAAATGGCAGGGTCAGGTCCTTCCTCAAGCTGAGAGAGATGAGATTAGATAAGAACAGGTCCGTGTAGTGCTGAATCTGCACCTGGCACTGCCCAGAGGTGTGGGATGAATTCCTGCCATCCCCAACCCACGGCAGCGTGTGGGAGCCTTCTCCTCTCACAGGGGGAAGCCCAGCAGGAGCTTTGTCCTGCAGATCAAGTCAAAGCTGTGATCCCCTGGACTTCCCAAGGGTCAGCATGGACCGGACTCCACGGTGGGAGTCACTCACCAGGAACAGCGCAATTCCACTCGGGAAGATTTAGAGGGAGAAGATAAAACGTGGGGCATAACCCCCTCCAGTTACAAAGTTATTCTATTTTCCCTTTCCTCCAAAAGAAGATCAAAGAGGCGTTTGATGAAATTAAAACTTGGGGCCAGCTCTTTTGATGGCATAAATTGACTTCCCTCCAACTTAGCGCAGGTGAGAATCTGACTTTATCTATTTAAATAAAACCTGGTGCAGCGCAAGGGGTTGTAAACTTGGGCAACTCAGCGAGGCAAGGTTATTGTTACAGCAAATAGCTGGGAGCTGCCAAAATGGTTGGAGTTAGATGTGAATTGGGATAGAAAAGGTCATGGATGTAATAAAAACGGGAGTATCAGGCTGGATTAGTTCACCAGAAAGCGAACAAAGGGATGGGGTGCTTGGAAAAATGTGGTGAATCCCTCCAACCCTTTGAAAGCAGCCCCTGCTCAGCCACAGTTTGCTGCTGGTTGGGCAAAGGGTTGGGCACAAAATGCCCACAAGGTGAATTTAATGGAAATTCTTCATCTTCCCTGAGCCAGAGCGGAGCAGGCTCCTGATGAAAGCTCGTTACTCCCGTGCTGTTAATTTCTGGGGCTCAGCTGGGGGTTGGAACCAGCAATCCCTGCCTTGGAGTTCACCCTTGGCAGACTCCTGGTGTCTCCACCCCAAGGGGCTGATCTGGACCGCAGGGATCAGCGGTGCAGGTGAGTTTGGGGTCTCAGCAGGCTCTGTTTGCTGATAAATTGTCAGTTGTACGTGACGAGCAGCCAGCAGGGAGAGGTGATGCCCTTCCCTTTGGCTGCAGCACATCCCTGGTCTTTGGGTGCCCTGGATTCATGGATAAACAGCTTGGGAATTCCCAGACCTGTGTAGGGGGGCTACACTGCCCTGGGGCCAGGATTTGGGCTGGGGTCAGGGTTTGAGGTGCCAGGGAAGGCTGAGCACCCCCAGTTTCCCTGCCCTGGTGCTGGGGCAGCCTCAGC
This sequence comes from Climacteris rufus, assembly GCA_013398175.1. Classification (NCBI taxonomy): domain Eukaryota; kingdom Metazoa; phylum Chordata; class Aves; order Passeriformes; family Climacteridae; genus Climacteris; species Climacteris rufus. Next base: position 622,663 of record VZRZ01005093.1, on the reverse strand, counting down.
CCTGCTGGGAGCACTGGGCATTGCTGGGAGCAGCAGGAGGGAGTCACTGGTGCCACAGGGGAACCTGGGGAGGAGCCTTCATTTCCACCACACCGTGCCCTGCCCCTGCCTGGGGCCCTGCCCCTCTCCCACACTGAATCATCACACGGGTGATACTCAGTCATGCAGCAAATTAAACCTGGAGAAAGATGTTTCCAGTTGTTCCAAATTAATTGGGTCGCCCCATCCTGTGTGGCCCCGCGGCTGCTGGTGGCACAGTGGTGGCATCACCTGTGTCCTGGGGACACTGAAGAAGATGCCCCCTCCAGCAGCCCCTGCAGCTCCCTGGTGTGGAAGCAAAAAAGTTTGGACATTCATTCCAAAGAGTAACCCCCAGATTTTTTTAAATTGATTTTTATTACCATGAGGAGGTTTATCAGTCTATGTCTGTCTTCAGTGCTCAGGGCAGGTCCCGCTGGCAGGCTGCAGCCAGGGCCGCTTTTTATGGGAAATGGGTCCCCTGCAGATGCACCTTGAACAGAAATTTAGGTTGGGCTGGATGATCTCAGAGGTTTTGCCAACCTAATTGGTTCTGTGACTCTGTGGAAGTCAAAAGGACGAGCACACGCCTCTCCTGACAGAGCCTGGAGAACCTTCCAGTGCCTGAAGGGGCTCCAGGAGAGCTGGAGAGGGATTTTGGGCAAGGTATGCAGTGACAGGACAAGGGGGAATGGATTCACCTTAACAGAGTTTAAGACTAGGTTGGATATTGGGAAGGAATTGTTCCCTGGGAGGGTGGGGAGGCCCTGGCACAGGCTGCCCAGAGAAGCTGTGGCTGCCCCATCCCTGGAAGTGTCCAAGACCGGGTTGGATGGGGCTTGGAGCAACCTGGGATAGTGGGAGGTGATCCTGGGGATGGAACTGGATGAGCTTTAAGGTCCCTTCCCACCCAAACCAGTCTGGGATTCCATGTCCTGATGCTGGCTGAGCTCAGCTGACCTCTCCCACATGGCTGAGAGGACCTGGAGGAAATCCCCCCTCAGTGAATCCCGAGTTTTGGTGCAGGGAGGAACCTTGGATTCTCCTGGATGTTCCAAGCCCTTCCCTGTGCCCCCAGCCAGCCGTGGCTGCTGCTGCTGCTGGAAGGAGTTCAGGACTCATTTCTCCCAATAACTTCTCACTCAGCACCTACCTGCTCTCGGTACCGCCGTTCTCCCACTTCAGACCCCGGGTAATTTTCAGGGAATTCTCCGTTCCTGCACACACAGCCCGTCTGTTCTGTTATTTATTCCTGCCTGTTCTGTTATTTATCCCTCATGATCCACCAAGAGTTAAAGGAGAAGAAAACATTTGGCTTTTGGTGGTTTCTAAAGCCTCATTACAGCTGAAATAAAGCAACCACTAAATCTTGTGTGGTTACAGAGGTCACTGCTGTTCTGGCACAGTGGCGCCAATCCCGAGGCAGGAATTTCGCTTTCCTCCCAGGAAAAGTGCGCACAGAGTTGAAGGGATGACAAGGGGCGGCCTCGTGGGGACCACAAGGGCTCTTTCATGCACTCCAGTGCCTGCAGATCCTGAGCTATTCCCTGCTGGAGCAGGGACAACTCTGCCTTTCCACTTCCAGGGCTCCAGGCTCTGGCCCCACTGCTCCATCTGGGAATTTCAGAGGGATTTGCCACCGGCTTTGAAACTTTTCTGGCTGTCCTGTGGAATAAGCAGGTATTCCTTGAGTGTCCACAGGGATGGAGCGGAGCCAGGGAAAGGCTGAGCCTTGTAATGGCATTTTTTGGAATGTCCAAAATGCTGGGGGTGTGTTTGGATGGAGCAGTGCTGGGTGGGCAGATCCAACCCCTGCTCCTGAAGGAATGGGATTTGGGGGTCTGTCCGCTCCTCCAGGGCTGTAGGAGCACCCCTGATGGAGCAGAAGATGAAAATTAAGGCTGGGTACCCATGGCCAGAGGATTCCTGGCCCCAGGAGCAGCTGCATCCAGGGATTTGCAGTCTGGACAGAGAGGCTGGAGTTTGCAGGAAAATTCCTTCCTATCTGGTTTGTCCTGACAGCTCCAGAGTGGATCTCCCACGGCAATGAGCTGAGATATTGCAATTCCACAGGGGAGGGAGGATGGGAGGGGATGGAGCAGGGCAGGGAGAGCCTGGCAGGGCCATCCGTGGGGTTTGAGGACCGGCAGCACTTTGGATGCTGGAGATTCCCAACACAGCTGGAGGTTGGGAGAGTGGAGGCTGCCCACCCAACCTGCACAGCTCCTGCAGATCTCCAGTCCAGGCAGAGGTGCTCAGGAAAAAGAAATGGATAAATTAAACCTGAGGAAAAGCTGGAGCAGACGTTCATTCACATTTCAAACGGCCTTAATTCCATTTCTTCCATCCCACACCAAGGGAATCAACCTGAGCTGGATCAATGGCGTTTGAATTGTGAATGAAGAGGTCTGCTGAGGGTGGCTGAGCTGAGCTGCTCTAAACTCACACCTTTAATTAGCTGGAATTAATTTTCTCGAGTGTTGCTGCACACAGACAGAGCCGGGGTTGATTCAAAAAGAAAATTCCAGAGCCGGCTTCATTCCAGTCCCTTCTGCTCAGCAGTGCCACCAGCACTGCAAATTCAATAAAGCTGATTTATTTAAGAAGTGTACTATAACAAATTAAATTAAACACGTTTAATACAAACAGATGATGCACCTCATTTAGATGTTACCTCCTTAATTAAACCCCAGCCATTGTGTTTTGCCCTTTTATTGGCTTCCTGAAGCTGTGTGGTTGTAAAGTCACTTAACACACACTCAATTACTGCTCTGGGGTTATACAGCTCCTTCTCCTCCACGTGGGCTTTCCAAGAGGGCTGGTTTGTTCCCAGGGCAGTCAGGATGCAGTGCCAGGACAAGGGGGAATGGCTTCCCAGTGCCAGAGAGCAGGGTTAGATGGCATATTAGGGAGAAATTCTTCCCTGTGAGGGTGGTGAGGCCCTGGAATGGTTTGCCCAGAGAAGCTGTGGCTGCCCCATCCTTGGAAGTGCCCAAGTCCACGTTGGACAGACCTTGGAGCACCCTGGGATGGTGGAAGGTGTCCCTGCCCATGAGGGACCTCTCTGTTCCATGTTTACAGCTCCAGATGGGAGTTTAAGACCAGCTTTGCACTCGAGGGCCAAGCCCAGTTCAGACCAGGGTTTTAGTCAGCAAAGAACCTTTGTGAGCAGCCCTTGGACCTGGACCCTGGGCAGTTTTTGCTCCTCCCAGAGGAAGGACGTTCCAGAGGGGCTTCCCATGAAGAGAAATCACAGAACCACAGACTGGTTTGGGCTGGCAGGGACCTTAAAAATCATCCTGCAAAGAGCAGGGACACCTTCCATTAGACCAGGCTGACAAACCGGCCCAGACTCATTCCCAGCACACCCTCCATTCCTGCCCTCCCTTCCTGAACTTTTGCTGCTCATGGAAGGAGGGAATTGTCTGAAGGAAACTTCACAGGAGGAGCAGGGCTGTCCCTTCACGTGCTGCTGCCACAGCCCTGGATTTACAGCCCTGGAAGTGCAGTGAGCCCAGGCCTCATCCCTGTGAGCATCCTGCTGGGAGAGAGAGGGAAAAATGAGCCGTGGGGACACTGGGAGGTGACACGAGCCCCTTTGCTGTGAAAACAAGCACCCAGCTCCGAGGGCCAATCCTATTTTTCTGTTCTCCCGAAGACACAACGCCCTGTTCCCGCTGCTGTTTGCACTGGCACAGCTCCACGCAGGGATCAGGACAGGAATACAATTCCTTGCCCTTCCGTATCTCATTTGTTTGGGCATCATTTCGGACTAATCCCCAGTTAATTACTTGGAGATGATGCTTTCCACAAATGAAAGAGCACCTTTGTGCCTGCTCCAGTTTAGCACTTCCAGACCGGCCTTTAGGGACACGACTCTGTGAGCAGATGGAATACAACAGGAATTCTGGCCTCTGCATCCCTTGGGAGATGTTCTACCACCAGGCCAGCTCCTGGAGCATGGGTGGGTCAAGCAGTGCCTTTCCCTTGTTTGTGGGTTTTGGTGTGGTTTTTGTTTTCACAACAGATTTCCAAAAGCCTTGGTGGGGGTTAAAAGCCCTGAGGAAACATTGACGTTCTTCATTAGGGAGAAACAACAACTTTTTGGCCAATCCTACAAAAAACACGCCAGCTCTAAGGCTTGAACTTCTGCTGTTTAAGCCAAAAAGGTAAAAGAATTAAGAAATAGGAACAGTATGGGTTTATTTTCTATAGGAAAGGCACAACACCTTGAAATACTCATGGAATCATGGAATGGTTTGGGTGGGAAGGGACCTCAAAGCCCATCCAGTTCCAACTCCAACACCTTCCACTATCCCAGGTTGCTCCAAGCCCCATCCAACCTGGCCTTGGACACTTCCAGGGATGGGGCAGCCCCAGCTTCTCTGGGCAACCTGTGCCAGGGCCTCCCCACCCTCACAGGGAAGGATTTCTTCCATATATTTCTTCCTGCTTTGTGGTGAGCAAATCCTAAAACATCCTGACCAACACCAACCACATGCTAATTACTGAAAAATCGTAAGAGGAACAATCAAATGAGACTGAAATGAATTAAATGCAGTTCATACAATGGAAACAGAGCGATGGGAGCAAAGTTAATTTCTGGAATATCTTCATTTTCATTTTGCTTACATGGATTAACAGAATGGTAGATGAAAATGATGATTTCCAGCCCGGAAACATTTTCCTTGTTCTTTGGGACACTGCAGTTACTCAGGGTGAGCGTCTGTCCTAGCTGCAGGACATTCATCTGTTGCACAGGTAATTAAGCTCTTGGCAGAGCAACCTCTCTTCTTTAATAGTTTCCTCATCATCCTGATTTTTGGTAAATTTTTCTAGTGTGGGAATGATCCCTCTAGAGAAAGAGAAGAAAAAGAAGGATGTGAGAACGAACGCAGGCCAAAATAATTAGAAATAAGAAAACAGGAATAAATATCATCATAGATGATGAGAGCTCCCAGGTGCCTGCAAATGAGGGATAAAATAATTATTCTGGAGCTTAGCAAGAATTCTGCTTTGCATCTTTGGGATACTTTACAAATCCCAGTTAATTCCAACCCACAGCATCCCTGGAAAGGACAAACCCAATTCCTAGGTGGGATAAGCCATCAACCAGGAGGGTTGAGTGAAGAAACCTGAGAGGTGTGGGAGCAGACATCCATCCTTCCTCCCCTTGGGATTCCTGTTGGGAAAGGCTGGACAGAAGGAATAATTAATACTGGAAATGAGGAGCAAATGAGCAGTTCCTGAGGAGGTGAAGCAGAAGGGAGGTGCTGACTCCTTTCCTCACCCTGGGGTGTCAGCATTCCTCCCTGGGCATCCCTATCCCCTGAGGAGAAAGCCGTGAGGATGAAACACTGATTACAAAACTGGGATAAACACTGGGATTTTCTCATCCAGCTCCCTTCCCTCTCCAGCTTCCCTGGGTAAGAGCAGCCACGAGGTGCCCCTGATGCCGAGGTGGGATTTCTCTATTATTCCCTCAGACCACAGGGCTGGGAGAGCACACGGAGTAATTAATTTTGACTTACAGAAGCTGGATTAAATTGGATAGAAATGGGTGGAAATAGGATTAGGAATGGAGTTTAGCCAAGAGCAAACAGAATTAAAACTCTCTAAGAGCAGGTCAACACAGCTGATGGCAGTGATGCGATGAGAGGAGACAGCTTGGGGGCATTTTTGGGGTTGGTTTAATGTCAGAGGTTGGGACCTGCCTGGTACCTGACTGGTTGGGGAGGATTCAGAAACAAAAAGTCATTTTTTTGGTTGGTATTGTTGGATTTCTGGCTGCTCTATCTGCTCGGAGTTTCCAAGGATTAATTTGGAAACAATTGTGCAGAACAAGCAGGAGTCTCCCTAAACCCCGGCCCATATAAAAGTGTGCAGGCCTTTCAACACATGCCCTGAAATCTAATTAGTCTGGGATTATGCTTGTCACAAATCATCAGAAATGGAAGGATTCTTAGCAGGAAAACCAGCTCCTCTCCCTGAAATCCTTCTCACAGAGCCCGAAGACAAACCAGGCTCTGGACTTTTGTTTCCAGGTCTCCATGGTGAAAATTCCTGTGATTCTTCTGATGACAGTCCCCATCCACTGCCAGGGCTTGGAAATACTTGGACTTGGGACTGGCTTAACCCAGTGCTGCCCCAGGGAATAAGGAGCCACTGCTGTGGCTGGGTCCAGTCTGGGAATGGCTTTGACCTCCCTGACAGAGCTGCTGAGAGTCCTGAGTTCATTTCCCATCCCTCCACTTGATTCCGGTGGAAATCCTGTGGATTAGACTGGACCAGGTCCTGCTCTTCCCTTGCCATTGAGTCAGTCCTTGTCCAACCCAGAGGTGCCCAAACCTGGATTTGCTGAGGAATATCCCTGAAAGACCAAAGTCCAGCCTTTGTATGAGGCTTTTCAGCTTCCCCTACCAAGGACTTCGGCCAACATCAAATGCTGAGCATGGAGCTTTATATCCCTCTCTCTTTGCCTTTATTTCCCTCTCTCCCTGGCTCTTTTAACACCACATCCACGGAAGGCCACAGCCAGAGCGTTCTCAGTGTGTCCAGTGAGCACCGAATTCCCTTTTCATGTGGGAATCCAACTCCTGGAGCTCCCAGGAGCTGCACACAAACACAAATTTCTGTTGTTTTCCCTGGGGTTTCCATGGTTGCTGGCACCGGTTTGTGCCCTTGTTCTGAGGGAGATGCTCCACAAATGTGTTTTCTTTGGTCTGAGGTGGCACAGAATATTCCTAGGAAACCTCAGGGCTTGGCTGGAGGAGCAGGATGATGTCCCAGGTCCAGGGGTGGCCACAGCCACTGCCCCCCAGCCCTGGGGCTGTCTCTCCTCTCTTTCCCCATGGGAATGGCAATAACTAACAGGGATACGCTGGGAAAAACGCAGGGGAACAAGTGCACAGCTGAGGGAAAAGGGCTTGGAAAAACAAACAGGCTTTAAAAACCCCTCTGGAAAGCAGCTCCTTAAAGCGGAGCCAGGCAGAGCTCCGAGCAGAGCCCCACAGGCTCCAGCCTCCTCTGCCACTGCCTTTAATGCCAGAATCTTTCCTTCCCCTCGTTCCTGAATAATTCTGCAGGTGTTCCATCACATCCCTGGCTGGGAGGATCAAAGTCGGGGCGCTGGCAGGCTCAGCATGGATTTGTTCCTGCTCTGACCCACCTGAGCCGTGCGTGGGAGGCTTCAGGGGCAATTCCAGGGGGACAGTGTGGGGACATTGGGGCTCTGCAATGCATCCCCAAAAACCCCACCCAGCTCTCGAGGGTTGCTGTGCTGGAAGAAGGTACCTGGCTGGGGATTGCTTGGCTCAGCTCTCCTTCCCAGAGTGTTCCCGCTGATTTCTGCCGGGCAGGAATCCTGCCAGGCCTGGGGGCAGAGCCCTGGGGCTGCCTTGGGGCAGGGGCAGGACTGTCCCCAAATGGCACCAAAAACAGAGTGGGGAGGGGACCCAGGGTCCCCAAGTCACCCACCCTGGTGGTCTCCATGCTCCACAGGGACATTGTGCACAGCAGGATTTTGTTGGAAGGCCCAAATGCTGCCCTGTGCTCCAAGTGATGTTCAGGCCTGGAATTAAAGCCTGGCCTCAGCCAGGCCTGGCAGTGCAGGTTTCCACAATCCACTGGTTTTCCTCCACGTCCTTGTGCACAGGGGCTGTTCCAGGAGTGCTGAGCACACTGGGCTCATCCTCTTTTCCCAGCATTTTGGAAGCAAAGCTGGGTCCTCCCCCAGCGTGGTGCAGGACTCATCCCTTTCTTTAGCTGCAAGGGAAGGGGAGGGGGTTAATTTGATTTTTTCTCTGTTTTTTTGTTTGTTTGTTTGTTTGTTTGTTTTTTTTTTTTGTTGTGTGGGGGTTTTTTGTTTTTTTTTTTTTTTTTTTTTTTTTTTGGTGTCTCGTTTTTGCCAGGCAGTTTAGATCCCTGTCACTTTTCCTTCCTCTTCCCAGCGCTTTGCCTCCCCCCTCCTCCTCGGAAGGTAACAGTATCCCTGCTCAGACATGCATTCCTTTCTAATAAGGTATTGTGCCTCTATTTATGCATCTTAGGTGCAGTCTGAGGCAGCTGCTGCTCTCCAGGGCCCTGGGTGAGGAGCAGAAAATTCAATTCCGTCTGGAATGTGCGGGTGCAGTTGGACATCTGTGCCCAGCCAGGGGCTGCCCTCCCAGCCCTTCCCTTGGGAGCTGTTCCCAGAGAGGTGATGCTCTGGCATGGAATGGGGGGATCTGCTTGGGGTGCCACGGTTCAGTCAGGAGACCCAGGATTTTAGGAATTCTCCTGGGCTGAGAGGTGTTTGCACCTGGCTCACCTGGGCAATCCAGCCCTGGATGGATATGGAATGGGAATTACAGAGTGGTTTGAGTTGGGAGGGACCTTAATGATCCTCTCATTCTGCCCCCAGACATGGGCAGGGACACCTTCCACTGTCCCAGGCTGCTCCAAGCCCCATCCAGCCTGGCCTTGGACACTTCCAGGGATGGGGCGGCCACAGCTTCTCTGGGCACCCTGTGCCAGGGCCTCCCCACCCTCCCAGGGAGGAATTCCTTCCCAATATCCCATCCATCCCTGCCCTCTGGCAGTGGGAAGCCATTCCCTATGTCCTGTCCCTCCATCCCTTGTCCCAAGTCCCTCTCCAGCTCTCCTGGAGCCCCTTCAGGCCCTGGAAGGGGCTTTGAGGTCTCCCTGGATCCTTCTCCTCTCCAGGTGAGCCCCCCCAGCTCTCCCAGCCTGGCTCCAGCCCTTGCAGCACCTCTGTGGCCACCTCTGGCTTTCCTCCAACACCTCCATGTCCTTCCCATGCTGGGGACATGTGGACCAAGGGGTGACAGTGCAAGCACAGTGAGGATGAAACCCCCAAATTTTTGCCCTGTGCAGCAGATGGAGGATTTTGGCTGCTCCCAGCTGTGTGTTTGTGCAGGGCAGATGTCTGGAGCCCCATCCCTGCCTGGTGTCATCCCTGGCTCCACCATCCACCAGCACCGTGACCAACACAACACAAGGACCCAGCTGGGCTGAGCTGGAATCGTGAATTTTAGCAGCCCTTTTGGGATTAAGCTGTTATGGACCCGACTGCTGGTCTGTGCCAACTTTTCCTAATGATTTTCAGAGCAATAAATCCTTTTTCTGCAGAGCAGCATTTGCAGGATGGTCCTGTAGCTCTGCTTGGATGATCCAGACTGACTCTGCTGTGCTGTTTGGCTTCTCCCTGAGGGAATATTCCAACCTGGGGAAACTCAGTGGATTTTTTGCTGCTGACCTTGATGTTTGTGCCCTGTCCTTCAGCTCTGACAAGGCCTCTGTTTCACCCCAAACATGACTTTTTTTTGTTTTTGAGGCAACCTGTGCTGAACCGTGGTCGTGGCCTTTCCCCTCCCACATCCCAACGTGGTGGAGTTTTTGGAGAGGGATCCAGGGGGGCACCTGCAGGGTCAGGGCAGGGGAGAAGCACTCCGAGGGCTCATCAAGGAGCTAATTAATGGCCTTGCTGCTGGTGTGGGAGCCCCGGGCTTCTCCTCCCTGTGGGACAGGGCAGGGTGAGCAGGGCTCTGACATCAGCCCTTCCTCCCTGATTAGCTCTCGCTAATGAGCCTGAACTCTGAACCCCCCGGAACGGGGGGGGATCTGCCTCTCTCCAGGCTGATCCAGGGGGGGATCTGCCTGGGGATGGACAGGGTTATCTCCCTGGCTGGAGCCTGCATTTCCCTTCCTTGCTGTCTTTATTTGCCAGGATAACACATCCCAGCTGGAGGAGCAGGGAACAGCGGCCAGGCTGATTAATTGGCCACTTCCAAACCTGCTCCAGCCTCCACCAGGAACCAGCAGATAGCCCCCAGCAACCCTTTTAGCGCCTGGCACTCCCCAGGAAGGGTTTTGAGATGTGCCAGAAGAAGGGGACAAACCCAAGTCTGGGGATGCACAGTCCTTTGGGAGGGAGCTGGATCTGTGCATCCTCCCGGTGATGCTCCTGCAGCTCCTGGTGAGGCCATCCCCACCCTGAGCTCTGGGCTACCGAATTCATGGGGGTGGCAACGAGAGGGGGACAGGAAACTATGAGTAGGGTGAAGGTGGTGTTCGTGTTTGCCACCCTGGTGCTGATATGGATGTTCTGATTCCCAAAAGGAACTTTGTTCTTTCTGGTCCTTCCAAATCCCCACAGAGATTTTTTAAATGCTGACTTTTAGGAGCGTTTTTGTTTCCAAGGGAATTCATTTCCAGACAGCTCAAAATGCTGGGTTTGTGTGGTAAAAAAAGATGCAGCTCAGCAATGAGCCTGATCTCCTTATTTTTCCAGGGATGGGGATTGTCCTCAGTGCCCATCAGCTGATGTAGACATTCCCAAGGATAGGAATTCTATAGGAAAGATCAGTGCCTGCTTTTTGCCCTTAGAATCTTGAGCTGCAGACACCAGTGGGAACAAGCAGGGGATTTCTTAGGTGTGCTGAGGATTCTCCCTCAGCTGAAGACCTTAACCCGAGGAGTTTTTCCCAAAAATCTGCTACAGCTCAGACAGGGCTCCTAAGCTTGGTGTGGAAAGGTATGTCCTGTGCTCCGTGTGAAGTCAGACGTCAGGATCAGAATGGCTCTGTCTGGCTGGATGAGAATAACATCCCAAGTGGGCTTTCCTTCCCTTTCATGTAGGAATATTCTCCGGGAAGGCGCAGGGAGGAGCTGAAAAGGCAGCTCAGCACTGGAGGAACAGGCTGGGAATGGCTCAGGGGGGAAATCAAAGGGGAGATGTCTTTGTTACCAACCCAGCTGCAACTTCCTGCTCCAGCCAGAAAATACCCCGGGAGGTGGGACCCGAGGCCTTGGCTTTGCCTGGCTTCCCCATAATCAGTGAATAATGGGACTGTGGGGCAAGGGAAAGGTGGAATTCCCAGAAATTATCATCCTGAGGTGAGCACAAAGAGAGTATCTGTCTGCTGCCCCTCAGATCCACATGGGCAGGGAAGGAGAGGGCTTTCCTCCGCTGAGCACGGGTTATAAACAACATTGTGATGGAATGACATCCTCTCAATCCAGGGTCATGCCTTTGAATGCCAGGGGAGTGATCTGGACCCCATCCAGGGTCAACAGCCCAGTTTCCATCAGGGTTGTATTCCCAGAGTTCCCCTTTTTGCTCCCCCAGCCTTCTGATGCCCCAAGCTCTTCATCCCCTCGGGGTTTTTGATGTGCCTGACATGGAACTCGTGGCTCAGGCCATAATGGGACATTTTCCTCATTGAGGAATCAAATTAAGTCAGAGCCATAATGCATATTTCACATTAACATGTCCTTTTATTCAGGGTGAAAAGGGGAAGAAGAGGACCCAGTCCTTTCAGGTGTGTTGACAAGCAACTCAGTGGACGTTGTTAATTTGTTATCCAACCATAAAAGTGATTTGGGGAGAACAATGGTGACATTTCAGTTTTCCAGCAAACCCCTGACATTCTGGGAGGGAAATTCCTTGTCTCTCAAGGGCTGAATTGTTCAGGTGCAGTGGCAGCAGCGCCAATTATTTACATCGGACTGACTTGGGTGGTGGATGGACAAAACTTTGGGATTTGGCCTTTCAAACCCACCTTCTGTGTCAGGGAGGGTGTGAAACACAGGGGAGAGGTGGCTCACCTGGATTCCACGGGTTTTATGAATTTTCCCAAGGTCTGATCCTATTCCATCTGCTAATTAATGATCAGAGTAACCTAATCAAGTGTATGTTTAAATTAGGAGGTGATCCCCTTGCTGGAGGAACTGGGGACAGGTTAGAACTCCCTACAAGACTGAGTGACCCCAAAATGAGATTATTGAGAAAGAGACATGAGTTATAATCCAGGAATTGCAGGAATAATCCACGGGCACTTGGGAAGGATGGAAACACCCAGGCAGGCAGGGGGTCTTCAGCAAACAGCCCAGAATTATTGGAGTTGAGCACAGGTTGGGTGTGAATCACGAGTTGCTGGAGGAATGAAGGGATGAGAGTTGTTTGGCCTTGGGAAAAGGGAATTGGGAAAGCAGACGAGAGCAATCTTCAAACCACTGCTGCAAAAAAAAGACAGGGAAGGCTCAGTTCTCCACACGCTGGAGAAGGGAGGGCTTGGGTTTCAGTGCAAGAGGCTCAGGCTGAATTTTTCTGAAAGCTGCTGAAGGGGAGGACAGGGAAGCACTGTCACAGATCTCCTGTGGAAGTTTCCTGCTTGGAGAGCAGAAGAGGAGGGACAGAAGGGACCCACTGAGCCCTTCCCTGCGCCCAGGGCCGATGCTGTGGCAGCAGCATCACCAATTCCATGGGCAGGGAGAGGTGGGAGAGCATCCACCACCCCCTTGGTTTCCTGAGAGCGAGGAGCTGCACCCAGAGGGCTCAGCAGAAACCTCAGCTCCATCCCTGGGGGACAGAAACAGTTTCCCTTTGCAGGCAGGTATTTGTTAATCACCTCCTGCCTTTGGCTCCCTGTGATTGTGTTACCCAGGGAAAAGGGATCCATGGAACGAGCCAGAGCCCGGGGAGCAGAGGAGGGATAACATTTCACTTGGCTTGTGTGCTAATCTCAATCCTCTTCTCCCAAATCCTCTTAACCCCTGGGGTTTTTTTCCAGCCACCTGTGTTTGGATCAAACATTGTGAGCACGGACCAAAACCCAGCAGAGGCATCTTCACTCGCTGAGCTAACGAGCCTGCTAAAATATTTATGAACAGGCTGATAATTTGATCTAAAAGTGTCTGGTTTGCTGCTCTGTTTCTTGCCCCACCTTTTGTCTCGCTGGGCATTGTCATTTTAGGACGTCCTGGTCCTTTCAGAGGGCTGTGACCAAGTAATCAAGGCTGTCATCACAGCAGACCTGGCTCTCGAGGCAGAAATCTCCCCACTGCTCCTTTTTCATTTCCTGGCTCAGCATCAGGGGAAGAGATTATGTGATCTGATAGGTAAAATTATCCCATCAGAGGTGAATGTCCTCATAAAAGGCTTTTGCAGGCCTGGTTGTGTGATATCCCTGAGAAGGGGACATTCATTTGGAGCCCTTTATTGAAGGAAATTCTCAGTCCCTGCAGAAACCCAGCGGGACAAAAGGTGATCCGAGCTGTAGGACACACACACACACACACAGAGGTCAGGGATGCAAAACTGTTGCATTTCCCTGACTGGAAGGAGAGAAAAAAACAAGGAAAATCAACAAAACTCCCCCATGCTGGATGTTTGGCTCAAAAATGAGAGCAGGGTTTTCCCAGCTGGTTAAAATTTGGGGTGATGAGCTTGGCCTGGCTGTCTGAAAAAAGAGAAAATGATCTAAAAACCTTCATTGGTGGGTTTGGGGAAACGGGATCAGGTTCAATAAATCTGCAGAAGGGAAAATGGGAATCTTTCAGGGAGATCTTATGCCAGACCTCTGCCTGGTGCTCTCACTGTTTGATCAGCTGGGGCTTTTTTTTTTTTTTTCAGGAGGTTTTGAAAGGAATTTTTAAAAAGTGAAATAAAACCCTCCAAATTTCTCAGATTTATTTGGGATTATACAAAATTATGAGGGTCAGGAAGGTGCCTGTTGGGGATTGTTCTCTCTCTGCCCAGGAGGTGGTGGGACACGATGCCAGAGCTTTCCCTGGGAGATCTGAGGTTTCACCAACAGGAGGGAAAAATGAGGATGTGTCCCTCTCCCAGCCTGAGGGATTTTGGGGAAGGAGGAGGGCAAAGGGGAGCAGCAGCTCCGTGTTTGTTCTTCAAACCCCACAGCCAATGCTGGGATTTGTTCCTGCTTCTTGGGAAGGCTGGGGAGGATGGAGGGGAGCACATTGCACATGTGAAAAGTGTGTTTTCAATTAAAAGAAGAAAAAGCTCCAAAACTCACAGTGGGTTAAACATTCCGGTAAAAAGCATTTAAGCTGCTCTTCCCTTGCAAAGTACCCAACAGTTTCTGTGTGTGATTGCAGGCAGGTGGTTCCTGTTCCTATTAAAAATGAGTAATTCAAGTTCCCACAGGATTCCTTCAGAGACAATCTGGACAGACCTGGAAGTCCAATGTGCCTTTTAAACTGTAAGTGTTTCCCCTCCACATCCCACAAGTCTCCTTCCCAAGCAGTTTGAAGGAGCTCTTGGCCAGCAGGTCGGGATCATCTCGCTGTGCTCAGGGAGGGGAAAACCTGTTACCATAAATTAAGAGATTCCCCGTTCCCTGCAGCCTCCAGGGAAATCCAGACTGGTGCTCCTGGTGGGGGGTGAGTGGGAACAGTCAGTTCTGGCCATTTTTATCCTAATTTCCTTGTTTTCTTCATCCTGAGGGCTCTGCTCCTGTTGGGATGACAGGAGAGGTGGGAGGCAGAGGTGGGCAGGGACACCCTTGTCCTGCTCACCTTGAGCCTCTCCCAACTTCCAGTCATTGTCCCAGCCATTCCAAGAGGGGTCCCTGCTGCCTTTGCTGATTCTCCCCACCAAATTCTCTTCCCAAGTGGTTTCCCTTAGTGCCTGGATGTGCTCAGGCTGTCCCTGTGCTGTGGGATTCCCAGTTCCAGGGACTTTGCCCAGCATGAGATGGGCATGTGACTTGCAGGGGCTGAGTGGGGGTAGTCAGTTCTGCCCAATTTTCCCCCATTTTCCTATTTTCTTCATCCTGATGGGATGACAGCTCCACCAGGAGAGGTGGGAGGCAGAGGTGGGCAGGGACACCCTTGTCCTGCTCCACACCTTGAGCCTCTCCCAACTTCCAGTCGTTGTCCCAGCCATTCCAAGAGGGGTCTCTGCTGCCTTTGCTGATTCTCCCCACCAAATCCCCTTCCCAACTCGTTTCCCTTAGTGCCTGGATGTGGAATTCCCAGTTCCAGGGTCCTTGCCCAGCATGAGGTGGGTGTGTGAGGACAGGGGCCACTCCTCAGCGTCCCTGTTGCTCCAGGAACACCTGAATCCCTTTGAAGGAACTGTGACTCCCCCAGCAGAGCTGTTTGGAGATTCCCATCCCCACAGCTCCAGCTTCTCCCTGGTGCACAAAAGAGGATAAAAACTGGATAATAATATTTTAGCAGAAGGCCCGAGGGCTGCAGTTGAACTTGATCCCCCGGGGGAATAAAAGAACACCACATGCAGAGATCTTTTACTGAACATTGGGATGTTTAATCTTGCCCAGTCAGCAGTTTTTGAACAGATTCCAGGAAAGCTTTTAAGCCCGATAAAGCCAGGGCTTTTGCATTTTCAAGTGATACTTTAGCTCCAAATGACATGCTCGACTTGTCATTTGGCTTTAAAGGAAGGTAATTAAAATCTTCCTCCAAGTACGGTTACACCGGGGAGAGAACTGAACGTAAACTGAAATAAAAAGGGAGAGACAAGCCCACAAAAATGCAATTTAGCAGCTGAAAAATGTCAAGGCAAACTGGTCAAAGATAAAAGTATCAAATGCACAAGAGCTGTTTGCCCAAGGAGGGCTGATGATATGGGAGGTACAGAGACTTCCCCAGCAAAAACATGGGCAAGGCCAGGGAATTTCCAGCAGATCTTATTTGCAGATTTTAGGGCCACTGGAAGCCACAAGACAGACTTGGAAATGTGGATTGGAATCCTGGCTGGGAAAGGCAGACCCTGCTCTGCAAGGTGGGAAGTGGAGGTGAAAGAGAAATCCAGCTGGGAGCCCTCCCCCAAAGCTGGGTGAGCTCAAGTGAAACTTCCCAACAAAACTTTTGGGGAAAAATATATGAGATTGCGTTCAAAGTTATCATCTCTGCTGGGTTTTGGAAGGGGGACGGTGAAGCTGCTTCCCAAATGGCTGGGGATGAATCCCTGCAAGGTTATTCCCTGAAGGAGGAAGAGTGGACCTCTCCAAGGGTTCCCAGCATCTGTGTTGGGCAGGTGAGGTCCAGAGGGACGTGCAGCATTCCACAGGGATGGCAGGAGCAGCTCCAGACCTTGCCAGCCTCCCGGCAACGCAGCACAGGATTCAGCACATTCCACCCCAAAATGACCACGGCAGGAACATCTTCCCTTCTCCTTCCTAAAGCCTCACGCTTTCGTGTCATTGCCAGTTTTGATCCATGGAGAGGGAAAGGAGGATGGCTGAGGTGCATCATTCCCAAAGAACCCTCACTCCCAGACAGCTGGAACAGTTCAGGGCCGTTCCAGCCTAAAAACGGGGAAATGAAATTTTCCTCTAGGATAACACCGAGCCTGCACCATCCCACAGCCGCTGAGAGGGGCCTGCTGATGAGCTCAGCAAAAGCAGACACAATCCTTCTCTCCAGGATCAAATGGAAAATTAGAATCCCTTTTTTTTTTCATCCTGGGGTCATGCTCCAGTGCCAGACTGGCCGGAGCAGCTGGGGGTTGAATCTTGGAACTTCCCCCGCGTTCCCTCGGGCTCTGGGTATTTATTGGCATCTTTTGCTGATATAAAATCAGCTGCTTGTGGTAGTTTCCCCTTTTTTTTTTTTTTTTTTTTTTTTTTGTGATTATCACTCTCCAATATCCGTGTTTCTGAGGCAGAATCTTCCTCCCTGCTCCAGACAAATGCCAGCAGGGAAGAGCAGCAGGCTGCATCCTCAGATGGGAGAGCAGGAAAAACAGGATTGCAACAAGTCCAGCTTCTTGTCCTTCCTTTCCGTGAGTCAGTGGGAGCCCAGGAAGGGACAAACTGTGTGCCAAGGGTCCCTGGAAGGATTTTCCTTCTCCCCAAAAGCAGTGGGAACACTTGATGGAGGAGGGAGTGCAGGCATGAGGAGGGAGAAAGCAGGGATGTGCTGCTTGGGATGGAACAAAATGGGTTCAGAGTCATCCCTAAATATCTGTGAGTGTCCACAGAGGTGCTGGCATGCACAGGAAGGCCTGGATCCTGTGGGAATCATGGAATCATGGAATGGTTTGGCTTGGAGGGGACATTAAAGCTCATGGGCAGGGACACCTTCCACTATCCCAGGTTGCTCCAAACCCCATCCAACCGGGCCTTGGACACTTCCAGGGATGGGGCAGAGCATTTCTTTGTGCTTTGGGACAAGGCAGAGACCTCAAAGGGTCTTCTGTGTCTCCCAGGAGGACACAGACAGGACTGGGAATGAATTCCAGGCTTTTTTTTGCCTCAGGAATGCAGGTCAGCTCAATGCACGGGGGATGGAGCTCCCTCCTCGGGGTGGAGACGACTTTTTGGGGTGGCACATCCCCAGCAAAGCACTTGGAGCTGGTTTTCCCCTTTCTCAGCCCAACACCCACCTCCAGCTCCAGACAGAGTCTCTGGGGTTACAAATTCCTGCCTGACCTCAAAATATTCGGGGCATTGAGAGCTTCCCTATCCCAACAGACTCACTCTGGCACCTTGGGGCCTCCACTGACGAGTCCCAGCAACAGGTGGAAAACAGAGAAACCCCAAATCCAGGAGCCAGCAGCCAGTGCTGCTCCCCGGGAGACCCAAGGAATGGCAGGAGCATTCCAGGTGGGAGAGGAGATGAAAGATGCTGCAATGACTTTTTGCTGACATGTCCAAATGGGATCCTCGCTATTAACTTTAATGAGCTGCCATTAAGTGAGGGAAAAAGAGGCAGGGATCTCATTTTTTGTAATTACTTTAATTGCCACCCCGTCGCCCTGTTTTGTGCTGCTGGTTTTGCAGTCAGGAGGGAAAAAAAAACCCTAATAAAAACCCCAATATTCCCCTCAGACCCCTCAATATTTCAGATTTGGGGTTTCTCCTGTCCCAGCCATGCAAAATCAAATCATCTCAGGAACCAAAGAATCCTCCTGTGAATTTAAATGCTAAATGGGAGCTCCATTTTTAATGTGTGGTGGAACTGCAGCTACAGGTGAGGCTTTGTCACTGAAATATAAATCCTTAAACAAACCATGGCTTTGCAAAGTGGGAGAGGCCAGGAGCAGAGGGATGGAGTGGATTTCCTTGTGTGTGAGGAAAACTGGCTGTGGAAGGGCTGTTTACACCAATTAAGGACTCTAATAAAATTAATGAGACTGATTTCCTTCATCAGCCGTCTTGCAAGGGTCAGAATTCTGGGATGAGGCCCTTCTTGCTGCAGGATTTCCATCCCCCTGTTGCATAATCAATAATATCTATGATCAATGAATTGCCCCATAAATAGGAATGCTTCCATAAAAGGAAGATTATTGCACAGAAAATAATAATATTTAGGAGCTGTGCTTTTCATACATCCTTCGAAATGCTCTAAAAAAAAAGGGGGAAAATCTGTGCTCTTGGTTTTAGAGGCTGAGAAAGTGAGGAAGAGCAGGATGAAATCCAAAGGCAAGGTGAATGAGAATCCAGAGGAGAGGCCAGGGGGCTGAGTCTCCAGTTGTATATTCCCATAGAATCCAATCCCTGACTCCATCTCCACACTGAGCTGAAGGAGGAATTTTGGGTTCTGCTCCAGCCTCTGTGCTGGATTGGCTTCATCTGGAGAAAAAAAATTGTTTTCCTTTCCTTGAAGCCCTTTTATTTTTTGATGGAAAATGCCAATTCCATCCCAGTGAAACATGGAATGAATTTCTGATCATTTTGCCCAATGATTAAACTTGGAAAAAGTGAAGAGATAACTCTGAAGAAACACACAGAGGTCTTATTTTAACATTTTTTTTTTAATGTGCCATTTCAATCCTTGTTTCAAGCTTCCCCTTAATTGTATAAGTGCTTCCAAGACATTTTCAAGCAATCAGGGAGAGGGATGGTTTCAATTGGATTGAAATGTAGAAATGTAACGTTTTATACGACCCATTCTACTTCCAGTGTGTGATTTGCCAAAAGTTTTAAAAAAATAAAACCCCAGGTTTGATCCAGCCCACATTTTTTCCCTTAGTTTTTCCAAATTGCCAGTGAGCCCCTAAATCCCATTTTTCTTCCCAAGCCCTACAGCTCCTTTCATGGTCTCCCTGCTCCACTTTCCCATGTAAAATGCCATTAATAATTTCCTGTCCAATGGAAGGATTGGGATAATGAACCTCAGGGCTTTCAGGAGACCTGGAGATGCTCAGCTGGAGCATCCCTGTGTGAGCTTCGGGAAGCAGGAGCAGGGAAGGGTCCAGGGGCTGAGCCTGGTTCAGGGACAGGCCGAGCTTTTCTGGTGGCTTCTCCCCTCTCTCAGCAGAGCCTGGGCGAGGTTAATCCCAGCAATAGGCTCAGCCTTTCACACCTGCAGGCATTGCTGTGCAGTGCTGAGCTGGGTTTAGGCTGGGCTCTGGGTTATTTTGAAGGCTCAGCACACTGAGTTTTTGATTTAAGGCTGAGCTTTTCTTGCCACGAGTGAGGGAGGCCTCGGAGCAGAGCCTTGGGGGTTCATCTCTGCCTTTGCTGAGTGCCCTGCGGGGTTTTGAGCATGGAAAATTACAAAGCCCAGACCTTTTGTTGCTGCACCTTCCCTGCCTCTTGTGCAGCCTCCAGAGAGGTTTTCTAGCAGTGTTTTTATCCGTCCTCTCCTGTTTTCCTGGAGTCCAAGAACCTGCTAAATGCAATCCGAGGGAACGCGGTGAGTTATCTTTGGGGCTCCATAGAAACAGCGCAGCTCCTCCGGGACAAAGATCACATAGCTTGGGGGATTATGCTGGAAAGGGTTTAAAGAAACTCTGTTGGAAGTAGGAGGTACCAGAGATGACAAACTGCCCCCTCCACCCCCAGCCTTCCCACTCCATCCTGCAGTTCCGAGTGTTTTTGCCATTTCAAGTAAGATTTGGACTCAGTCAGATCCCAGTGACTGCTCCATTCCATGTGCTCCTGGAAGAGGAGGCTGGATGGGTGCCCTTGCCTGCAGGGCAAGGCTCATGACCTGTTCCAGGCCTTGGGAATAACTCCTGGAGGGGATGGAGTTAGTGCTGGTCAGCAATCCAAGGCTGTGTCCGGATAGATCCACCCGGCTTTGAAATCCTGGGAAGCGTCACAAACACAAAAGGTTGGTTAGATGAGATTTTGGGAATAAATGCTTCCCTGTGAGGGTGGGGAGGCCCTGGCACAGGTTGCCCAGAGAAGCTGTGGCTGCCCCATCCCTGGAAATGTCCATGTTTTCATGGAGGAAGAAATGGTAAAGGAAAACCATGGAACTCTTGACATGGAGGTTCCTAAACATCTCCATGATCACCAGCCCTTTTCTGCCAACCAAGCAGGAAAAAAATGAAAATTAGGAGCTTTCCCTCTCCAGATCTCTTGGTCTGGTACCTTTAATAACCATTACATGGGAAAATAAGCAGCAAACTTTCCTTCCCCTTTCCATTGTTTTCCACTTGGTCCCCAGGGAATATTTTTGGAAGCCTGGGGGCATTGATTGCTCTGAGTGACCTCCAGAAAACAGGAGGTTTGAGTCCTTGCTTTGAGTCCAACTCCAAGCAAACCCCCAAAAAGCAGAAAAAGAGCTAAAAAAAAGTGCTGTGTGTGTGATTTATCCAAATGCCTTTGGGAAGGGCAGCGGGGAAACCAACATTCCTGTCTCCAGTGAGCATTCCACAGAAATTCATTGAGGAAAGAAAGAGAAAAAAACCCAACACACAAAACGCTTCAAACAGCTCCAGAATGCTGGGATTTGCTTTGCCACCTCCTGCCCCAGCCATTCCTCAGCTCATTACTGGGAGGTGCTAAGCAGCTTAGTCATTCCTAACCCAGATTCCTCTGGAAAAGTCTCTGTGAGCTGCAGAAGTTGGGTGATGTTGGAATGGGATCTCTGACAGGAAGACAGGGATGGCCTCCAGGGTTAGGACCAGATATGGAGTCAGGCATCCAAACCCCAGACTGGTTGAGGATGATGGGTCCACTGGAGGTTGTTCAGTCCCACTCCACCTAGAACATGTTTTTGAGAATTGGGTCCAGGTGGATTTTGAATATCTGCAGGGAAGGAGGCTCCAAAACCACTCTGGGCAACCTGGAATCCCAGTCCGGCCGGAGAGTGAGGAAGCAGAGCTGCCTCCCATGCAGAGAGGGAATGCAGGTGCTGCCAGGTGGGCTGGGGATCAGGGCTGGGATGGGCTGGAGCTGGAGCAACACCTCCTGCATGTCCCACACCTTGTGACAACAGGTGGGAAGTCAGCCCGAATTCTTGGTGGTAGAACACCATTGGGAAAAGTCCAGCACCTCAATGTAGGATTGAGCAGAATTCCACAGCTCTCAGACTGTGTCAAGGAACATCACCTGTCTCAGCAGGACAGGTGATCCTGGAGGTGTTCCACAGCTCCTTCTTCCCTTCCCAGAGAATCCCTACAGCATCCTGGGACAGGCCCCCACATCTGCCTTGTGCTCCTGGTGTCCCAGCACCAGGAAATCTCTCCAATCCTTTATGGAATAAACCTCCAGGTCAGCAGGTGCCTCGGCCACAGACACTTCAAAGGAAATCCAATTCCTGAGAACACTTTTATTTTCTTTAATAAAGGTACTTTCCTTTTCTCTTGATTAATTAATTACCGAGCAGAGCTATTGTTGTGCCCTGGCTAATGACTTTCCTTTATTCTCGTTCTTGTTTGTTCTGCTATAAAAACCTCTTTTAAGGAGAAGACTTCAACCAGATCGTGTTACAGTGGCACAAAGGAAGGGAAGAGGTTGGAAACCAAGTGTCCAGGGTGAAAGCCCAGCCCTGGCTGGAGCAGGGACACTGAATTCCATTGGGAATGCACAGAGCCTGAGTGTGGATCTACAGGGACCTGCCTTAGCCACAAGAACATTGTTTGGCTTTTTCAAGTTGACTTATCGTGGGCAGTGGAACTGGTCTGGCCAGTTTGAGCCATTTTCACTTCCTTGTTCTGGTTTTCAGAGGATGTGGGAGATTGGAAGGAAAGATTCTGCGAGGGAAAGCTAAAATGCAGCAGTGTC
Organism: Climacteris rufus; assembly: GCA_013398175.1. Taxonomy (NCBI): domain Eukaryota; kingdom Metazoa; phylum Chordata; class Aves; order Passeriformes; family Climacteridae; genus Climacteris; species Climacteris rufus. Next base: position 600,914 of record VZRZ01005093.1, on the reverse strand, counting down.
TGGAAAGAAATTGATCCATCAGTTTGGAGGGATTGTTTTCACTACTGCAAAATCCCATCCTGTTTCACACTCTCCAGAGATGTTCCCTCATCAAGGGGGACCTGACAAGTTGTTGGTCTCCAGACTGGAAGAAAATCCAGTTAATGAATCAGAGGGGAATTGGCCATCTGGTTTTGGTTATTATTTCAAACTGTGTAGATTAGAAATAATTTCTTATTGTTGTTGCCTGTTGTTCTCCTTCTCCTTCTCCTTCTCCTTCTCCTTCTCCTTCTCCTTCTCCTTCTCCTTCTCCTTCTCCTTCTCCTTCTCCTTCTCCTTCTCCTTCTCCTTCTCCTTCTCCTTCTCCTTCTCCTTCTCCTTCTCCTTCTCCTTCTCCTTCTCCTTCTCCTTCTCCTTCTCCTTCTCCTTCTCCTTCTCCTTCTCCTTCTCCTTCTCCTTCTCTTCTCCTCCTGTCCTCCGCTGCTTTCTTTTTCTTTTTCTTTTTCTTCTTTTTCTTCTTTCCCATTTTTTAAGGAATGTGTAGGAAGCTGTTTCCACATGCCAAGAGATGAGTCCTCCTTTCAGCCTCCCAGACGACTCCTTGGACACGGTGCTGTGCTCCACTGGATTTATCTGATTCAATCCCTCATTGAGGGTATGTTAAAAGTGGCTCTTTCCAAGCCAAACACATTTTTTAGGGCTGGATCCTATGTCAGGTATCCCAGATACCAGGGATAAGGCTCCTTTTGGCATAAAATCAGCATAATCACCTAAGAATTTGGGCATTTTGGAAAGGAAAATCCCAGCTCGGAGAAGAGCTGCACGAAGATCTTCTCTAAACCAGCAGAATGAGGTGCCTCTGTCCAGACTTCACTAAAAATCTCCATTTCTCAGGGTGTTTCTGCCCCTGACAATCAGATTTTTAAAGGTTTTTTCAGTGGCCCAAACTGGCCTTGCTCCAACTCCCCAGCTGCTTTGTAGCTCTTTGGCTGAACAAGGCAGCAGCTGCTTGGTGGGCACTGCAAGGCAAGGCTTGGCTTTTGGACAGGGTTTAAGGCTGGATTAGTCCCGGCCTCCTTCCCTAACGTTGAACCTGGATCAAGGATGATATTTCTGGAGAGCAGTGGATTGGCACAAACACCTGTGGGCACTCCAGGGGCACAGAGGGTGCTGGCCAGTTCAGGACCACTTTTAGGAGGAAATTTGGGCAAAGATTGTTGTTGTGTTCCTTGCAAAGGAAATAAAAATAACAGTATCCGTGTGTGTAAAAAGGGACACCGACAAAAGTTTTAGGGATGCAGCTGGATGCCCAGTTTGGAGCAATTCTGGGATAGAAATGGAAGAGAAAACCCTCTGAGTTTCTGCATCCTGTAGTTTTGCAGGATAATAGGATCTCCAATGGGGTCTGCAGGAGCAGACACCACAACAGACAGGGATAACCACAGGCTGAGGACAGCACCTCCCCGAGCTTGCCCTGCTTTTCCTGCTTCCCTGACACCACCACCATTCCTCTGGGGAATCAAGGGGAAATCGAAACCCCCCAGCTGGCCGGGCCACCTGTGCCTGCAGCCCCCCCGGCCGTCACCCCCTCCCTGGGGACACCATCCAGCCGTGGCCAGGCCCGGGGCACGGGGTCAGCCGGGGAGGAAGGGGCTGCCGGCCCCCAACACCGCGCCTGTTGTGGAGCAGGATTAGGGCGGGAATTAGTGCCGCTGGATCCAGACGGACGCGCGGGCAGCAACTGGGGGTGTCCTTTCTGCAGCCCTTCCCAGGGAATCCGGCGTGTCTCGGAGCAGGGCTGTGTGTCGGATCGGCACAGCTGGACCAGCGCCGTTCCTAATCCGGCTGCACGACGCCAGCTGCCCACCCGAGGGGCCACAGGGATGGGATGATTCCAGAGCTGTAGGGATGGGATGATTCCAGGGCCACAGGGATGGGATGATTCCAGGGCCACAGGGATGGGATGATTCAGGGGCCACAGGGATGGGATGATTCCAGGGCCACAGGGATGCGATGCTTCCAGGGGCACAGCCCTGGGATGATTCTGGGGCCACAGGGATGCGATGATTCCAGGGCCACAGGGATGGGATGATTCCAGGGACAGCCCTGGGATGGGATGGACCTCCCAGAATCCTTGGAGCAGCAGGAGGAACCGGGCCATGGATGGAGGTTTCTGGTCCCCACCTGTGCGGTGCAGCCTGGCCCTGCTCCAGCTCCCCTTCCTGATCCTTCTCCTCTCTCCCTTTGGACATTCCTGGCACAAAACAGTTCAAACTTCATGTTGATGAATCCTCCACTCTCCTGCCAGGTCTGTTTGGAGAGCAGAAGGTGCTGATGCTTCATCATCCTCCTCATCAGCCACACATTTGGCTTTGGATCAAGCAGCACCGTCCTGGAAAACCATCGCTCTTCCCAAAGTGCTCTGAGGCCTTAAAAAACCAGTGCAAGACACCCCCTCCTCACCCCACCTCCCATTTCTGGGGTAATTAGTCACTGTGGGTTAATTCCCAGCCGTTGGGACCGGCAGATGGATCCCAGATCCCACAGCCCCCACCGGATGCGGATCCTGTCCCAGCGCCGCGCTCCCGGCTCCGGAACACGCCGCGTGTTTGCCTCTGATTAGGGCTGCTCTTGCCTTCCAGCTTTCTGTCACCACGCTATTGTTTTATAACTTGATACCTCATTTATTTTAATGACAACAAATAATTTGGCAAGTGCTCCCCAGCCCTGTTCTGGCAAAACCCTGCTCTAAGATTGATAAAGCTGTTAAGTTAGGGGAGGGGGCTGGGTGTGGTTTTCTACGGTTGGTTTGGGGTTGGGCTTTTTTTTTTGGTAGGAATTTAAAGACTTTTCAAAAATCTTTGCAATGTGGACACATTCACGTTCCCTTCAGAGCTGCCAGTCAAAGGAGACACTGCCACGGTAAAAATGGGGAGTGACAAAGGGGTGGGGAACACCGGAACCGGCTGCATCCCTCTTCCCAAAGTCATCCTGCTCCTGCTCAGTGAGAGCCAGGCTGCTCCCTGCCCTCAGCATCCCATCCAGGAGGAGGCCAAGCCCTCATCCCCAAAGCTGGACAGGGCTTGGATCAACCTGGTCTGGTGGAGGTGTCCCTGTCCATCCGGGGTGTGGAATGGGATGAGCTTTAAGGTCCCTCCAATCCAAACCATTCCAGGATTCTGCGATTCTCTGAAGCAACTCCAGGGTTAAATCCAGCTCCCTACAAAAGCCTGGCATCAATAGGGGCTGCATGGATCAGAGCAGAGCCCTGGATGGGACAAAATTAAGGTTTTGAAGAGAATTTCTCTCCTTCCTAAGTGGCTCTGACCTTCTCCTGCCTGGCCTCCGGCCATACCTGCTTGTTCAGCCCGTGCTGATGGTCTGCAGAGATTCCATCCCCTGGAAAAGCCCCCTCCTCCTTTCTCCTGGGCTCCTGGGGAAGCTCCAGCCGTATTTTGGATTCTGATAAGTGCAAACAAAGAGCCCAAGTGGAGCAAAACCAGATGCACGAATTAAACAAACACAAACCCCACGTCCCCAACGTGGAGTTGGCTCTGATTTATCAACTCACATTGAGCTGGAGAAGAATGAGGCCAAAGATCTCCACATCTCCAGCTTTTTGGAGCTCTCAGGAGCCCCCAGCCCGTGACTTTTCTGTGCTGGCTCGTGGGCAGGCAAAGACCTGCCCTGACTGTGCCAGGGCCAGGGAACAGCCCCTCCTTGTCCTCGCTGGAATGTGACCCGAGTGGGACACACAGATGGCACTGCCACCCAGCACAGACCCGTTCCCTGCCAAAGAATCCCGCCTCTGCAGCGTTCCTTGGCTTCCCCACTCCAAAAATAAAGGGACAGACAAAGGGGAAGGGATGTGGAGGGAGCCCAGCAGCGTGGGGAGCTGGGAGGGTGGAGAGGAGGGAATGCCTGGGAATGACTGGGATTCACAGGCTGTTACTGAAAATGGGGAAATGGATCCCTGGGGGACACTTCAAGGGATGAATCCTAAGGAAGGGATGGACCACAGGCCAATTAAGAGAGTTCTTATTAAGCCAATCTCCTGCTGAGGCCTACAGGAGTTCACTCCATCTTGTGAAGCCTTCTGGTGTGTCAGAACTGCTCCTCCCTCCATACCCATGGAAAAAGCTCTGGAAACGATGGAGCCACAGGAGTTTTAAGTTAGAAAAATCATTTTAACTGGAAGGAGCTGGGCACTTGGAGAAACCACTTGAGGATGTACTGGAATCACCCCCCTGGAAACTCCTGGAGACCAGGTTTGACCCTCAGGCACCACCTGGGAGCTGCTGCTCCGTCCTGAGGCAGGAGAATGGTCGGGATGACCTTGGCAGGTCCTTCCCAGCCTTGTTCTCCATCACTCAGTGGGAACAACACCCAGGTTGTGTCCAGGGGTTCTCCATCCAGCAGACGCAGCTGGATTTGCTGATCCCCGCCCTGGGATGCCATCGGTGGACCCTGGAATTAAGTCCTGCTTAAATCCACATCACCACGGAGCAGAAACCCCTCAGGCCTTGCAGAGCCTTAGTCTGGAACCCTAAGCTGGGCTTTAATTTTAAGCCACTAATGGGGTTGCTGTTCAAGTCTGGGATTTGTTGTGCCAAGTCCCAAAATGTGCAGTGGAGCTTTTGGCAAAGGCCGAAATCCCACAACAAGCTGGAAAGGCTCTTCCTCCATTGGCACTGCCCAAGGTAGGGGTGTTTTTTGGGACTGAGCAGGGTAAATCCATGGGATAAATTAAGCTGTGGCTGCTCCTGGCTCAGCCTGTCCCTGCCACTGCTGGCTGGAGAAAGCCAGAGACGTCTTGGGCAATAAAAAGATTGATTTCCACCTCCAGCTCTTGCTGCATGAAATTGGTGGTTTCTGCTCACCACTGGCTTTTTTTTTCAGGGCTGGATTTTTGTCCCTAAAACAGCTGCTGTTGGATTTATTGTTAAGGCAATAATTCCTGTTTAAATACACACTGATAACTGGGAAGGCTCAGATCGCTGGGCCCTTTTTCAGTTAAATTTCAGTGATTTCTGAGCCCCAAACCTGCCCTACCTGTGGTTTACTCACAGGCAGAGCTGCTAATTGCAGTTTCATCTGGAAGGGAAAGCATCCCAATGCAATAATGAGGATTTGATGGAAGGAGAATCCCAGTAAGTCATAAAAATACCATCCACCAACCCAGCTGTTCCTGCATTTCCTCCAGTGCTCCTCATCCCAGCGTCTGCTGGCTGAGCTCTTTCCTTTCTTTTGAAGGAAGAGGAACAACCAGCAGCCAAAAAGAAATTAAGCCTTAAAGTGAATGCAACTTTCCCAACTGGAAAAGGATTTTCTGTTGCAAGTGCAAGAGCTGGGATAGGCTGGAGAAGTACAGAGGAACTGGAACTGTGTGGAAAATCAGAGGCCAGGTCTAATTGCAATGATTTTTCCTACACGGGCTCACAGCAAATTGAGATATTTTCAAGCCAAAGGGTCTGTGACCCTCTAAGAGAAGTCCTAATTAGGTGAGGTCTCCCTCAATTAGCTCCCAGCTTCACTTGACCCCGAGGCTGTTAATTAGGGGCTGTCAGGCCATGGAGGTGTCTCCTGTGAAGTCGTTCCAGGCTGTGCCTGAGCTGCTGCGAAGTTTGCTCTGTGTGGAGGAGTTTGGGGAGGAGCAGAGGCCACGGGGATGCTGAGGATCCAGCTGGGATCCAGGAGCCATCCCGGGCTCAGAGGGAGGGAAAACAGCACAATCCCAAGGTTGGGGGGATTTATAACTTCCCCTTCTGGCTCTATCCCCATGCTCTTCTTAGTCCTGCCTAACCTGGAGGGCCCAGAGGAGGGACTGAATCCCTTCTCCCTTCCATCCCTTCTCCCCTCATCTTCCCCCATGGAATTTCCAGGCTGCTCCTTAGGCAGGGGGTGATTTGGAGTCCCCTGAGCAATCAGCAGGAAGGAAGGGAATTTTTGATTCTCAATTTTAAATGAAAATAGCTACAAGTGGGCCATAATTCCCTTCAGACTGCCTGTCTTGGAGCTGTTTGGAAATTCCTTTACCATGTAATCTTCCCATTTCCTACAGGCCAACTCCTTTGCACACTTGTAATTAGGGGTGTTTTTTATTCCTCTCTCTCCCAAACCTCAGGCTCCAGCAGCTTCCAAAAGCAGCTCATGTCCCATTAGGATTTTCTATTTATTTATTATTTATTTTTATTTTTTAGACTTTTATTCTTTCAGATATTATTGTTATTATTTTATGACTTTTATTTATTTATTCATTATTTATTGCTCTGTTCTGCAGAAATATTAGTATTATTGTTGGATTTATCACACTTCAAGGCAGATCCTATCAAACATCAGCTGATGGAAATATTCCCTGTATGGTTTTGGGAATGGAAATAAATTTATCTGCCTATTTCTTATCTATTTGGCCCCTGGGTCAGGGATTGTCATGACCCAGCTTGGTCCCATGGGTGGAGAGAAGGGATAAAGGCTCAAACAGCTCTCAGTTCCTGAGGAATTGGTGCCCTGGTTTGGATGTGAGGTGGTGTGGGAAGCATTCCAGCTCGTAAAGAATTGGCATTTTCAAGATTTGTAGGTCATTGCCTCTGGTTTATGTCCAGAGAGCATTTCTTTAGTTACACAAAACATATATTGGAGGGGAAATTCCCAGAAATTGGTGTGTTCTGGAGGAGGAGGACCTTGTTTAGGGGATACTCTTTGTAGATCTGACCTGAAAGGGGGAATTAAAACTGGGCTGGGATCAGGAGGTGCTGCTGGGATTGCTGGAGGTCCCAAGGACACGTGGCCCCATTTCCACATCAAGCAAAGAGCTCAGTTAAAGTCTATTTTATTTGCCCTACCCAACAAAATGCAAATTTTATGTGGAGACAGCCTGAAAAAAGACGTGAAGGTATTATTTTCTTCTGATGTAATAAAATCCCATTGTCTGATGTAACCTGAAGGTGGAGAGGAGACAAGAAAAGGGAATTAATCCTGCTTGTTCCAATTGGTTTGCACTGATTTTGTATTGTCTTAATCCAGTTTTTCTACAGCTCATCCACAGGAGCAAGAACAGATTTATTTCTGACCCTTTCAACATGATTTAGCTTTTCCTTCTGAAATTTTTTTAAAATTTCTTCTTTATTTTTTTAATTTCCTCTGGACCAGAGGAAATTGGCCCCGGCCAGGACTGGGATGTTGAGCAAAGCACTTGTGCTCCTGCTGGGATTAAAATCTCCTGGATGCCTGGGGGATGGATCCTTTCTCCTTGCTTTGGGGTAGACAAACTGATTTAGGGTGCAGGAATGGCCTCCCTCGGGTCACAGGGGTGAGGATTTTGGAGCAGGCACAGGATCCGTGTGGATTTATCCCAGAAAATTCCCTGGGATTGCAGGGAACTCGACATCAGTGATGCTCTTGCACTTCACAAAGCTGGGTTTGTGTGTTTGGAGGTGCTGGGGTTTCTGTGACAGCAGTGGGTGGAGGATGAGGGAATGGGTGTCCTGTGAGCCTCCCTGGATTTAACCCCCCCGTTTTCCAAAAAAAAACAAGAAACGGTGTGGATATTGAGTGTTGTCCATTGCAGCCTTCCCAAAGTTTTTTGCCTGACTCACCCTATTCCCTTTCCTCCAGCATGACAAAAAAGGGTTTTTTGAGTGCCTCTTTCCTGATTTTCCCTCACGGTGCCTCCTGCCCCGATGGGGTTGTGCCCAGCTCACCCTTCTCCCCAAATTCCATTGCCCCCATCAAACCTCGGTGACACTGAGCAGCAGAGCCCACAAACCCCAAATCTGAGCTGGGCTCCTGCTCTCCATGACTTCGTACCTGGCATTGGGGCAGGGAGAACTCATCCAACAAAATCTTAACCCAGCTGCAGCCAAAGATTTTGCATTGGAGCTGTGATAAAGGAATTTATGAGGAATTTATCAGCCAGCTTTGGAACCTTTCACAGACCTTGCAGGGTTTTCCCCTGTTACCCCTCAGAAAAAGCAGCAAACAGGACAGTCCAGGCTGGAGTTGCAGGCAAACCCCGAGATCCCTGGATTTAAGCTGTGTCACAGGATCTTTTGTTCCCTGCACAGCAACAGCCCCTTGGGGACCGTGCCAGGCAGGGCCTGGCTCCGAGGTCCTGACAGGCTCCAAGGATTAGGCAGGAAAATTGGCCTTGGGGAGCTGTTGTCAGCAGAATTGTGAGCAGAATTGTGAGCAGAATTCAGCAGCTCCTGGGATTTTTGCAAGGAAAACAGCCCTGGCTCCTTGCAGGCCATGTTGGAAAGGGAGGGGGTTCCCAGCTGGAAGGAGCAGCATCCCATACCCCGTAAATCAGAACCTTTGCAGCACAAGGGATCCGTTCCTGGAGGGAATTCTGAGCCCTGCATGTGATTTTGGGAAATGGTCTGGGTGGCACCAAGGAGATCCCAGATCTGCTCCTGGAGCCAAGAGGAATGTTCCTATGGAACAGTGGGATGTAGCAGGTTGTGAGGTATCCAAGATTTTGCGGTGACCAGAAGCCTTTAAAGCTCCTTAAAATGAATGCAGATTTCACAGCTGGCTCTGCTCAATGACTTCCAGGATCCAAGTTTTCCTTTGGGTGGTCTTTCCCTGGGTATCTCATCTCTCCCTGTCACTGCTTCTCCCCCCGAGCTGCAGCAGGGCCCAGCACTTTGCAGATGTTTAATCCAGAGTGTGGGGGCTGGCTTGGTATCTTTTCCTTAATTTATCTTATTGATACCAGTCCTGGAACAGCGACAATCCTGGCTCCCAGAGATCTCAGCCCCACATCCCAGCAGTTTCCCAAGGAGTTTTTTGCAGCCTGGGAACTCAGGGTAATCACAGCCCACCAGGAATTCCTGCCTGGAATTCTCTGCTCAGGGGACAGGACTGGCTGTTTCCTCCTGCTGATCCTCACAGAATCCTGGGATGGTTCGGGTTGGAAGGGACCTTAAAACTCATCCCGTGGTAGGGACACCTTCCACTATCCCAGGTTGCTCCAAAACCCCTCCTTGGATGGTTTTGAACTGAAGAAATGGATATTCAGAGAAGATAAAAGGAAGAAATTTTTACAATGAGGTTGAGGAGGCCTTGGCTGCCCAGAGAAGCTGTGGCTGCCCCTGGATCCCTGGAAGTGTCCAAGGCCAGGTTGGACAGGGCTTGGAGCACCCTGGGACAGTGGAAGGTGCTGGAGTTGGAACTGGATGAACTTTAAGGTCTCTCCCAACCCAAACCATTCCTTGATGTTGGAAAGGCTCAGCCACAAAAAGGGCTGAGGATGTGAGAAGGCTCAAGATGAGATTTTTTTTTGGAGAGGAGTAAAGCCAAAGTTTTTTTGGAATGTGTGCACAAAACATGGAAAGAGAGGTTTTCCCCATTTCCTTGCAGAATTCCCGTGTCCTTGGGGATGTGCCCTCCAGGGAGGAGCTCTGGTTCCAGGGATCAGGAAACAACTTGGGATCAGCTCCCCCCAGCCCAGCACAGGCTTAAACTGCTGAACCGGGAGCGATTTCCACGGGCCGGTGTCGCGTATCCGCCCTCCCCGCGATGACCGGGAGACACGGGATCGCTTTCCCCGCTTCCATCAGGCAGCAAAGCTGCTCCCAGTGACACATTAGCGCTCAAATCCCTTCATTCCCGGAGAATGAAATGGATACTGATCATTAGGAATGGGCCATAAACTTCCAGACGGGAAAGGCAAAGTTCATCCCGCCACGGACAGCGGAGTATTGCTGTCAATTCCAAATCTGCCAATGTGGAAACATTCGGCTAAAATTGAATTATTTGCTGGTGTTTGAGTGAATGTTCTTGGGCAATTTTTCAAGGAATTCTGTTTTACGGATCTGCCTGTATCAGGGCAGTGAAATGGGTATGGAAGGGCCAGCAAAAGTTGGATTTGGTTGCTGCTATTTTGAAATTTAGTGACTGAAACAATGTTCTAAGACAACTTGGGGACTCATTAAAATAGCAATTTTCAAGTAAAAATGGAGATTTTCCCAACTTTCCTTTGTTTTCTTGTTAACAGAGAATTGATTTTTTTGTTAAAAAAATAAAATCTGAATTGATATTTTATTTCAGTTATTAGTAGGTTTTCTTGTCGTGTTTCTAAACACATCAATCAGAACTTTCTGTACCATGCATTTAGGGTTTTGGGTTTTTTTGTTTGACTTTATTTTTGCTTAATCATTTTGGGATTTTAAAATGCCACCTGGAAATCCTGGAATTTCCAGCACATTGAAATTCTGGTGCTGAGTTCCTTTGGCTGACAATGGCCTGTGTTCCAAGGGGCACAATTATCCTGCTCTTCCCATGGTTTGTGTGGAGTTGGGTCTGGAATTTGGTCCCTGGGAGGTGATTCCATGCAGTGCAAACCCCTCATCCCAGTTATCCCAGCAGTGGGGGGGAAATGCTCCCAGCAGTGATGGATATTTAGGTTTTGGGTGGCACCAGTGAGGGGTTGTTCAAGAGAATTGACGTTCACCAGGTTTGCTCAGTGCTTCCATGTCTTTATTCCAAGGAATCTGATCTCCAGCACTGCAGATATTTGGATATTATTTGAAGGTCAGGTTGTTGCTGGAGTTCCATTGAATTCCTGCCCTGTTTTCTTGGAGCTGACAAATTTCAGGCCACCCCTGTGCTCCAGGGAGGTCCCTGAGCAGCTGCCAGGCAGGGAATGGAGAAGGACATTCAGCATCACCGGCCTTGCTGTCTTCCTGGAAAGAATTCCCTGCAATTCCCTGCTCCGGGGTGGCTGATGGGCAGGCCTGACCCATCCTGCCCTTGGCTGACAGGGAGTTCTGGGCAGCAGGAAAGGCAGGGAACGCCTGGGGAGGGAACACCTTTGGAGTGCCCCCTGGCCACTTGGCTGCCTGTGTTTGTTTAATTCCGACAGCTCTGAAGTGTGGGATAATTTATGTGTTCAACAGACCAGAACTGACTCCAGGAGCTTTAAATGTTTTCCATCATCCCAAGAATGAAGTAGCTGATGCAGATTTTAGAGCTGCTTGTCCAGAAACCTCTGCTGCCTTTCCACAGGACATCTGAAAAACCTTGGATGAACTAAATTCCGCTCAGGTCCGACCTTCTTCCCCTCTGCAAAATCCTGCTTGGAGCAGTTAAAAATCTGAGTTCTTCCCAGGAGAACTGGCCTTGTTTGCTTCCAAATGACTAAGAAGGTTTGAATTTTCCTGAGGAAAACTGAGAGATTCCCTGCTGACTTCTTTGGGATCTGGATGGGTGCAAGGAGAGCCAGAGAGCTGGAAAGACCCTTGGGTGCTCTCACAAATCCACCTCCATCCAAAGGCTGAGTCAGCCCGGTGAAAATTATCACTTCTGTGGTGCCTTTTGGCAAAAAAATGGGATTTTTCTGCATTGCAGCAGCACCTCAGAGGAGCCCCCCAAACTCCAGGGAATTCTAAACGTTTAAAACTCAGCTCCAGCAGGAGTTCCGAGCTCAGCCCACGGAGGAGCCGGAGCAGCTTCCCGGGGTGTGCTGCAAGAGCCTCCCCTCTCTGCCAACCCACAGAGGTCACAAATTGTCAGAGGCAGCAGCTGCTGAGCCTGTGTTCTTTGCTCCAAGCTGTTCCAGCTTTTAACTGAGCCCTGGATTTACCAGGGAGGGGGAAAACGAGCTGGAGCTCTCCCATTAACTCCATCCCCTGCTCCCTTGGCAGCTTGCACAGTCAGCTGCTGCCCACCCGCTCCTCCACGCACAAGCCACAGGGTCAGGATAGATTTTCCTGGAATTCTGGAGCACTTAGAAGCTGGGTCCTGCCTCTGGAGGGGCTCTGAGTGCTGATATCACTCCAAAAGCAGGAGATTCCTGCAGGGATGAGCTCTTCCCACCATCCTGAGCATCCCACAGTCCTGGGGTGAGGCAGATTCCCCATGGGCAGAGCTCTGAAGGTGGCAATGGCATCCTGCTGGTCCCATCCTGATCCCATCCTGATCCCATCCTGCTGATCCCATCCTGATCCCATCCTGCTGGTCCCATCCTGATCCCATCCTGATCCCATCCTGCTGATCCCATCCTGATCCCATCCTGCTGATTCCATCCTTCTGGTCCCATCCTGCTGATCCCATCCTGCTGATCCCATCCTGCTGGTCACATCCTGCTGATCCCATCCTGATCCCATCCTGCTGATCCCATCCTGCTGATCCCATCCTGCTGGTCCCATCCTTCTGATCCGTTCTTTCTCTCTGAGGATCAGGTTCTTGGGCTCCTCCTGACTCTGCTCTTCCTGAGGTGTCTCCAGGGAGAAGCTGGGTCCTGCTGGGCCCCTCCCTCCTGGCCAGGCTGCTGTGGGGTTTGGCCCTGGGTAGAGCCTAAATCCCAGCTTTGGATCTTCTTTGTGGCCTGGAGATTCTGGAAATGAAGAAGAAAGAGGTGGGAAAGGTGGGTGCATAGTCCTGGCACAGGGTCTGGCCTTAGGGAAAGGCTGTGGGAAGCCCCTTTTGTAGGACCCAGTTAATGGGAACACTGGCACCAGTCCTGTTCCCATCGCTGCCGATGGCAAAGGTTTGTTTGCTTCACTGGGATAAAATCTCTCACACTCTGGAGTTTTTTTGAATGTTCTTCTCCTTGGTGTCTGCTGAGCCCTCTTTGGGTCTCCCCTTGCAGTGATTTTCACCAAATTTCATAGAATCAGAAAATCTGTGGGGGGGAATTTGGATGGGAAGGGACCTTAAAGCTCACCCAGTCCAACCTCAGCACCTCCCACTCTCCCAGGCTGCTCCAAGCCCTGTCCAGCCTGGCCTTGGTCACTTCCAGGGATGGAGCAGCCACAGCTGCTCTGGGCACCCTGTGCCAGGGCCTCCCCACCCTCACAGGGAGGAATTTCTTCCCGATATCCCATCTAAATTTACCCAGTTCCTACTGCCTGGCTCCTTTGGACTCACTCAGGGCAGATTCCTCTCCAACCCTCTGACACCATGATGAAGCTCCCTCCAGCATCTCAAGAGTTAATCCAACCCAGAAAAACGGAATTATTTTCTTTTATTTTCTTTTTCTTTTTTTTTTTTTTTTTTTTTTATATTTTGGCCCTTCTTATTTTCGTGTTTGGGTGGGTTTTTTTGATTTTTTTTTTCCGAGCTGTTAAGTGACATCTGAATGGGAGATATGAATATAGCAATGATTCTCTGCTGAAAGCTGCAGAAAAGCCACAACCCTCGGATCAAACAACTTTTTGTGCCGCAGCAAAATGAAATCCTTGTGATTTCCATATTCCTCAGTCAACAGGCTGGCGCCCAAAGCGTTGCCGTGGTTACTGGAGCACGGCTGTCAGGAGCAGGGAGGGAGTGGGAGCCGCGCTGTCCGAGGGTTCAGGAGCTGCTGAATTATTCAGCCCAGTCCCTGGCAAACCCTCCTCGTTTCCAAAGGGGGGTCTGCTCTGATCTCCTGGATGGATGGATCACTTTAACCCCTTCTCCTGCCGCATTCCCTCCTGAAAGGGAGGGAGAAGTGGCTCTGCTTGGCTTTCCTCCATCCCTTGGGACAGATTTTCCTCTGTCGAACTTGCTGGAGGCTCTGGGAGCTCTCAGAGCTTTAAGGAATGGGATCACAGCAGCCTGGGATAGCTGAAGGTGTCCCTGCCCGTGCCAGGGGGTGCAGCTGGATCATCGTTAAAGTCCCTTCCAACCCAAACCATTCTGGGATTCCATGGACATCCCCCTTTTGTCACCCGTGCCTCAGTTTCCCCCGTTTCCACAGCCTCAGGGGATGGTGATGCTCCTAGAGGAGCTTTTTCCTCCAGGACATCCCAGCTTTGGGATGTGCTGGCTCTTCAATTTGGAACGTGTTGGCTCTTCCATTTGGAACGTGCTGTGGTGTGGGCATGGCTTTGAGCATCCATTCCCCAGAGGAATTGGGGAGCTTGGCCCAGGGGCTGCTGGAGAAGGGCACAGCCCAGCTGCTGACCAGGACAGGACAGTGTTTGCTGCCCCAAGAAGTCCCCACAGGATGGTTTCCCTCAATTTGACATGTTTGGCATATTGGGAATATTGGCTTCTTTTTTCTAATGGAGCAAAACAGTGAAAACACTTGGAAAAATCCCAGCTCTGCTGGTCAAGGCTCCCTCATTAAGGAGAGTTGTGTTGTCAGATGCTTTCCTCTCTTCCCAGCTCTCCCTCACTGTTTAACTCCAGAGAAACCCAGGCTGTGTCCCATCCAAACTCCAGGGCTTTCTCTTCCTGGAAATCCCATTAAAAGCACAGCCTGGGCCAGCTCCTGATGACTGGGCTGTCCTGTGATCCAAAGACATCGGGGGTAAGGTGAGGTAACAGCTCCAAATCCACCTCTTACTCATCGCTGGCCATGAAAAACTGCTTTGGTTATCCCAGAAAAATGTTGAAGGCAGCCCCTGACAGCCCCGGGGGGGCCAAGTACCTGCCTGGTGCCAACAAAAAGAGACAGATTAATGACCTCCATGGCCACTTGCTCCTGGACTCTTTCCTTAACCTTTCTTTTCCAGAGAACTTCCAGACAGATAAAGGACAGCGCCTGGTTAATCATTTATCCATCTGCATATCCAGCCTCTCTCCTCATCGTCTTCTCTGGGCCTCAGAGGGAAAATTAACATATTTATGCGCTGCTTTCTCCCCCACAAGCCTACGGAAGCAAATTGGGTCGCAATAGGAAGTCGTGTCCCGTCCAATTCAGTGGGAAAAATCCGAGGGAAAAAGGAGCAAAGGGAAAGGCAGGAGCTGGAGTGACTGGGGAGGTCTGTGGGGGCAGAGAGGGTGCTCCAGCCGGCCCTGCCTGCCGTGGAATGTTTTCCAGAGTATTTTTAGCTGCTGTTGGAGGGTGATTTCCTCGCTGATCTGCTCGGGGTTTGTGTTGCTTTGCTGGAAAGCTCCGTGCAGCCTCACAGGCCTTCAGCCGGATGCGCTGCTGCTCCCCGGCCCGGGCAGAGCAGCCTCTCCTCATCGTTTCCTCATCGTTTCCTCATCCTTTCCTCATCCTTTCCTCAGCCTCTCCTCAGCTTGTCCTCAGCTTGTCCTCAGCTTCTCCTCAGCTTGTCCTCAGCCTCTCCTCAGCTTCTCCTCAGCCTTTCCTCAGCTTTTCTTACCACCCAAACCCCGCTGGATCAGTGGCCTGACTCATCCCTGAGCACTTTCTCCAGAGCCCTTGCTCTGCCAGGTGCTCCAGGCCATCCCTGTGGTGGGATGCTTGGGATTTCCACTCATGGAATGCCCCAGGACCAGCGTGGGGAGGACACAAAAGCCCCCTCAGCTCTTTGGATCCTGGTTGGGATCCCATCCACGACCCCCTGCCTCAGTTTCCCCACCTCCACACTGCAGTAACTTCTATTTTCCTTCCTTTGTTTCTCCTTGGAATCTTATTTTGGAAATAGTACAGGACACAAAACTGTATGGCATTGCAGCATTTGCTGGATAACACATCCTTCCTCTCTGCCTTTCCCTGAAAACCCACAGCCCAGAATGATCACGAAACATTCCAAGAAGAAATGCCAAGGATTCCCCAGTAAATGTCTTGGCTCTTCACATCCTGGGTTTTTTGTTTTTCTATAAAAAATGGAAATGAAGCATCACTCAAAGTCTATAGGGAGTCTGCCACGCTGGGTTGGATTTCACTGCTCCCTGCTTTCCTGGGAATGCTGATTGAGCTCTCCCTGTTTCCTTCCACAAGACATTCTGGCCTTCTCTGCTGGGAAGAGGAAGATATTGCGTATTCCTGGAGGAAAATCTCATTCACCTGATGGGACAGCAGCAGTGCAGCACCCAGGGGAAGCATCAGTGTGATGATGTCCTGGGATATCCCGGGATAATTGTGGGATCTTTGATGGTTACAGGGCAGGAATGGCCCAGCTGGGTGCAGGGACCACCCCAAGAGTCTCTTCACACCCACTTTTATTTTTCTTTGGTTGAAACCCAGAAATTAATGACAAAAAAGCATTTTTATTGTGATTTATTTGGTTTCAGCTGAGCTGCAGCAGCTCTGCAGTCTCTGCCTCATTTGGGCTTGGTAGAGATTTAATAAAATTATACTTTAATAAAATGACACCTTAATAAAGTGACACTTTGCCTGGGGCTGCTGGTGGGTGAAGGATGAGGGGGTTGTGCTCCCAGCTGGCTCTGGGTGCTCCCTCCATCCCGTGTTTTCCATTGCCGAAGACACCTCTGGATTTTGGGTGCTTTGCTTTCCTACAGCCTCTACTCAGAGACATGAAAATCCTCAGTGGTGGGGAAAAACATGGAAAATACCAGGAATTGGGGCCATGGCTGTGTTTTCTTGAGGATCAGGTGTGCTGGGGGCATCAGACCCTGCTCTCCCTCCAGTTTCCCAGTCCACGAGCCTGACCAGCTCTCCAGCAGCATTTAAGGCATTCCCAACGTGAGCAGGGGATTCCTGGCAGGAAAACAACTTCTGGAAGATATTAAATTCCACAGTGGGGTCTTCTGCTGCCCCAGCAGTGGATGGGACCTCTGAGCAGGACAATATCCCACCCCTGCACCCTCTGGAAGGGCAGGATTTTTCCTGGGGCACATCAGGTGGGGAAGGAGACTCGGCCAACTGGGTGCAAAACTTGGGGGTTGGAAAAACCAGCTTAAATCAAAGGAGTAGGGCAAAAATCCCTTCTCATTTCCCAGGGAAAGCAGGTCCACAGCGTGTGCCTGTGTTGAGATTAATTTGCTTAATTGTTGCCCGCTGTTAGCAACAGTTGCCATGTTTAGGGCTGAGTCAGAAATGCTCCTTAAAACCCTCATTCAAAGGCACCTCCAGTAATAAAATCCAGCCTTGGAATGAGCTTTCACGTCAGCTACTGTTGCTTTGCTACAGCAAACACAACACTGCCTTCTCCACCCAGCCCTTTCCTAATCCAGGCAATATTGATCCTTTATCGACAAGATCCGTGGAATTTCAAAATTTTTAAAATGTGATTTTTTATTTTTTTCGCCCCCCAAATGGTTATTTCTGGGTTAGGAAAATGCAGCCCTGCTCACTGCCATGGCAGTGCAGCGCTGGGGTTATGTGTCCCACCCTGTGTGGTGGAAAACTGAGTTATCCCTGTGAAAATCCTTGGAAAACCAGTGAGAGGATTGCTCTGGATCCAGAGGAATGTACATCCCAGACTGGTTTGGGTCGGAAGGGACCTTAAAACTCATCCAGATCCAACCCTGACACCTTCCACTATCCCAGGTTGCTCCAAGCCCTGTCCAACCTGGCTTTGGGCACTTCCAGGGACGGGGCAGCCACAGGAAAACCTGTCCCAGTGCCCCTCTGTACATATATCCATAGATTTATCCCCTTCCCACCCCACTTCCTATGGATGGGACCATTGAAGACACCACAGGACACACGTGAGGGATGCTGGTGGCAGCTGAGGATGGGAATGTGGGAGCTCTTCCTGCTGAGAGTCTGGTTTGGTGATCCCTCCTCCTTTGCCATCCTGGTTCGTAGGGAAAGAGCTGGAATTCATTAAGCAAGGATCCAGTTTGAGTCTAATCACCTGACAGCCAATGGCTGTAAAATTCCAGAGGGCAATGGATGCATTTGTGGATAACGAAACCTCACTGAACTCCCATAGCTAGAGTTTGTGATCCCAATATTTCTGCACAAATGCCTTTCCCTGGCTTGTTGGCACATGTTCCCTTAATTGCCTGTTATCTCTGCATCTGCTGGAATGCCCTCCTGCTTTTCCCTTGGCATCTCCTGGCACTGTCTCACAGAGCTAAGCTGGAGTTAAGAAGGAAATTGGGAAGACAATTTTACAACACTCCCTGTGAATCCAGGGCAGGCAGAGGCACATAAGCCAACAAAAAAGTTACTAAAATCTCTGTGTGTCCAGAACTGTGTGGATCCAACTCCTGAAATATCCATGGGAAATATTTAGGGAGCAGAATCCCCCTCCTGCCTCCTCCTTAAGTTGTCACCCCTCTGTCTTTAACCGTGGGGAAAGTTGGATCTTCCAGCCTGAGACACCACAGCAGGGGTTTAAATCCATTATTCACAGCAGAATAACTGGAATTTTATAGGATAGAGGCAGGTATCCATCCCCCAGGAATGAGAACAGCAGGGAGGGTAAAGCAGGAGAGGAGGAGAGCTTGAAACAAGGAGATATTCCTAGAAATTTCCCTGCTGCTGGTTCAGAGCTGCAGAATCCTTCAGCACAGCACAGGTGAACACAGGGTTCTGTGGGAATGACACTTGTTTGTGTGCAGCCAGCTGGGCTCTGGGGGCTGGGGAAACCACTTTTCTTGGATTGTCAGGGAGTTGGGAACCACGTCAATAACCCCTCACAGAGCCCATAAAAGCAGGGGGATGCTGCCAAAGGCAAAGGACTGAGCTACACCAGCACAAAAAGAGGAGGGATCAAAGTTTATGACACAATTTTTTTTGTTAATAATTTCAGAACATTTTGTTTTGGCTGCAGGAGTGGGACTTTCCCAATGGGACACAGTGTTGAAATATTTTGACTATTTTTTGGGGTAAAGGAGGTAAATCCCAGAATCCAACTGCTCTGTGATTCCCAGCTGAGTGAAATGATAAAATCCTATGAGGTGTGGCTGCAGCCAAGCCATCGTTCCCAGTGTTGATCCCAAATCCTCTCTGCTCTCAGAGGATCGGGTGCTCTGCCCTTGACGGCCAGTCCATCCTTTTTTTTTGGAAATGACCAAGCTGCAGCCTCCTAATGCACCTGGAAGTCCTGCTCTGCCTTCAGCAGGGAATAAACTCCCTCTGGAAAAGGGGGAGAGGTGCTTGAAAACCAGGACAGGCAAATCCCAACCGAGAGCTGCTCAGGGCTGAAGGAACAAGCTCCACTCACCCTCGGAGCATGGCAGGGGACTCATGGAAGAAGTGAATCCACCTCTTTACTCAGCAGCATGACTTAATTCCAAGAGGGAAAAATGAGCTCATAAGGACTGCCAGTTTCCCTTTCACCTTCCCTCTCCCTCCTCCTGGAATGGGAATGGGCAGGGGAGGGTTGGAGTCGTGCTGACAGCGTTGGCTGAGCCAGGGAGGAGAGAAATCTGCGCAGAGCTCACCCAGCTTTTCCTTGGAGGGGGTATGAGCAGGGAAGGAGCTTCTCCCTCAGCCCCTGAGCTCCTTCTGCCTGTGCCCGGCTCGGCCCAGCTCCATCCCACCCTTTTCCGTGGGAAGAGGACCAGTGACAGTCTGACACCTCGTTATTACTCATCCCGGTGGCTCTTTGTCACGTAGGGATTTAACATCACACTTTCCTCTAAGTGCTCTAATTCCTGCAGAGCCTCTTCCAGCTCGGGTTTGGAGTGCTGGGATGACAGGGAGGGTGGGATTTCACAGGGAGAAGTTCGGGTCGGAACCCCAGCCGATGCAAGTCCCCCAGGCTGGGCAGATTCCAGCATCCCAAAATTGGCAAAGGGCTTTTGTAGTGCAGATGTCTGGGAAGAGCAATGATCCCCAGGATTCTGTTTAAATGATAGGAATAAAAGGAAAACCACTTTAGGAAATGGATGTAAACCATCCCTAATCACAACCAGGAAATCAACTTTGCTGGTGAGGGGCTCGGGGTGGGGACAGGAGGAAAGGAGAAGGAATCAATTTTTGCCATGTTTTGCTGAGCCTGCACTGACAGACACAAAGCAGCTGCTACTGTCACTGCTGAAGGCACAGTGCTGTCACTTGGGGGACAAAATCCACTGGCAGGACACCCCCAGCTCCAGGGATGAGGAGTGAATACAAGGGACACGGACAACACCAGCAAAGATGCCCTGGAGGTGATCGTGCTTGGGGACGTGCCCACTGGAAAATCTGCTGGAGAAACAAGCTGGAAAACAAGTGCTGAAAAAACCCAGCTGAAAATCTGCTGATTCCTCTCTCCTCAGTGACTTTTCATTCAGTGACAATGTCAAGTGATGGCTTCTGGCTCTGCTCCTGCAGCTCCCAGCTCCCCAGCCTCACAGCACCACCTGTGCCTCTTCATCCTCTCCTGTAAGAGCAACACCAGTGGATATCGAGTCTCTTCCCTGTTAATTCTTCCTCCTTATGGGCCTTTCTGACCTTCAGCACCAGCAGGAGGTGAGTTCATCAAAGGTGACCACAATTCAGGAGGAATTTCTCCATGGAAAGGGTGGGCAGGCTTTGGAAGGGGCTCCCAGGGAAGTTTGGAGTCCCCATCCCTGGAGGTGTCCAAGGAAGGCCTGGATGTGGCACTCAGAGCTCTGGGCTGGGGATAAGGTGGGGATGGGGCACAGCTTGGACTTGATGATGTTGGAAGGCTTTTCCAACCTCAAAATGATTCTGGGATTCTGATCAAACCCCCAAACAGCGCCCAGGGGGCCACGTGTGGGATAGTTTAGAGTGACACCGGTGACACACCAGCTACCCAGAGCTGGAGACCTGAAGCATTGGAGCAAACACCAAACAATGATCTGGCCAAAAAAGTCCCAAAAGTCCTGTGTTCCAAAAGCAGGGATGCAGTTCCAATCTCTCCTCTATGGCTCTGTGCACTCGTGCATTTATAAACGTTGAGATCAGCACCGGATGGTGTTTTTTATTTAGTTTCACGCTTTGTTAACTTCTCTCAATTACGTGGAACGCTTTTTTTTTTGTTGTTGTTGTGGGTTCTTTTTTTTTTAATACCCAAACTTCTGCCTGTTCCCAATTACCAAAACAAAAAAAATACATAAAAAATATAATAATAAAAGGAGGGGAAAGAAAGACAGAGTGGAAGAAGCTGGCACCAAAATGAAGTCAAGCACACAATGGAACAGAAGAGTTGGAGGCTGGAGAGATGGAGGAGTTAAGGCACATGGTCGTAGGAAGCAGAGGAAGGCTCTGACAAAGATAGAAAGAGGCCTTGAGGATTTCAAAAAGCCTGAAGGAAATGTCAGAGATATTTCAGTGATAATTATCCCTGCCTTCTGGTCTGGGTATTTAGAGGATTTATGTTGCCTTGGAACAACAAAAAAGCCAAATCGGCGCTGCTTTTCGGGGGGTAATTTGTTAAATCTTAATAAATGCAACCCAAAGCTTCGACCTGTGCCAGAGGTTTGCCTTCAGCAGGAAACTGGAGATATCCAGACCTTTGAATGGATCAGGCCGTGTGGTTTGCTCGGCTTTTGAGTCTTTCTCCAGCCTTCCAGGTTGTTTTTACCACGACAATTGAAGATGGTTTTGATTCAATTATTGCATTAGTGGGAGGCTGAGCAGGCTCATGAGCACCGGGGTTATGGCTCTATGAGTTAATGTTCACACCCCTTTTGGGTGTCCCAGAGGAGCTCCGCGGGCTGGCGGCCAAATTTGAGTTTGACTCGGCTCCCAGTGTGCGAGCCAACTGTTCCTGCATTTCATTTCTGTCATATCCTGGACATTAAAACACCATTAATTCAAACCTTTTGTTTCGAAGAACAACTGTGCTGTAAAACAGCAATAAAAAGCTGCCCAAAGTTCCCTCAAACCAGTGCAATATCGTGGTTGTTCAGGCAAACTGGGATGTAAAAATTAAAAAAAAAAAGTGTTATTTTTGTGTTATTTGTGTCTAAAACACGCTACAAATAATAACTTTTTCCTGCTCAGCTTTGCTATGGGATGAGGGGGGATGAGTCCAAGAGCAGGTTTGTCCCTGTGGGATTACACAGCGTTTCCCCCCCATTTTAACCATTAAATAAAGGACAGTCTGGGAAAAGGTTTTGCTGTTGTGAAATGCATTAACCCCAGGCTGTGGTGGAAGTGGCTGTGTCCTTCTTGCTTTGGCTTTTCCCTGGTAACATGAGAACCACTCCAGCTTTTTTCTTCCCTAATTGCTGGGTGATTCAGCACGGTCTGGGAGACACCTCCAGAGGCACGTTCCCTGGATTGACCACAGGCCAGGGATACAGTCAGGAGTCCAACAGCTTCCCCATCTCCATGTGGAACAACATGTGGATCCTGTTGTTTTATCTGTGTTCATTTCATTATCTCATTAATTATCATAATGGAGGAGCGGAAAAGGCAGCGAAGGATGATGTTGGAAAATCCATGAGCCAGGGGATTTGCACCAGACTTGCTCCAAGCATCCCCTTTGTCCTAAAAGCACCTCAGCACCCACCATTCCCACAGGGACATGACCTTGTATTCCCAGGGGATGGGTGGGCATAGCCACATCCCCATCCCAAACACAGCAGCTGAGGAAAACCTGGAATCATGGAATCATTAAGGTTGGAAAAGCCCTTTAAGATGAGTAATTCCAAGAGTGCGTGGATCCAGCTGCGTCCCTTGTCACCGAGGGCATTCAGCCCTCTCCAAACCCACATTCCCAGCACCCTTCCCAGTGCTTCACAGCCTCCTCATGGAATCCTGGCTTTCTCCTGCAGAGGTCCCAGCTTTTCAATTCGTGGTCAAACAAGCAGGGAGTTTCAAACACCACGAGCCTTCCTGCTCCACCCAAGCGGGATCTGCTTCCTTGGCTTCCCGAGGCTCTGGATGAGCTGCATTCATAACCACTTCCCTCTCTTCATGGTGCCTTTGGGATTAGGATGATGATGATTATTATGGCCAAGTGTCAGGATGTGATTCTTCATCGTGGTGTGATTTTTGGGGGGGTCTGTGCAGGGCTGAGAGTTGGATTGGTTGATCCTGCGGGTCCCTCCCAAGTCTGGATATTCCACGATTCCACGACACCCTCCAGCACCTGGTTCCTTGCTCCCATGTGCAGGGACTGAGCACTGGATTGGGCTCCTTTCCCAGAGCAGCTGAATCTCCAGGAGTCCCCCATCCCTTGAGGAATATTCCAGGTAAAACAGTCCTGGAGATTTTCAGGTGCAGCAGCGGCTGCAGCGCTCCAAGAGCCAAGTGTTTCCTGCACGTCCCTTGTTCCTCCAGAGTTGGAACTGGATGTTTATGAAACAAGGGGAAGTTAGGAACTGGAAGGAGGATTTAGGAAGCAGGAGGATGTCTCTGGCACCAGACATCTGGGAGCCATGGAAGCAGTGCTGAGCCTCTCCAGGCTGGTTTTAGAGGGGTTTAAGGGGAGTTTAGATCCTCTCATAAAAAAGGAGGCATCAAACATCAGGACTCCATGACTCAGCTCATGGCTCTGGATCAACCTGCCATTCCCAAAGAAAACCTGGAATGCCCTCGCCAACAGGTTGGGCTCCTTCATCACACACTCTCCATCTTTCATTCCAGGGTTGGTCAGGGAATATTTTCAGAGGAACTTAAACCAGTGTAAATCCAAGCCCAAGCCAGCTCCAAAGGAAAGAAAGGGGAAAAAAAAATAAATCCAATACCACCAGGAGAGAGGGAAAGGTCTTTCCCCAGGCCACAAATTCTAAAGCTCCCAGACGAGTTTATGAACTGGTGGTTAAACCAACTCTCCTGGAGTCCCGGATCCACCCTGGAACAAGCTGGGATGGATCCATGAGCTGTGTTTTGGGCAGGATGTTTTGCCCCTATTTGCTGCGGCGTTGTCTCTAAAATTTCCCAAATCACATCCTCATCATTCTCCCTCCTCTCCCTGGCTTAAAAGCCTTGTTTTGGCTCTGGCTGCAAGGAATAACAGGACGGAGAAGGGGAGGGAAAAGGGATCTCCGTCAGCTGCTAAACATATAAACCTGCAGATTTATTTGGTAGGAATAATCCCTGAAGGAGAAACATATCCAATACTTCATCATCCCAGAAACTGCCCACATCTGTTCGGAGACAGCAACAGGCGGCCGGGAACATGTGCCAGGAGCAGCTTGGAGGCAACCTGTCACTGCTGCCTGCATCCCAAACCCCCGTCCCGCTTCCGAGCCCGCCCCGCTCCCAGAAATCTTTCTGGATGCTTCTCTTCCTTGTGGAAATTGCCTCGGCTTCTCCTTGGCCGCGGAGGTTGTGGCAGGGAAGTGTCCCAGGACAGCCCAAGGAGATCTTGGAGAACCCTTGGAGTGCTGGGATGGGATTTGGGGGGTCTTAGGGGGCATTTGGATGAGTTGGGAGGGGGTTTGGGGCTTCTTCAGGGGTGTTTTGAGGGCATCTCCTGGACATTTGGCTCATTCATGAACAGGATGCTGTTGTTCACCCCGGAATTTGGAGGGATTTTGGGAGGGTTTAGGGGTTGGTTGAAGCTCTTTGGTGTTTAAAAGTCAACACTTGGCTCCTCTGGTCTGGGAGAGACATAGCCTTTCCCTGGGCATGAGCCACTTCAGAATTCCAAGCAGGGATGTGGATGACCTCCTGCTGCACATGGAGAGGACAGGCTGAGGTGTGGGAATCCTGGGAGCTGGATGGGGACTATGGACAGGGTGATTCCTCTGGGGTCAGCACTGCTGTGAGCCCAGGAGAAACTGAGGAAGGAGCAGGGACTGAGGTGAATGTGTGGCTCATGGATTGGGAAGTTTTTCCCCCCTGTCTCCACCTCCAGGAGCTGCAGGTGGGGCTTTGGCTCCTTCTGCAAGGATATGGAGTGCCAGGATAACAGGGAAGGATTTGAAACTGGAAGGGGAGGTTTAGATGGGATATTGGGAAGAAATCCTTCCCTGTGAGGGTGGGAGGCCCTGGCACAGGGTGCCAAGAGAAGCTGTGGCTGCCCCATCCCTGGGAATGTCCAAGGCCAGGTTGGACAGGGCTTGGAGAACCCTGGGACAGTGGAAGGTCTTGGGGTTGGAGCTGGATGAGCTTTAAGGCCCCCTCCACCCAGGCCATGATTCCAGGATTCTACAATAAGGCACATCCTGGGATTCACCACCCCTCAGGGAATATTCCCTTCCTGGCTCCTGATCCCATGTCCCTGAGCTACAAACCTTCCCTGGGGCTCAGGAGCTGCTGATCCCACTCTGCTGCTTGGGAGGCTGAAGGAAGTGCTGCCTCTTGGCTCCTGAGCTGTCCCAGAGCCAGAGCAGCTGCTTTCAGCTTTGCTTTCCCAAACTTTGGTTGTCACATGCCCTTTTTATGCCCCTTCCACATTATCCACATCCAAATGACACGGATTATCCCACAGAACCGAGTTAGCCCATCCCAATGCGTCATTCCCGGGGATTTTGTCCCTCTAAACTTTGAATTTCTTCATTAACACCAGCACACAAATGGCTTTAAATTGCTCAAAGCTTCAATCGAGCCAAGTTCCTTTTGGCTTCCAAATTGATTTTGTTTTCATTGGAAAAATGGATCCTGTTTGTTTCATTTTCCCCACACCAAACAAAATCTGTGGGTGGAGGAAATGGGACAGATTGGAAAATCTTTTGACTGATAAAGCCCAATCATGTCAACATTCTGAGCTTTTATATCTGCAGCAGAAACCATAAGAAAGTAATTATTAAATAATTACTACAGATATCTGCAAAAGGGTGGAAATGCTGATAAATTACTGATTCTCTGTGCTAAATTTGGGAAGATGGAATATTAAACCCACAGGATTTTCATGGACACCAGGAGATATTAAACAGGAAAAACACAGGTTGATTAAACAAATGTGGTTTTATTCACTCTGCAGTCGACGGGAAAATCTGTTTCACCCAACTGCAGAAAACGTAAAAAATCCCAGCAAATCCTGATGTATTTCCTGGAAAATGCACATCAGGAAAAAAGGAGGTTTAATTTTCATATTTAAAAAAGAAAAACCTCTTACTTCTTTTTAGTAAAAATAATCAAGCAAAGTTGTTATTTTAATCATTCTGAGTTTTTAGTGGAAGTGGGAAAGGGAAAAGTTAGGTTTACTCTTTATTGTTATTATTATTGCTATTATTATTATTATTATTTAGGCATTATTTTCTTCTAAAAATAAATCTGGCCAGAGGAACATCCTTCTCTTGTTTTTATACAAACCCATGGAGTCATCCACATTTTGAGCCGGGCAATAACATTTTCAGGAGAGTTTTGCTGTATAAAAAAATAACTTTTTGTGTGGAGATGCTGTGGGTGCTGCAGGAGGGAAATGTGGATCCCAGTCCTCAAGATGCTGCTGGTGGGAGAGGAATTGTCCACTCCAGGTGTCATCCCTCGTGTCCAGGCTGATGTCCTGCCATGGAATGGTGGCCTTGGCTCTGATCCCTGTGGGATGTGTCCTCCAGGCTGGATCTGCTGGATGATCCTTGCTCTCCGCCACGGAATCCCAGAGCTTCTCCCAGCCAAGCCTTGCACGGGGTGGGATCTGCTGTGTGATGCCAGGATAAATCCCCCTTGGGAAAATCTTTGTGAGCTTCAGCCTGGGAAGAGATCCCGACTCCTCACCTCCAAGCTGGGATGAGTTCATCCTTCCCAGCAACTTCCCCCCACCTCAGACTCAGGGAATTCTGCAGTGAGTCAGAGCCTGCTGAAGGGTTTTTTCTCTCTTCCTGTACACCAATATTTTGCACAAGTCTCCCTCTTCATTATCCTGGAGACATAAAGGGAATATCCCAGCAGGATAGGGACACGTCAGGAAGTTTGCTGCTGACATTCCATGGGATGTGTGAGCAGACTGCTCGGATCCGTGGTCAGGCCCCAGAAGATGTGTGTGGTGTCTGACCACATCCTCCCTGGAAGAGGAATCTTTGAGTTCATTGTGTTGGTCAAATGCCACAGTCTGATCCCAGGAAAACCTTCCCTGGATGTGGGAGAGGGAAAGGGGCTACCGAGCTCCACCCGACCCGGCCACGGGAGCAGCTCCTTTGTCCAGCCCTCTCCATATGGGGGATGCATCGGATTTCCGCCTGTGATTTCCTGCATGGAAAAACGAGAGCCAAGAGCAACTGCTCCCACATTCCCTGGGGTGGTCCTTGCTGGGCTGAGGCTACAGATGTGCTCACGCCTTCCCAGACGGAACAGCCCCGTGTTTTGGAGGCTGTGGAGTTGTGTATCCACCTTTTTTTTTTGTGCATCCCTCACAGGCAGTTCCTGATTTGCTTTTTTATCAGATTTTTTAATCAGATTTTTTATCAGATACTCACGAGTCCGTCAGATATTTCTCTTGGCTCGGCTGCTGGAGCAGATGGAATTCTCACCCCATCCAAGTCAGGTTATGTCAGGAACGGGACTGAGGCCTCAATCTCTCCTTGCCCTGGCTGGATGGATCCTCTCATGCCCCGAATTGCCTCAGGCTGGACATTCAAACAGTCCAAGGACAGCCAGAGGCACTGCAGCTCCTGGCAGGAAGCCTGGGCTGTGGCTCGGGGAAGATTTCTGGAAGATTTTGCCAATGCTCAGTTTGGTGACCAGACAGTGTTGTGGCACTTCCTTGGAAAACTGTGAGCCCTGGAGCCTTTCTCTGCAGTGTGTTTGTGGGAATGGCTTTTTGTGCATTTTCTGCAGCTTCTCCACCTTCCTGACCTGAAAATTCACCATGGATGGTGTGAGTTGGAGTCACATCCCATCCCCATCCCACAGTGCTCTGAGTTTTCCCTGTATTTTACAAACTAATGATGGTTTGAGAGGGACCCTTCTGGATTTGTTTCTTCTGCTTTATCCATCAGATTCAGTCCAATAGGCAGGGACACTTTCCACTATCCCAGGTTGCTCCAAGACCTGTCCAGCCTGGCCTAGGACAATTCCATGGAGCAGACACAGCTTCCCTGTGCCAGTGCTTTCCATCCTTTTGTTATGCAACGTTCCAGTTACTCCCACACTGCTTTGTTTTCCACTCAACCATGTCAAATCCTCCCAAGTTTCACTTTTCCTTGGATTTATGGGGTTGCTCGTGTTTTCTTGCTGGTTTGCTCTTTCTCCTCTCTGGTGCATTTAAAACTTGAACCAAAATATCAGAACCATGTGGGAATATAACTCCCACATTCCCATATTGCCGTGTGTGGAGACAACTGTGTCTGATCTTAACAATAAATTGTAAATTTGCAAGGAAAAATGATGATAATTGACTGCATTTTAATATTGCTGATAGAACTGCCTGATTAAGAGACCACTTGGTAGAGCAAGGATGTCTTTTCTGGAAGTCTGAAGCAGTTTAAGACGTCAAACCTCACAAGATTTGAGGTTTTTATCTGAAGATAAAGCCAAAGCCAGTCAGCAGATCTCTGACTGGTGGTTAAGCCTCGCCTGGACTTAAACTATCCGGTGTCACTGACCTCATTCCTCTCCTTCTTTCCCCACTCTCTCTTCTTGCAGTCACAGCTAATTAATGTTCTGGCCTGAAACCTGTTGGGCTGCAAAAGCCACAGTGCAGGGCAGGAATTTGGGTGATAAAAACCCCTCTGCTCCTTTCATCCATCTGGGATGGGGTGAGAATTTTCCCCAACATTCCCCTCTCTGCCTCATTCTTCCTCTTGCTAAATAAATAATAAACTTGGTAAATAAAAGTTTTCCTTCTCCCCTTTCTCCTGCTCAGGAGATTTTGCTTCATCTCTGTCCTGCCAGTGGAGCTCTACAACCTGGAGTTGTTGCAGGGCTGAATTTATGAGGAAAGAGCCAAAAATCTGAGCTGGTGCTGAGAATTTGGTGGGTGAGGGGGTGCCAAGTCTTTTCTTTCCGAATTGATTGCCTTGCCCAAACAATTCGGGCTAAATCACTTTGATTTGCCCTAAATCCCTCCAGTTTATCCTTTTGTTTGAGTTTAAGATCTCTCTGTCCCGGGGTGGGCGGGGTCTTGTTCACCTCAGAGTCTGTAGTGGGATATACTGGAAATTCCCCCCAAAAATCCAATTTGCAGCTGGTTTAACCTGGAATTCTCTGCCATAAGCACCAGTAAAAATATTTTCTCCAGTGGCTTCAGCTCTGGAGGTGATGGCACAA
This sequence comes from Climacteris rufus, assembly GCA_013398175.1. Lineage (NCBI taxonomy): Eukaryota > Metazoa > Chordata > Aves > Passeriformes > Climacteridae > Climacteris > Climacteris rufus. The sequence goes on along the minus strand of VZRZ01005093.1, from coordinate 572,344 downwards.
AGTGCCACAGTAAGCACAGCTCACAGCGCCCTAATTTAGCCCTTTAAATAGGATTTCAGCTCTTTGGAAAGCCAGAAACCATGATTAACCCAGTGCCTCAGTCTCCTGAGCTGTTCCAGGACCAGGATTATGGCAGCTGGATCGTGAGCCTGGCAGGACAAAATCCACCCTGCAGAAAGGCACTGAAATACACCTCAAAACCAGCCAGATTTCTGTGGCTGAATCCCCTCAGCAGAGAAACCCGGGGAGGACTGGATGGAGCCAGGCACTCCGGGGGTTCCAGGATTTCCAGGCTCTCCCTGTTTTGCCATCAGGGAAGGGAAGCAGGGCTGGATCTGTGGCTGTCAAAGGGCGATTGTGGGGGTTTGGAGCGGGGCAGGGTGGAAGGGGCTGGAGCAGGGCCCTGGAACAGCCTCCCCCGGCTCCCCTGCGAGAGCCACGCGGCTCCGTTGACTTTTCACACCTCATTAAAGAGGAAAACTCACCAGGCTCCCGTGTGGCTTTCCCGGGATCGTGGTCCCCACCGGCAAACAGCGCCTCTGTGTTCGGGGTCTCGTAGTTTTGGGGCCCAGGCTCAGCTGGAAAAAGCTGTCTCAAGAAATCTCCTCCCTGAAGAGTTTAATTCTCCAATAAAATCCCCAGGTCTGGGCCTTTGGCTTCCCAGAGGGGTGTCCCCATCCCACCTGGATCCGTGTGAAAGTGCAGAGCCTGGGCTGGGCCCTGTCCCCTTTGCTGGGCACGGGGTGTGGGGAAAATTTGGGATTTCTGGCTCTGTGCCTGCAAAAAGGTGTCTCTGGTGGGGCCATCTGCAGCCTGGTGTCACCTGCAATGTCCCCACACCGGAGCAGATATTGGGGTGGGAATGACCAAGTGGTGGACAAGGGCATGGAAAAGTGGTGGACAAATCCATGAGCTTGGAATGTGTGGAAGAGGCAGCTCAAGGGGTGGTGTGAGTGTGAAATCCCTCCCTGGGGACTCATGTAGATGTCCAGCTTCACCCTGGACCTCTGAGCTCTGGGTTATTCACAGCACAATTTTGAAGCACTAAATTAAATTACAAAGGCATCAACACAGACTCTGATTCATTCATTCTACTTTCCCTTTTAATTTGACTGACATGCAGCAAATAAATACTAAATTGCACCAAAAAAATAATCAGATCATTTGTGTGAACGTGTTGTGGCTGCATGAAATGGGCAGGTTTTCACTTGGCTACTTTTTAGTTACTGGAGGGGGAGAATTGCAAATAAAGACACTCCAGGCAGCTCCAATTCTGGGTCAAAAACCACAGTTTATGTCACAAACCCCTCGGGGACGATTTTTGACGCATAGAGCAGAATGGATAATTCGGAAAACACAATATAAGGGACTTAATGCAGCTTTAGGATTGAGGAAATCGGGTTTAAATGAGAAGTGATTTTTTGGAGGAGTTGGATCCAGGAGGAGACACACAGATTCCTGAGGGAGAGGATGGAAACGACTTTTTTTTTTATGTGGGATCACGTTACTGGTGGAAAAATTGACCTGCAGGGACTGATTTCCTCCTTTGTGTCACTGACCATCTGCCAAGACCAAATTTCTGGATATTAAGAGAAGGGTTCAAAATCCAAATGTTACAAGGCCTCGTTTAAACCTGAGCCTTCTGCACTGCCCCAACCTCCTCCCTGCCCCGAATAAAAAATCCTAAAATATTGAACTCGTCTGGGACAGAAGTGATGCCTTTTTTGGGGACAACTTTTAAAAGCCCTTCAAAAAAACTTCCCATGGCACCTTCACACTTTCTCCATCAACTTGTGAAGACCCAAAACTCCAACCACTTCATTTTCTTGGCGGTGTCCTGGCGTTCCAGGGAAATCTCAGCAGCGTTTCTTCTGTCTTGCCATAGGATGTTGCAACATTTTGAGAGCCTCAAGCCCTGTTAAAGGTCAGGAGGTGCCTGGAGTTGGTGCTGTGCATTTAAACAGCTCCAGATTGGAGCATTTTGGTATCACAGACACCAAGTCAGGTCTTGCCTGCCTTTCCCTGTCCTTCCTTCTGCCCCTCTCGGGGTGGGATTTGCTCCTTCTGGGGGTTGGTGGGTGCCAGACGAGGATTCTTCTTGTCACAGTTTGATTCAGATGAACTTGGAGGAGGATTCTTCTCAGCAACCACCTGGAATGTGTGGAGGAGGTTGGATTTCAGGTTGGTTTTTTCACAAAGTCTTCCCTGGGTTTTGGCTTGGAAACCCCAAATTCAGATGGAAGATTGGGGACTGAGATAAAATAGATCTGAGACCCAAGTCAAGCTGATTTTTCTCTCACAAACCCCAAACCATCTCGGTTTGTTCTTCACAGAAATGAGGGAGGAAACCCCCCAAACTTTCATCTGACCCCTCCTCAAAATTCTTTTGATGCTCAAGATAAAATGGAAGTGAGATTCACACAAAATCTTGGGGGAAGAAGAAGCCTCCAGACAAGAGGTTTTGGCCCTGGATGGATGTGACCCAGCACAGCTTGGCAGCCCAAATTCTGAAGTTATTGATCCTGAGAAAAGCAATAAATTACAGTTGACAGCTCAAAAAAACCCCAGTCTGACCTTGGGCCTGGTTTTAATCCCACTGATGCAGCTGGAGACCTCCAGGAGCACAAAAATGGCAGCTCTGAGATGGCAGTCCACAGGAATATGAGTGGAAAAAATCCTTCTTGCACTACTGAGATAGGGGACAGGAAAGTGTCTCTCCAGGATAGTGGCCTTCCCTCCAGATCTACTGTTACCTGAATTTATACAAAATCATAGAATCATGGAATCGTTGAGTTTGGAAAAGCCCTTACAGACCATGGAGTCCAAACTGTGCCTGATCCCCACCTTGTCCCCAGCCCAGAGCTCTGAGTGCCACATCCAGGCCTTCCTTGGTCACCCCCAGGAGACTCCAAACCTCCCTGGATGATTCCAATGCCTGCCCACCCTTTCCATGGAGAAATTCCTCCTGACGTCCAACCTGAGCCTTCCCTGGCACAACTTGAGGCCATTTCCTCCTCCTGTCCCTTGTTCCCGACCCCTCTGGCTGCCCCTCCTGTCAGGGAGTTGTACAGATCCAGAATGTCCCCCTGAGCCTCCTTTTCTCCAGGCTGAACCCTCCCCAGCTGCCTTTACATAGGCAGGGAGAAGCTGGGAAAACAGCCCTGTCCCCTGTCAGAAACCCGCAGAGTGTCCAACTGGCTCCAGTGGGATGAACAACACAGCATCTCCCAACAGGAACTGTTTACTTCTTCCTCCCACCACCTTGGGCTGCAACATCAGCAGCCAGCTTGGATTTTGGAAGTTCTCAGAAGCTCTGGAAGCTGCACAGGGTTTAGGACTGAACCTCGCCAGGCTAAAGGCTTGCAGCCCTCTAGGTCAAGCCCTTTTAAGGACTCTTTTATTGCAACTTTAGCAAATCCATTAAAAAAAAAAAGGAAAACAACTCTCCTGAAGATTGCACCTTTGAAACGACAGCTACCTACAAAGTTTTAACACAGTAGTTCAAAGTGTTGGAAAAGACACTTTTACATTTAGCAGGGAACAGCAGGTTTTAATCTATTGTGATTTTTTTTTTTTTTCTCCTCAGCATGTTCCGAGTCTGTTCCATGAGTGTTATCTGTCCGGTTTCCAGGTTTTTATAATCCACTGGGGCCTGTGTAAATCTCAGGATTTCCTCTGCAGACTCGGCTCATGTTCCACAGCTGTGCTGGAGCACATGTGTGAGGAAATTAGAAATGAAATCAGCTGATCCAGCGTGGATTAGGACGAGGAGAGCGACCCAGGCCTTGCAGGCTCCATGGCCTGTCCAGGCGGTCAGTGGCTGGATCTGTGTCCCCTCACAAGAGAACAGGGTGACTTCTGCTGCCCTCAGCCCTGCCCAGGGAACACCTGAGGTCTTTATTCAGAGGTTGAGGAGTCCCTGGTACAGTTTTCCCAGAGAAACTGTGGCTGCCCCATCCCTGGGAGTGTCCAAGGCCAGGTTGGACAGGGCTTGGAGCAGCCTGGGATAGTGGAAGGTGTCTGGTGCAGGGGGTTGGACTGAATGGGCTTTAGTGTCCCTTCCAACCCAAACCATTCCAGGATTCTGCAGTTCTATGATGTTTTTTCATCTTTTGTCCATCCAGTTGCAGGAAATTTGGATCATCAGGAGGTGTCAGCTCAGAGGAGGCCACGCGTGGTTGAAAGAGGTCATAGTTCCATGAACTCTTTTAATTGGAGTCACTGTGTCCTTCTGCTCCTGCTGCAATCGCTTCCTGCAAATCTCCTCCAACTGGGCACCAGCAGCAGGGAATGGACCTCACAGGATGCTCAGCAAGGGCAGGGTGATGCCTGATCCCCAAACCTGCAAATATCCCACAAAATCAGCACCAGCAGCAGTGACTGGGCCTTGCAGGATGCACAGCAAGGGCAAAGCAATGCTCAGTCCCAACTTCTGTCCATGGCAGGGGCCTCTTGGGATGTTGGGAGAGGCCCTGACCCAACTTCTGTCCATGGCAGGGGCCTCTTGGGATGTTGGGAGAGGCCCTGACCCAACATGTGCCCATGGCAGAAGTTCTGGGATACTGGGAGATGCCTCCCAACACCACTCTCCTGGCAAACCTTGTTCAGCCAGATGGAAGTTCCTGCTCCACGTTCTCCAAGGGCTCCATGGGCTCTGGCAGAGGAGGGCAGGGCTGAGCCCCTCGGGCTGGGGGGTTTCGTTTGATGCCCTGTGAGCTGCTGGAGTCTGCGGGGCCGTATCAAAGCCGGGCTTAGCGTGGGCTGGGGGTGCCAGGCAGGGGTTAAAGCAGCCCCCAGGGCTCCGGCAGTTCGGGGCTGAGCCTTTCCCTGCCAGCAAATCCCACTTCAGAAAGATTCCCCCCACACAGCAAACCTTTCTCCCTGGGGATGGGTTTGCCATGAAATCCCCATGCCAGGTGAGTTCTACCTGCTTGAAGTTCTCCTCTGAGTGCTCCGGTGCCAGGAAGGTCACTGGAGAGGGTCAATCCTTCCCTCAGAAGGATCCAGGAACATCCCAGGCATCTGCTATGGGATTTCTCAAGCCAAACCATTTTTTCTTTTTTTTTTTTAGGCAATTTGCTCCTCCTGACAGCAACAGGGAGCCCAAATCCCCAGTTGCAGGACCATTTTCCACTCCTATTAGCGATGGTTTACTCCTGACAAAGCTCTCCAGGCCTCCCAAAGATGGGAACATCAGGAAAGGGAAGGGAATCAAGGTAATTGCAGTGCTGAGAAGGGCAGAAGTGGCACTGTAAAAAGTGTGAACAGATATGGGTGAATCCTGAAGTTCAATCACCCCGAGCAGGCAAATTTAATAAACTCCTCGCCTGAACGGTTCTTCCCTTTGCCAGCACCTGGAGGATCACAAACATCCCTTTATCTCCAGGTTGTCTCATGTGGAATTGGCAGCTGGGCTGGCTCCAAACGTCTGTGCAAAGCTGGAATTCTTGAAAGACTTTTCAAGAGGTGAACGGTGCATTCCATGGTCTGGCAGCCGCTGGCTCCGCTCCTGGATCGGGAGACAAAAGGGAATGAGGCTTGGAGAGCGAGTTCCCGATGAGATCCATGGATGTGACACGCGTGTGGCTGGAAAACCCCACTCCTTTTCCTTTTAAAGGGGTTGGAGGAGCAAAAGAACGGGAATCTAGCCCAGGTTTCCTGCATATTCAAGCAGCATTTCTCCCTCCAGGCCACGGGCTCGTGCGCAGGGAAGCAGAACAAAGGGAAAACACAACGGCTATGAACTGAGTTGAACTTCCAGCCAAAGCTGGGAGAAGGGATTCCAGCTTTTGGGAGATGCTTGGTGTGGTGGCCACTGGTCCTTTCCCAGCAAACACAGGTTTACGCGGATTTGTAATAAATAAATTTGTAGTCAATAAATTCCTGCCCTGAGTTCCTGGTGGGCTCTGATGCCAGTTTGGGAGAGGGTGGTGGAGCTGGTGTGGCAATCCTGTGTCCAGCTTCTCTTGGGTCTGGGATCTGTCTGGAATAAGGCTGTCACTTGGCATGGAAGGCTGAAGGTGCCTCAAACAGGGAATGTTTGGTTTCTCCCAGAGCAAACCCAGGGATCTGAGGCAAGTGCTTCAGACAGGAAAATTTTGGAGGAAACAGAGCTGGACTTAATCCTTAACCAACGTTCCTGCTTGTGTGGAGAAGGATATCCCAAGGGAATTTCCTATAACCTTGGTAAGAAACAATCCTGAGCACCAGAACAAGGAAAACTTGGTTCCCTACACGGATTTCTTGCTCTTCCAAGGCTTTGATGTCTCAGGAGTTGCAAGCTCTGGCTTAATTTTCCTCCCTGATGAAGCATCCACACTAATTGGATTTCCTGGTGCTCACTGTCACAGGGATTTTTGATGAGTACTGCGTTGGGATCTTGCTCTGGGAAGTTGGGAAGCAGCTCTGGAGCAGGGAAAGCTCGGCAGAAGTGGCTGTGAGCTTCCCAAAAGCAGCACTGCTGGGATGGAGCGGCTGGACAGGTGCTCACACTCCTTGTGTGGAGCTTCACCTGCTCCTGGAAGACAGAGAGGGGCTGGAAAACTCCTGGAATTGGGATCCTCAGGTGTTTTTGCATCACCCACGAGGCTCCAGGCACAGCCATGGGATGAGGGTTTGGCACATCCACATCTCCATGTAAAAAAAAGACTTCTTGGAGCTTCAAAAGCTTCCAGCAGCTTTGCTACACCGGGACTGGCAGCTGTGGGAAAGGTTTGGAGAGATTTCCTATTTTTCCTCCACCTGTTTGGCTCTTTGGCCTTGGTAAGATGAGGAGTCTCCATGTGCACCGTTGGATTTATGGGATTTTGGTGGTTCATGTGCAATCCCTGGACAACGAGCAGGGTTCAGAGTGCGTGACCCCCTAACACGGCTCTTCCTCCCACCTCTGCTCCGTGGGAGGCCCCATCCCTCCCCATCCCTGCTCCGTGTCGGACACAGGCGGCTCGTGTTCCGCATCCCGAGGATCCCGGTTCGCTCCGGTGACTCCGGGGCTGTTGTTCCTCCCAAACCACCCAGACTGCGTCCAGATGTCCTCCCTCAGATCCAGCTGTTTTGGGGGAGGGCTTGCAGCTCCCAGCTGTTTGTCCCTGCTCCCCTGCCAGCCGGGCTGTCGGGGTCAGCGCTCCCTCATCCATCTCTGTCCGGAGAGCTCCGCTAGCAGGGACCTGCTGCTCTTTCCCTCTTGGAATTCAGCTTGGGTTTGTCTGAGGGAGCTCGGGCAGGAAGGATCTTGGGAAATCTCCTTCCCTCCATCCCAATATCAGCCTCCTGCAGGACAGGATCGGGGTCACACCACTGAGCTTCCCAGCTCATCCTTTTGGTGTGAAAAACCCTTGGAGCAACTCATTTTGGTGCACAATCCCTTCTCATCCTGCCCTCCCTCCCTCTCTCCCATCTTTCTCTGCATTTCCATCCCAAGGGAAGCTCGGGGCAGTGGATGGAGCCCCAGTCCTGGGCCAGGAGCCAGCAGATTCCTGGGACTAATCCCATCCCTGCCCTCTCCATGTTGTGTGGCCTTGGGGAAGGCAGGGATCACCCCTGTCCTGGCTTCTCCCTGTTTTGTACAACAGAGATAACGATCCTGACTTTTTCCCACCTCTCTCCAGGATTATTAGATAATGCTCACGCAGAGCTTTGAAAGCATTTGGGGGGTGAAAGCCCAATTACTGGAAAATCCAAACATTCCCAGCCCTCCTCAGGAGAGGGAACACAGCAAATGTGATTCCCAACAAAGCAGGAGACACTAAAATGTTGGAAAAGCGAGTGTGTCCAAGTGTGCAGGAACAGCAGTCTAGGCTCAGCTTAACTTGATTCATGTGGGTTTTGACTTAGATTAGCTGAGCTTAGAGGGAACAAGGCTCCTATTTCTGCTCCTGATTCCTAAGCTTGGGTGGTTTTTTCCCTACTTTTTCTCTCCCGCTTTTCCTTCCTCAAACGACCTCTCCTGGATGCTCATTATGTCCTGGAAAGGGTTGGGTGTGCTGGTTTTTATCTTTCAGCCCCAAAGTGGTGGCTCGTCTTCCTCTATTTCAAACCAAAGTCCAAACTCAGGGAAAATTTCTCTGTTTTCCTCTTTTTTTTTTCAGGCATGCACAATGCATCCTCCCTGCAGAAAAGCAGCAACACATCTGGAGAGTGTTTTCCAAGGGCTGCTCCAGGAACTACCAGAACAGTGTCCTCAGCTTCATATTATTATTAAAAATCACTGAGGGGAGGGGGGACCCCACAAGAAATATTGAAAAAAAAAAAAAAGCAGAAAAAAAAGAAATACAACTCTCTGCTGTAAAGTGTAAAGCAGAGTTTCCAATTGGGCAGGATGGGAAACAGCTTTTCCAAGAGTGATCTTGTGGAGGAATTTGCAGTTGGAGAAGCTGTTATTTGTTTATTTAATCCTGATTTTTTTCCCTGGGTGGTGTCCTCAGGGAAGGGGACAAGTTTGGGAGCAAAGGAGGATCCACATCCCAGGCTGGGCTGAGGATCCTGGGGAAAAGCAGAGTGTGGATGTGCAGGGATTGGGATTTTTCCTGGTGAAAGGAGCCCTGTGTGGCTTTGTCTCTGAAACACCAAATCTTACAGCTCCTCTGGGAACGGATCTTTGAAAATCTCGTTGATTTCAGAGACCATTCAACCTCTAAAATTTCTGGGAATTGTGTAGAGGAGCCTTTTATGGTCTAGAAATGGGGTTTATGGAGCTCTGCTCTCCATGGAAGGGATGCAGGGATATTCTGGATGAACACGGACACAGATATCCCTCGTTTTTGGGACACTGGTCCTTCCAAGCATCAAGATGCTGTTCCATAAGGAAAAACAATTCCTGATGAGCCCAAACAAGCAATAAACTCCAAATATGTGCTCAGTAAATAAATGGTGACCCAAAATTTGTTGCTTCCTGCCCTTCCTTTCCATGCATCCCTTGATGAGCTGCACTTGGCAGGTTAAAAAGCACCTGAAATCCTTTATTGGCTTGTTCCAAGGGGATATAAACCATTCCTGGGAACCAATGGGAAGCAGGATCCTAAAAGCCATGGTGACAGCTGCATTCCAAAAGCAGAGAGACAAAGGAATGGTAGAATAATCTGGAGTGAAATAAAGATTTTAATAGGAAAACCAAGTCTTCAGAAAGTGAACATGATCCAAAGCAAACCATGCCTTTAAATTTAGGGATCTGGGAGAGGGAGGGAAAAAAAAATCATCTCATTTTTTCCCCCCTAAAACAAATTATTCCTCATGGAGCAGTTTCATATCTGCTGCTAAATTATTAAACTCCTTCTCTGGGGAAAAGAGATAAAATAAACATCCAGCATTCCATGTTTTCTGTGTTTTTCATAACTGAAGGAGGTTTGGGTGAGTGGAAAAGCAGCCTGGCCATGAATAACCAGGCAATTGGAATAAAATCATCGGATGTTTGGGGATGCTGTGGAGATGTGGAGCCTTCAATAAATCAACAGCTTAAAACAACAGAAAAAAAAAAAAATCACTTTATTGGGCTCTGGGTGCCAAGATTTTCCCGGTCTGGAGGAAGTTGGGTCACAAGACATTGGATGGAGGAGGTGAAGAATTTGTCTGTGCCTGAGTGAGGCTAAAAGGGACAAAAAGAAGGGAATCAGCAGCCACGGATCCGGGATCCTGTCATGGATCAGTGGGCAGGAAGAGCCAAGGAAGGGGTGTCCAGCATGGATGGGATCCCCTAGAGCACAGTGATGGATCCCCTGGGACCAAGAGCTGGAGGAAACCCCTCAGGAATGCAGGGGGTGGGAGATATTCCATGGCCTAATCCCAGGGTCCTCACACCTTTCGTGATACAAATTGCTTCTTCTCAATCTTGTTTTCCTGCCTGGAGTTTGCCAGTCCTGGAGCTCAGGGAGAAGATCCAGGAGTGCTGCAGTGGGTGCTGAGGTGAGCCATCCATGCCGATGGAATTCCTGCTCCAGGGATCTGGGAGAAATGAGGGAATGATGGACATTTTGGGAATGTTTCATCCCCCTGTCACCCAGAGCAGCCACTTCTTTCCACACCCTGGCCTTGGCTTCAGCTGCAGGATCCAACCTGGGCTGGGCTGTCCGGGATGGAGAGGGGGCACAACTCTTTTCCCACCTCTTTTCCACCTGGAATTGTGTTTGGATCTCCCCACACAGCACCAAACCAGGCATGGGAGAGGTTTGGGATCTCAGGTCGCACCAAGGGCTGGGATCAGCTCTGCTCTGCTCTGCCTTCACCTGGCTCTGCAAAGAGGAGATACTGGGAACATCCTGATTTTCCAGTGACTCTGGAATGTGTGAATGTGCAGAACCATACCAAATTATTGCATCCGTGGTCAGGGTGTCTCGAAAAAAATCTTGATAAGGTTTCCTTCTCAGAAGCCTTCCCAAAGAAGTGATTCCCAGGAGATGACTGATGCCACCCTCACAAGATTCCCTTCCTGGTGGCTTAATCAGATCCGTGCAAATCCATAAGAATTCTGGGCTTTCTGGATGCTTGTCTGAAGGAAAATAAAATCCCGCATCACTGGAAATTGGGTTTTTCAAAGAGGGTTTTGGTGCTCAGCTTCGTTTCCACCAGCAACAGGAGCAACAGGGTTTCCATGGGAAATTTTTCATGGATCTGGGTGGAATCTGCCCCCAAAATAATGGAGTTTGGATGTGGGAATTTCAGGTGATGAATTCAAACAGGCTCTATAGAGGAAATTCCGTCTCTTCCGCTGGTCTAGGGGATCCATCAAACCACATTTTTCTAAGGAAAAGTAATTTTTCAAGCTATCCACACTCCAGGGTTTTGTGATTTTCCTCTTTTACCCTCAGGTGAATCAGGGTCAGCACCAGCACTTGGCCAATGTTAAATAAATTTTCCACCAAATTTCATTCCTCATTCTTTTTCCACAATCTGGGAATTCTCTTTTCACGGATGTGCAACTGGGAAAAGGAAATACAAAGGGAAAATAAATGGAGCTGGAACGAACATTTGAGTTTGAGCAGCACCTTTTGGTTCCCCCAATACTGAATTAAAAAGTCAAGGAAATGTGATGGAAAAGGAAATTTTCCACAGCTCTTAGGCCAAGTTTAACAGATTGTGTGAAAAGTCCTGGGATAAAGCAGCATTTTTCGATCTGGAATCAATCCTGGCAGGAAGTGGAAACATTTCCATGGAGTAGGAAACAACACATGGTTGTTGCATTATATTTACCCAATAAAGTCCCTTTCTTTCATGTATAGATTGGGAAAAAAAAAAGCATTTAATAAAAGAGGGATGCTGGGGAATGCTTTTCCAGTTAAACAGGGATAGATGAGCAATATTTTTCTCCATTTTCCCAGTATTTTAGCAGGTAGGAAATGATCCTTCCATGATGCCTGTATTGGAAAAATAAACAAATATCCTTGATTTTTCCTTATGATGCTCTGCTGGGGGTGGGGGAATATTTCTCCCGTATCCACACTGCAGATTCCAAATCATTCCATCTGCCATTCCCATCGCAGGGAGAGCCCCTGGACACCTTGGAGTGGCACAGGGAAGGGACAGGAGAGCTGAACATTCCGGGGTGCTCCCCCCTGCCAGGCTAGGGGAGAAGCCGGGGAGAAACGCTCGGGAAGCCGGGCTGAATTCCCAGCTTTGATTGCCACGTGTGTGGGATCTCACAGGAGGAGCGTGGGCAGGGAAGCCATGGAAAGAGCGTTTCCACCTCCACAAGGCATTTCAGAAGGAATCAGACCCTCCCTGGGAGGAGAAGGACCTGCTGTCGAGGTTTGGGGTTGTGTAACCGGGGCGGAACCGCGGCGGGGATGCGGAGGGGGTGGGATGTGGGATGCTGGCACCCCCTGCTCCCACACAGGGCTCCGGGTGGGGATCCTGCTGGAGCTGAGGCTGATCCCTGAGGGATGGCAGCATCCCAGCCAGTCTCTGGATGTGGTTACAGCACAGACTCCGCTGCTGTGCTGTTACTTTGTGCAGGAGGGTTTTCCATACAAACTTAGGGAATTGTATCCATTAAGGTGCCTTTAAAGGCACAACCTGTGGCTGGAGCTTTCCCAAAGCTCTCCCACCCTCTGCCCTGGACAAGGACACCTTCTACTGTCCCAGGTTGCTCCAAGCCCTGTCCAGCCTGGCTTTGGGCACTTCCAGGGATGGAGCAGCCACAGCTTCTCTGAGCACCCTGTGCCAGGGTCTCATCTCCCTCACAGGGAACAATCCCTCCCCAATATTCCATCCATCCCTGCCTGCTGGCACTGGGAAGCCTGGCTGAGGGGCTCCAAACCCTTAATCCCCTTCACAGCTCCCACAGGGGCTGTCCAGTGAAGTCCATTTCCAGGGAAGCAGCATCAATTCCTTAATCCTTGCTGCTCAGAGCTGGTTTTGACACACACATTTCAAATGCTGGATCCAGAGGACTTTTTTCCCCCAGTTCTCACTCATCCCACTCATTCCTGATGGGAATTATTACAGCCCAGAGCAGCTCTGACATTCTTGGGGTCCTCAGCATTTCCCATCCAGGTAAATCAGGCTCTGAAAAGGGTCAGGATTTAAACCAAGAAGACACTTGTGCCTATTCCTCATCTTTTTTAACCTTTGCCTGATGGAAAACCCCACCATGGAGCACTGGGAAGGACAAGACAACTGCAGACCAGGGAAAAACAACTTTCCTTCTCTCGGAGTGCCTGCAGCTGTCAGCTGAACCCATTCCTGCCCTCTCCAGAACAACAGCTGGAGCAGCCAAAAATGGGATGCTGGGCATGAACCAGAGCTCCTGGACGGATCATTTACAGCCAGCACCTCGCAGATGCCACTTCCGTTAAAAAACATAAACTGGGCAGGAAAAAAACACCCCACAGATGGAAAAATTATTTGCCTGACATTGGGAATTCGTGTTGTTACATGAACCCTGCCATGTGTTGCTGTAAAAGGCGGGAGGGTGAGACAAGGGGGGGAAAAAAGGGGAAACTGGAGGAAGGAAAATTCTCCATGAATTTGCTTTTCACCTGTTGTCTCAGGCCGGGGTGTCTGGGGAAGGACGTGGGATGTCTGTGCTGGTGGAGGCAAGATTGGGTTGGACTCCAAGGATTTTTTCCCCCAAAATATTTCCAAAAGGATGGAAGTTTCTCGCCAGAAAGTGGCTTTTTTGTTTGCTGGTTTATGGAGTGATGAAATTCTGTGTTTTTCCTAGAAAATCCCATTCCAGCTCAACCTGGAGTGAAAGAAAATTTGATAACAGGCTCTGATCTCTTTGCTCCTGGTAATCCAGGGAATGTCTGCTGGCTGGAGAATGGGATGGGAGGGGATAGAATGGGAGGGAGGGGAATGGGATGGTGTGGAAGGGATGCAAGAGAAATCCTGGCACAGGGAGGTTCCTGTGGGTCACACACCTCACTCCATCCTGGCTGCACCCAAACCTGTGGAAGCACAGTGGGATCCCACAATCCTGACACACTCAGAGCTGTAACGAGGATGTGGTGGGCCTACCTGGATAAAACATCATTAAAACTTTGGATATCAGGAAAAGGTTCTGTGATCGGGCACTGACCAGGCTCTCCAGGGAATGGCCACATTTCCAAGGCTGCCAGAGCTCCAGGAGTGTTTGGACAACGCTCCCAGGGACAGGGTGGGATTATTGGGATGTCTGTGCAGGGCCAGGAGCTGGATTTGATGATCCTGACCCCTTCCAACTCAGGATCTTCCATGATTCTATGAAAACATCCCTTCCATCACAGGAATGATCAGGCCTTTTCCCTGCTGTGGAGATATCAATATGATTTGGGGAGATGCAAATGTGATTTGTGAAGATATCAATGTAATTTGTGGAGATACCAATGTAATTTTTGGAGGTATCAATATGAACTGTCAATATCCTGGAGGAAATGTTCCCAGCAAACGTTCTCAGCCGATGCTTCCCAGGTCCAAAGTTCCTGCAAACACTGATTAGTTCCAGCCCTGCAGCTGATTAATCACTGCCTCCCCTCATTGCTGCAGCTCTTGTCAACATTTCAGGGCTTTGTCTGGGGCTTATTTCCAGCATAATCCACTTAATCAGAGCTGCTCCCTTCCCGCACACGGCTCATCCCCGGAGCCTCCGGCTGTGGCTCCTCTGCCGTGGAACCGGAGCTGCAGCCAGAGCCTCTCACAGCCTCCACTGGCCAGAGCAGAGGTGGCCAAAAAGCTGACACAACCTGCAGGGACAGGACCAGGGGTGGGACAGAGATGGGGAGGAGATGGGAGAGGGGCTTTGAGGAGAGATGGAGCCAGACCCTTCCCAGGCAGGATGAAATTGGAAGAGAGAAGGGAAAAGAGGGGAAAAGTCCTGGCCCAAGGGCACAGGACATTTGTGGAGCCCTGGGAATTCCTGGGCAATGGCATCTCCTCCTTATGTTGTGCCTCTTTTGGGGTTGGATTAGAGACTCGTGGGATCTGCTCCGACCTGGATTGTTGTGACACTGGGCTTTCCAATTTCCCACAACATTCCAAAGATCTGGAAGCTGTAAAATGTGTGTCCAAGCTGATCAACCACCCTAGAACAGGCGAGACTTCCCTCACCTCCTCTTTGTCCTCCCCTTCCATCATTAGCACTCCACAGGAGCCTGGCATTAATCCCCCTCCAACCTGGAGTTTTTGGGTGGAATTTTTTGCATCACAGACCCGGCTTCACTTCCCAGACCCCAGCACTGCGCACCCATCCCATGTCCCCCTTCATCCCAGCGTGGGGAGCTGCACAGCCCCACATCCCCTCCCTCCAAAGCTTCCAGGAGCCTCGGGCTGCTCAGCAGGGGTGGGAAAGAGGCAGCGAGTGGGAAGGAGGAGGCGCAGAGGGAACTTTTGCTTGGAACTTCAGCCTCCCCATTAGAGGGAACGGGAAACATTTGCTGGTGGGAGAATGTTCCTGGTGACAGGTCCTAAAATAATTGTGGAGGTGACATGAGTGAGCGACACCGGTAATGAACACGAGTTGGTGGAGCTGGCATAATTTGCTGCACAGCTCTGTGGTCCCCAAGGAGGCTTCTCCGCCCCTGCTGGGCCTAATTTAAGAGAAAGTTTGGGAGTTCGACTTCACCCTGAACGGAGCCGCCATGCTCCAACTTTTCCCGTTCCTCTGATGAAAGATAAACATTAACTCTTGGCTGATTGAGGGTGAGATTTAATTTCCAGCTATTTTTCAAGGCCTTTGGGGGAAGGTAGTTGTGTGGTGAGTCTTGCAGTGTCCCAAAAAATGTGCCCAGTGTTGTGTCCTCATCCATTGGGATGTTCCCAAAGGAGGCCACCCCTTTTTGGCAGGACATCAGGGATCACTTCCAGCATTGGAAGGAGCAAATGTCACTTCCTAAGGGTGATTTTGCTTGTGGATTTTGGGCTATTATGGTACCAATACTGGGATGAGGATTTAGGCTCAGGAAAGCTGACCATGGCCACAGGGCTGGATTTTTGGGCGGGATTTTGAGGTGTGTTTGCAGCATGGATGGAAACATCAGTGTATTCCCTTGGATTATTTTCCAGCTCTGGAAGTTTAGGTTAAACCAGAGGAACAAATCCCTCTGGGTTTGGAGCAGAGCTGGGGCCTCTCTCCGAACAACTGGAGAAGACATTTGGGGTGTGATGGTTCGATTTGGAGATGGCACCTCACATTGAATTGAAATAATCCCAACCTCATCCAGCCAAGGAATCTCCCTGCTTTTTGGGCTGGGAGGGATGAAGGATTTGGGCTGCAGGTCCAAACTCGAAGCTGGACATGAGGCTGCCTCCCTGGAGCCTTTTGGGAAGCTCAGGATACAAAGGGATGATCTGCTGCTCCATCCCACACCAAGGAGAGAAAATTCAGCTCCAAAATCCCCTCCCACAGTCGATATGAACCAAATCCAGTGGATCATTCCTGTTCTTCCCTTTAAATCTCTTGGTGAACCTCCATTCCTGCACTTGTGCCTCCAGGAACAAGGATTTCCCATGATCCTGAAAGAAGCTTACATTTTGCTGGAGAAATCAGATGGATCTTCAGGAGCATTCCCTTGAGTTTTTCCATGACTTTTACGTCCAGACAAGCATGTGGAGTTCCCTTTCATGCCATTCCAGCAAGGACACCTCATTCCCTCCCTCCTGCCATGCCAGGATAGCTTGGAGCAAATTAAAGAGAGCAGAAGGAGTTGGGATGGAGGCTTGGGAAGCACCTGGAGGAGCGACACCAGGATTGCAGGATTTGGAGAACACTTCCTCTGAGACTTCCCCCTTGATCCCTGAGATCTCTCATGCTCCAAGTCCATTCCATGGGATGTGAGAAGTCCTTCCCTCCAAATCTGTCCAAATCTTTCCACCACACCAATCAAATCGCTGCCAAATCCAAATTCCTGCTGGGATTACCCATATTCCAACCTTCCCAAAGCACTAAAGCTCCCTAATGTTATTTTCCCAGATAATTTACAGTTTTCCTCTAAACTAATTAAGTCACTAATTTTCTGACCCTTTCCTTTTCGTCTGGGAATTCATTTTCTGGAGAGAATTCCAAGCTCCCCCCTACTTTTCCTTCCTGCATGTTTCCTCCAGAGCATCCTAATTAACGATCATCAGCTTCAACGCCTCCAGATTATTGCAAATTAGTGATGCCTCCCTAATTAATAACAATCACGTTATCAACCTTTGTCATTGCCAGACAAACTGTGAGGAGAGGATTCCTTCCTTTAGGAAGCTCTCCACAGAAAAGATGAACGGTTTGGGATGAATTCCCTTATGTTTGACACGTGCTCTTCCCATGTTTATCCCAAACACCCCATTTAGTGATAGTGTTATCAGGAAAAATGTTGCCCCAGGCCAGGATTCCTTCATTTCTCACCTGGTGTGGGTGTCAGTGTTTAGTACAACTCTGCAATCCTTGGGAATAATTGGGTTTGCTCTCCTTTGCCTGTGCTAATTGCAGTTAATAACATTGATTGTTTTCCTGCTGGAGATAAGGAGAAATATCCACACGGGGCTGGCATCTCCAGGCCCCACATTCCAGAAGGTTTTCCAGTGCAAATCCAGGAAATATTATGGACCTTTATTCCCCTCTAGTGGCACATCCACAAAAATCCATCTCAGAGTCCAAACTGCTTCTTCCTCAGGGATCAGATTTTTTTTCCTACCTGGGTAAGGCTTTGCTTCCAAATCCAAATATCCAGGTGATATTTGATTATTAAATTGGTATTTGATATATTGAGGGTGGAGGAGTTTTTCCAGCTGCCAGTTTGTCCAGGGTGGGACTGTCCTGGAAGAGATTTACCTGTCACTCACCACAGCCTAAAATCAGGAATCATTTGGAGTCAGAGAAGGAATTTTAGGAAATAGGAGCAGCTTGGCACAATCAGCATCACCCACCTTGAAGGTGCTGGGAGAGCAACTCAATCCCAATTCCTGCCTGGGAAAATGGGATTGAGGGGCTTCCAGGGAACAATTTGCTGGAGGGAAACAGTTCTGGGATTGGTGGGAATTTTTATTCTGCGGGAGGAGGAGGCAGAGCCCACCCAAGCCCCGCTGTCCCCATGGTGGGCCTGGAAAAGGGGACTGGGATCCATGGTTGGGAACGCTCCTGGAATGTCCAACTGGGCCAGTTTGGATGGGTTTGCCCTTTAAAAGAACCTGGGAAAAGAGAGAGATGTTGAAACCCAGCAGAGATGGGAGAGAGGGAATAACATCAGTGGAAAAAAAATCCTGGTATATGTGAAATGTAAAATATTTCTCTTTTTCAAGGTTTTGTCACAATTCTGCTAAAGCTCACTCCAGAATTCCTCAATTTCCAGCTTTGGCTTGATTTCACTACACTGGAAGACCAAAGATCATGGCATCTCTTCTTCTCTTGGGAAGAAAAACAAATAAAATCCACTTTCTTTGCTCCAGGGTCAGCACCTACAGAAGATTTCCTTTAAAAAATTAATACATGATGGAATTAACAGAATTTCCCTTGGAATTGTTTTCCTAAAATGCAAGAGTGGCCTCTAGTGGTGTCATCTCCTGAACTGTCCTTCCCAGGATATGGAAAACAAGCATCCAGACTTATCAGTTAGTAATAAAACATAATTAAAAGACAATTTAAGAACTTTAAGGAGTCTTTTGGGAACACAACCCTCTTTTCCCAGTAGTTTTTCTGCTCCTTACCAGTCCTGAGCTTTGCAAGCCAATCTTACACCAAAATGATACCAAAAATTAGGAAAATTTTAAGTTAGAATAGTTTGGGATATTTGATGCTCTTACAATCAGAGATGAAATTAATCCTCAATATTTTTTTTAATAAATTAAGACTTGGAACAAAGTTTTATTTAAAACAATCTAGGAATGATTCTCCTGTTACTCCATCATTTCTCATGTTCCTCATCTCCACCAGGCAACCAGAGAATCATCCCTGCTTTTGTCTGGTCCCACTGGAAAACCTTTCCTGCTGTTAATGTGGGGTGGAAAAGGGAGAAAAAGCCTGAATATGGATAAGAGCAGATCAGAGCATTTGGAAAAAAAACATTCCCCAAGGTTTAGCCAGCAATTATCAACCTGCAGAGATTTATTAATCTGAAAGGGATTTATTTCACTTTATTTTTAGGAGCCTGGTTGGGGAAAGCAACAGAATCATGGATGGATAGAGCATCCCAGGAAAGCTCTGTGCTCCGACAATTCCCAAATCCCCTTTTTCCAGATGTTGGCATCTATTTTTAGTGTCTGGGCAGGGAGTAAATGGCATGGGCCTGGTTTGGGGCCTGGTTTGGGGTCTGGTTTGGGGCCTGGTTTGGGGTCTGTTTTGGGGCCTGGTTTGGGGCCTGGTTTGGGGTCTGGTTTGGTCCCTTCCCCAGGGCCCCACTGCAGAGTTTTCACCCCAGCACTTCCAGAGGACTCTGTTCAGTGTTTCCCAGGATAAATCCACACATCCCACCTCTGCTGTCCCCTCAGGAACACTCTGAGCTGGATTCTCCTTCATCCACCAGTGGGTTTGGATTCCCACCTGATAAGGCAAACTCTGCCTGAATAAATGGTTTTAAAGCATTGAGAAACAACCTTTGGGAGTGGTGATCAGTGCCAGCTCTCTCAAAAGCTGTGCCAATCACTCCAGGGGATTATTTTGATTATTCCTGCTTTATTTCCCTCTTTTTGCTGCCAATTTCAGTCCCTGCTTTGTGCAACTGCCTGGCAGTTTTCTGTGTTGCTCTCTCAGGTTCAGCAGGAAGGGAAATGATGATAAATAACTCTGCCAAAGGAGACAATGACTTGAGCTGCTCGGGAGGTTTGGTGAAAGCAGTAAATCCCACAAATTCCCTTTCAAAACTGAGGGAAACAGCCTGGTGTTTCCTGGCAAGAGCTTATCAGGAATAGACATCTCACAAAAATATCACTTATTTCTAGTGAGAGTCCTTCAATCAAAGGAGGGAAAAAAGGTGGGAAGAAAAGTTGTACAGAAATCCTTTCTGGATTTATAAAAATGTTTGGATCTGGCTTTGGGGGCCGAAAATTGGCACTTTTTGCCCTGAGGATGGGTCTGCACAAGGAAGATCCTGGGGCTGTGTTGTGCTGCTGTTTGTTCCTCGCATGTCCCCTTGTCACAGGGAATGACTCTGCCCCAAACAGGGCAAACCCAGCCCAGCCACCTGCAGGAGAATCCTGGGAATGGTGCTAAACCTCCCTTAACTGGTGGGGCTGTGGGAGGAACAGTGGGAATTGATGGCCAAGCTCTGCTTTGGACCAGGCAAGAGGAGGAATTTCCCCTAAGAAAGCACAACAGGCCTGTTTTATAACCATGGAATAGTTTGGGTGAGAAGGGACCTTCAAGATCATCAAATTCCATCCTCTGCCATGGGCAGGGACACTTCCACTATCCCAGGGTGCTCCAAGCCCTTCCAACCTGGCCTTGGGCACTTCCAGGGATGGGGCAGCCACAGCTTCTCCCCCTGTGCCAGGGTCTCCCCGCCCTCACTGTAAAAAACTCTTTCCTAATATTTAATCTAAATCAAACCCTTTTTAAGTCAAGCCCATTCCCTATTGTCCTGTCAAGAACTCCTATTTTTGGAGGGCTGGTGCTGCAGGAGAAGGTGACCTTGGCTCCCCACCAGTGGCTCGTGGCAGGGAAAGCTGTGTCCTCCCTGTGCTCCACCAGGCGTGTCCCATCTCCCTTCTCCTCAGGTGCACAATGATCTTCCCTGACCTTCCAGCTCAAGCTGTTCCCAAAAAAAGAGGAGCTCGAGCTGCTCCTCAAAGTCACTTCTGTGCTGAGCCTTGCAGTTGGTTTGGGAAACTTGCCTGGAAAAAGCTTCTTCGTGAGCTCTGGAGCAACTCTGAGTCTTCCAAGGATTCTCAGTCCTCTCAGGAATTTAAGATATAAAAATAATAAATATAGGATCCAAGGATTTTTTTGATTAAAGTGAGCAGGGTTTCTGTCCTGTTTCACAGCCTCACTTCTCCCTGAGATGGTAAAATCACATAAATCTGATCCCAAAATACAACTGAGGATGCAAGAGGCTGGAAGGGAATGCAGCTCACTGGGAATAAACCCCATCCTGGTGCCTTTGTATCTGTGGGAGCCTGGTCCTGCCCTCTGGTGTGTCCATCTGGAGGGACAGGGAAGGAAGGGACACAATTCCAACAGGGAGCTGGGACACCTGCAGGGATTATCCCAGGGCACATGCTGTGCTGCTGCCTGGCCCTGAACACCCCACAGTGCTTTAACAGGAATTCATTGGGATTCAGGCTCTGGAAAATACAAATATGGAGTCGCCTTTCATTGTTTTGTTGGGAATTGTGGTAGGGAAGAACGGGGTTTGGCGCATTTTAAACTAATCTGAATCACAACTTGCCCAAAATTCCAGATAAGGCTCAGATCAGATGAAAACTGTCAAGGACTGAATAAAACATTCCAAGCAACAACAGCAAGCCCCACATTCCCATTGCTTTTGTTACAAATTTAGAGCACAGGCTCCTTGGAGAAGCCCCTGCCTTGGTTAAACCTTTGTTTACCTGGACTTTCCCTGGTCCAGAGTACAGAAAATCATGAGGGAGGACACAGGCAGGTTTTATAGCTGGAAGGCAGAAAATCAAAGTTCACTTCCCTGTTGGATGGCAAGCAAACAATATCGTCTGTCTTCCAACTAATGGGAATTCTATCCCTGGAACTCCCAGGATAAAGGATGAATTCATTAATATTATTAAAAGAAAAAAAAAAAAAAGGAGATAGGTGTAAGATAAGGATGAAAACATCAGAAAAAGTCTCCTCAACCCTCAGCACCACAAATTCCCTCCCCTGGGATGGGCCACCCATGGCAGGATGACTTTAAGGAAGTGAGAGCATCCTTAAAGATGCCATGGGAATGTCTGAAGAGTAGAGCAACTCCTTTCCATTTTTCCTTTCCATTTTTCCTTTCCATTTTTCCTTTCCATTTCCCTTTCCCTTCCCCTTCCCAGCTCCTGCCAGCTCCAGTAAAGGTCTCTTCCCTGTGTTTAATACAAAAAGGGAAAGTTAAATCAGATGAAACCTGAGCAAACCCACCCCAACCCCTCCCTCAGACTGGTGACAGAGCAGCTTTTCCTCGCTCCCACTGCATCCTCAGGTTTCAGGGAACATCTGCTGCTGGGATGGAGCTATTCCGCATGTGGAAAAAGGAGAGAATTAAATAAACACCACAGGTTGGGAATAAATTAAACCTCATTTAGGATGATGTCCAACAGGACATGAATAAAAATGGAATGGCAAAAATCTGCCGAGGTGGTAAACACGTTGTTCCCTGTCGTGTTTTCCTGGTGGGATTTGCCTGAGGGAAAAAAGGAATCCTAAAGCTGTGAAGTGCAAGGTACAAGGCCTGTTGTTTGTGCTGGAGCCTAAGGGATTGGGGTGGCTTGATCCCTTAATTCCTGGGGAAATCCCAGCTAATGGAGGCAGCTTACCAAGAGTTCTTATCGTGGGGCTGGATTTCCTGGAACATCGGAAAGGTTTCCTGAAACAGAAGGAGCAGAGGAGCTCCATGGCTGCAGCAAGGGATGCTCCCAAATCCTTCAGTGGAGTTCTTCCTCTTCCTTGGCTTTGGAAGTGGCTCTGGCTCCTCTGTTGGGTGAGGAACTCAGTTCCAGACATGCTCCATGTGCTCTCCATGCCCTCTCCACATTCTCTGTGTGCTCAGCATCCCCATCCAGCCCAGCCTTTGGGAAGGCCACAGAGCATAAAAGGCTGGAGACAGCCCCCTTCCAGGAGGAAATGATGGATTTAAAACAAAATAAATGCTGAGACATGGAAGGAAACCAGCAGCAAAACGTGTCAGAGTGAAGGATTTGCTAGAGTCAGACAGGGAATGTGTTCTTGTCCTCTTTTCCTCTGGAAAATCTCATTTAACCGGGGAATCTTGATTCGGATTTCCTGCAGGGCCAATGACAAGTCTAGAAATTATCTTCCCAAGGAGATGGGATTAAATCCTTATTAAAGATGTGTTATTAAAGTTATTAAAGATGTGAGTGTGGATCACACGTGTTATGAACAAGACTCAACATTATTTGAAGCTGCCTCTGAATTAATCCAACCCTGAAGTCAACAGATCTTATTTTTCTGCTTAAACTCCACCTAATTCTCATCCAAATCTTTTCTTTCTGTGCTGGTTTCAGGCCAGCCTGAGGTTGCCTCTGTTCTGGGCTCATTCCATTGCTATTGGATGATTTATTCCTGCCATGCAGATTCCTTGGAGTCCAATCACAGCCAATCTCTCCTGCTTTCCCTTTGGCACATCCCATGTTTTGCAGAGATCCAGAGGCTGATTATTTTGGGTTTGTATTGCTTAGTCCTTAGAACTGACAGCCTGTTTATGGAATTGTTTCTTGGATTCCCTGGAAGAGCTGCCCTTCCCAAAGCTGAGATTTATTCCTAAATCACAGGGATTTTTCATGGATTATTTCTTCCCCATGAACCAATTTCCTATTGAAACTATTCCCATGGCTCTGGACAGCTTCCCTCACGGCACTCACTAAGCCAGGTTTGGTTAATCACAAATTTAAATGAAGGATCAATTTATAGCAACTGTTCCTTGGAATAAGATTCCCACTCTCTGATCCCATCCTAATTCCAGTTTGGCCAGGCCATTAAACAGCCAAGAGAAGGCTGTGCAAGCAGAGTTCTGCTCTCCTTCATCCAGTTAATTTGGTTAAAGATTTTAATCTGGGTTTTAATCCTGATTCCCAGCCCAGGACCAACAGGGTGGAGAGGGGAGAGGTCCCCTCCTTGCCTGACTCTCCAAGTGAGAGAAACTATTTTTGCGAGTTAATTTCAATTAACAAAAGGAGGAGCTGTAAATCTGCCCCTTGCTGTCTCTAATTAATTAATGAGTGGCTTTTTACCCCTTCCTCTCCTCCATGGATATCACTTGGATGGGACAGCCCTCTGCAGACATTGGGGCTGCTGTGTAATTCCAATTGCATTTCTCATGGATCAAACTCCAGGATGGCCCATGGGGGGACAGCCAGGTTTCCACAGCCTTGGAAAAGGGACAGCAGTGGGAATCTGGGAATCCCTGGGAAGGACAGAGACACTGGGGAGTGTTACACTCCAGCAAAGGATTTTTAATAAACCTGCCTGGTGTTTCCTTGGATGTCTCCCACCAGAATGCTAATCCAGGGATTCTCACTTCCCTGGGAAGTGCCCAATATCACAGAGCTCGGATTTCCAGGCTGCATCCTGGCAAATTTCTGCTGTGAGGGTTTCATCCCTTGTGTGAGGCTGATGAGAGCTGGGATTCGGGTTTAGACAAGGTGACCTGAGGGAATTGCTGCTTGTGTTTGACCAGGGCCACATTCTGGGTGTCAGCTTAATTGCAGTTTAATTACACCGCTTAAAGAGCAGGGTAATTAGCCTGCCATGAATGCTGTGGTGTTGGAGAAGGGGGAAAGCTGTAAAAGATTCGAAATTCCATCTCTTTTCCAAGAAAAGAGACAAATTCTGACAGTCTGAGACACCTCAGAGCTCTTTGACTTGCCCCAAACCAGAATTCCAAGGCATCAAGGCCAGGCTGGATGAGGCTTGGAGCATCCTGGGGTAGTGGGAGGTGTCCCTGCCCAGGGCAGGGGTGGAACAAGAGGATTTTAAATTCCTTTCCAATCCAAACCACTCCAGGAGTCTCTGATTCTATAATCCCCCTACCTCCTGGTTTTACTGCCTGGAAGGAGGAGATCAAACCTTTAATGACAATGATTAATTAGATTGCAATGGAAGCTGCATTATCCATGGACACAGCGGCTCCTGGAATGATGGAAACAAAGCCAGGGTGTTTCTTTAGGATTTAAAGCTGCTTCCCAAACCGTAATTTTCCTCTCTGGAGTGCCTGTTTAGTAAAAAAGGGACCAAAAACTTCAGGCAATCACTTTTTAGGTGTTCAGAGGGACTCAAATCAGTGCTGTCCTACCAGGGGAAGGGCAGTGCCTGATGAAGGAAAAGAGGCTCTGATTCCAGTGGCTCTTGAATCCATCATTTAATCAGCAGAAAGAAGAGGATCCACACCAATTTATCCCCCTTTTCCCCAGAAATTTGTGGAAAACAGAATCAAGAAAGAGTGGGAGAAGGGTTAATTATGAGAAAACATGCAGGGAAAAAAGTTATTATTAAATGAGCTGAGATTTTCTTGTTCCTCCACCCAAATTGTCCAGATAAATTGAGATATTTGCTTAAAAAATTGTATATAATGATACTTGTGTAGAAACACAAATGTATAACCTTATATTTTATATATATGAATTCTGCCAGGGTAAAAAATGACATTGCTATAAAAAAATAGATATGGACAAGTGGTGTAAAAAAAATATCCCCTTCCCTAAAAAACCCCAGGATTTTCAAACTGAGGTCTCCAAAGTGCTTTGGAGAATGCCTGAGCTGAGCCTACAGCTGGTATTTAATTCCAGCATTGTGCTGCTGTCAGAGGAAACCATTCCAGAGGCTGAATTCCAGCCTGCCAAGATCCCTTTGTAAAAACACAATTCCCAGCTGCGGAGGAGGGGGAGGAGGGGGAGGAAAAATCCAGAAAATGAAAATAAAATAGCAGAGAAATGGAGAATTGTCCTGGATTCACTTCCCATCCCATTTCCCTCTGCTGTGGTTGAGGAACTGAGGCATTCCCAGAGCCCAGGCTGGGGTGGGATGGGGATCTTCCCACTGAACCTTTGATATTTCATGGTATCAATCCAAATTTTTTCCAACTGATCCCAAAGGTTACGACCAACAACTGGGTAAATTTAACCCAATATGTAAATCTATTAAATATAATCCTGTATGTGAGTATTCCTGGAGTGAGCCCTGAGCATGGGGAGCTCCTGCTCCAACTCCAAATCCCTGGATTCCCTCAGGGTGAAGAATGACTCAGGACTATGAGTCAGGCTTAATAAATTGCAGAGCTGGTTCTCTTAGGCCAGGCTTTGTGTTCTTGCACTCCTGGGACCCCCAGATTTTGTCTCCTGTCAGGGAGGATTTATTTTTCCATGAGCTCCAAGAATTTCAATGATATTTACTTCACAAGGAGGGCAGGGGGAATTTTAAAGTTCTTTTTAGGGCCTTAATTAATGAGATTTCATGGATTTTTTTGGCAGTGATTCTCAGGTTTTGATCTGTTAAGGTTTTAAAAGAGTGTTCTGAATCAGCCACTAATTTTCCTATCAAACAGGAGTCTAGACAAGGAGCTATTCCTGAATTTTATTCCAGAAGGGACTCTGGCATTGTCAAAACCTGAGATCAAGGAGAGACTTGTAAAATAAGGATTTTATAGCTCAGTTTTTGTTCTCCTAAGAGACTTTTTGGAGTGGAATTGCATCATCACAGCTTTCATTTTGCTTTTCATATTCTTATGAACTCCAAACCCTTCCCATTTTAATAAAATCAGGAAACCATTAGAGGATGATGTAGACCTAAAGCAACAATGATGGAAAAAGTTTAATTTTTGAGTTAATTGCTTCATAAAATTATCAGGGAAAATCCAGTCTCTTTGTCCCTTTCTTTTTCCATTAGTTCTGCCCCAAAAATATTTTTAATTTTGCCACCTGAGCACACACCAATAAATATCATAAATATCAGGTTTTGATAAGATTTCCCAGGATAAAAGTGCCAGGAGAAAGAATGGGGTTTTATATCCATTGAAGTCTCTGATATGGAAAATTCCAATGCCTGTGACACGAAATTACACATTTCCATGGATTTTCATGGATTTCCATGTCCTCTGTGGGTTTGTGTCAATTCCAAGGCAAACCTGGACACTGAGGAATTTGTGTTCAGGATGGGATTCCTGTGTCCCAAAATATGGGGGATGGAGCATCCCAAACTCAGCCTGATGGGGACACTGAGTAATTCTCAGGATAAAAAGAAGATCTTGCTTTGGAATAAATCGATTTCTCCTCAATCAATCAAAAATTGTAAATCTGATGATTTAAAATTGCTGTATAAAAACAAAAACTATTGTGAAAATTCGCTGTAATCCTTTTAGGTGTGGTATCCATGAAGACTTAATTGAATTATACGGAATGTCAGGGAAATCCTCCAATTCCAGCTTCATTCCAAACTGGAAGCTGGTCAATAATTGATAATCTCATGAGAATATGGTATTGAAGATGTTAAATTATTGGATTTTAATGCAGCTAGTGATTAAATAAAATGCCCTGGGCAATGCAGAGGAAAAATAAATGAAGATATTTTAGGATTATAACTGAATTTGAGGTTTTCTAAGTCTCTGGTGTGGGAGCAGAGATGCTTCCAGGAATTTCACCACGTTTCTGAGGCACTGAAAAGAAGGAATTTCAAAAATAATGGGATTTTTCACGAGTTTCAGTTCGGCTTTGTTTGGAAGAACAACCTGCGAGACGCTGAATATCAGGAATTGTCAGGATTTGAATGGATTTATTCAAACCTTGTGTGAACAAAAGATTCAGTGTCGATGGTTGGCACCTCAGCCACAATCCACGATTTTTGAGGAACAATTCCATCTGGGAATGACTTGCTGGAAGCAATTAAAAGTTTAAAACTTGCTTAAAATGTACAAGTTTGATGAGGTATAAAAATTGTTTAAGTGGAAACGGAGCAGGAATTAGGTGCTGGTGTTCTTTAGGCTCATCTTATCCTGCAAAATTCTGGAGACTGGAAAACATGGAATTCGGTCTGGAATTGTGGGAGCTGAGGTAAAAATGAGGCCAAAGAAGCATTTTTGGTGCATTCAGAAGCTCTGCAGCACCACGGAGAGCAGCCTCAGTTCTCCTGAAAAACACAAATCCAGCCTCTCCAAACTCCCTGGGAATTCCTTGGATCTCAATCACTTCTGGATTTATTTGGGGGCGATGCAGAGATTAATTAATGAACATTTTTTTCCATTAACTGGCACACAGGAAAATGAGATTTTCAGGGATAAGATAGTGGGGGATAGTCTAAACAGGACCACGAGCCTCTCCAAACTCCCTGGGAATTCCTTGGATCTCAATCACCTCTGGATTTATTTGGGAAAATGCAGACATTAATTCATGAACATTTCATCCACTAAGTAGCACACAGATAAATGAGATTTTCAAGGATAAGATGATCAATGGGGGATCATTTACCAAACTCCCTGGGAATTTCCTGGATCTCGGTCACCTCTGGATTTATTTGGGGAAATGCAGAGATTGACTTGTGAACGTTTCTTCCCTTAACTGGCACACAGAAAAATGAGATTTTCAGGGATAAGATAGTGGGGGATAGTCTAAACAGGACCACGAGCCTCTCCAAACTCCCTGGGAATTCCCTGGATCTTGATCACCTCTGGAGTTATTTGGGAGCAGTGTAGGGATTGACTTAGAAACATTTCATCCATTAACTGGCACACAAATAAATGGGATTTTCAGGGATAAGGTAGTGGGGGATCATCTAAACAAGACCATGACCCCTCCCAGTAGCGTGGCCCTTGGCTGGTGAAATTTCCAACTGGTTTTAACCGGGTGGCTTCAATCCCTATCCCCTGAAATTCCATGGATCTCAACACCAAGAGCATCTGCTCCTTCCAGCAGCCAGTGCTGCCCATCTGCAGATTCCCAGGCAATATTCCACGGAAAACTCCCGGAATAAAATGAAGGAAAAAGTATTATCATCCCAGAATTCCACAGGGCTTGGCTGCAAATGACTCCTGCACTCCCGATTTTCTCCTCAGGAGTAGCAATTGCTGCTTTTTTGGGGAATATTTTCAATTTGCAGAGCGGATCTCTGATAAATGTTTGTGCCTTGCAAAGATAACAACCCCCGGCTCTTATCAAAACCCCTCAGACTCTTATTTATGCCAACAAAAAAAACCCACAAACAAATAAATAACAAAGATGTGTTTATTTATCCCTAAGAACCCAAGGCACTTGGAATTTGAATTATGGGACTATCAGCCTTTTCCTAATGACTCCCTGTGATCTCTGCTGAGATTGCATCTGGAATGCACTTGGGAAAAATCTGCTGGAAGAAAGAAAACCAGGAGCAAAAACCTCACATGCTTCTTTAGAGAGTCCCCTGAGCACAGTAAAGGAGATTTTTAATATTTTGGAAGCTCTGATAAGACCCTGCCTGCTTCCCCCATTCCTGGGAGCAGCAAATTTCTGGGAGCCATTGAAATCTCTCTTGGAGAAGTGGGGAATAAAAAAAAGATGGAATTCTGCAACCAAATCTGCACCTGGGTACTAAAAATAACAATCTGGTGCTTCCTTTTTACCCCAGAAAGGGGTTTTTTACCCTCATTTTGGGATTGTGGGTGAGATTGAGACACATAAAAATAGAAGGAGTGTGGCAGCATTTCTCCTGACCAAGTGCCAAAGCCCAGCCCAGCCTGTGGAATCTTGTGGAATTTGCTACGCTCAGCTGACAGATCCCAGAATTTCCCTTCATATGAAGGAATTTTGGCTGAGTGGAAGAAGATTTTGTGGAGCTTAGGGGGGAAAAAAATGGGTTTTTTTATGGCTGAATGGGATGGATTTGCCTCAGTTGTGGCAGCAGCAGGAGACAGAGGGTTCTGGAGGCAGCTGCAGCACTGAAACGGCATTAATCAATCAATTAATCAATCAATCAATCAGTCAGTCAAAACTTTCTTGACATCACCAGCTCTCCCCTCCTGAAGGCACAGATAGGACAGGAGCAGTTCTTCCACTCCTTTCTTCCAATAAAACTTGGGAAGCTTTCCCGACTCCCTGGACAAGGCCTTGTCCTTCCCCACGGAGCTCAGATGTTCTGAAAAGAGGGAGAAAGGATTTATTTCCTCTTTTTTTTCTGCAGAGCTCAGTTTTCTCCAGCCACCTCCCCTCCTGCTCTGATGCCTTCCCTCACCCTCTATTTTTATCCCAATCCTGCTCCTGTTTGTGAACTCCCATCTGTCTTTCCCTTCCCCTCAATCGATGCAATATCAAACCTCATTCCCTTTTCCAGAGAAGATTTTCCTTCCTGTGTTTTCCAGGCTGTTTTCTCTCTCCATCCTTTCCTCTCTAGACTTTATAAAATGTTCATACACTGAGATAAAATTTGCTTTTTTTTTTTTTCCTTAACAACTTAGCACTGCTGACTTTATGTTGGGGGTTTTCCTTGGTTAAACACTTCCAGAGTCGCAGGATTTGGTGGGAGAATGGGATTCCATTTGTGCCTTTGCCAGGGAGGAGTAAAATCAGTTGATTTCCAAGGGAAATAGCTCAACTGACAGGCAGAGATCTGATTTACTCCTCAAGGTTAAAGCCTGACAACGCCTTTTCTGGAAAATAAAGTGAATATTAAATATTGAAAATATGGGAAATATTGGAAGTTTTGCTCCAAAGCAAAATCACCGCAGCTGAGGAACAGAGTCTGGAATTTGCTGAAGTCCTACTGAACTCAAGAGTAAAATATATTGATTTTTAAATTATTATTTCTTATAAATTATGAATTTTAAAATGTTTATCCAATATCCACCACTACCCTGTGAATTTTCCTGCAGGGGTCATGTTGGAATCACAGAGTTTTGCTGGGAATGCACATCCTGATTTCCCAAGCCCGGCCCTGACAAACCCCACCCCAGTGACATTTTCAGACAAATTCCCGTCATGAATGTCCTCTTTTTCCCAGGTTTCCTGAGGGCCTGGAGCTTCTCCCTGAATACAATTAGCATTTGCCACGGATCAGTTCTCCTGTCAGGAATCACTCACATCCAAACAGGATCGATGGCCAGGATGATGGACATCAAATTCCTGCAGCTCTCCACAGGCTGTCTCCTGCTGAATCCCTGGCAGCAAGCTGGAGCTGGGAGATCAAAATCCAGGAACACGGGAGCTTCTCCTGGGAGAATCCTACCCTCTTTTCCCTGGAAGCAGCTCTCCTTTTGCTGTCTGATTCCTGTTACACTCCTGAGGGCTGACAGGGAGGTTGTTGCAGGAAAGATCAGGATATTTTGGGTTTGGATTAAATTTTTATAACCTGTGCGATTTACGGAAGAAAAACTGGAAGTAAAGCAGTCCCGGGGTGGGAATTGTACCGACCTCCATCAAAAGGCTGCTCCACTGGGATACAAACTCCTCACTTTGCTCCTTTTCCCACCTGGAGCTGGTCCAGAACATGGATCTATTTCCTCCCAACTCAGCACAGACAGGCCCAACCTTCAGTCACCCGGAGAATGTCCTGCTTTCCATCTCATCCCTCATCAAAAGGCAGGCAAAGCGCCCAGGGAGAAGCCAAACCTCTTATCAGACCAACAGAAGTGGTTGGCAGAGTGGAAAAACATCCAGGCTGGAATGTGGAGACATCCAGAGGGGTAAAACTGCCCATGATCCCTGACAAATCAATTCCTCTCAGCACTGCTGAGGTTGTCCAAAACCAAAGATTTTGGGGATGGAAAGTTTTGTGTGCCCAGTTTGGTGCTCACATGGGAATTGTGTTGGGAGTGAGTCTGAAACCTCTGTCCCTTTTCAAACATATTTTATGGTGATTTTCTTGGAAACACAGCTCAGTTCCAGGTAAATGCCTTTCCCAGGGAGTGACCCAAATGAGAGAGAAATTAGATGAAATAATGGAACAGGATAACGAGAGGGTAACGAGATGGAAGTGTTGGAAAAGACTGAGCACTCAGAGGTTTTACATTTTTAGATTGGACAAAATGCTTGGAAAAATAGCCAAAGGGATATTTTTATGCTACCGATCATAATGGAGTAATTAAATATTAATAATCATAACTGGAATATTTATAGGATATCGGTCTGTTCTCTGCAGTGTGGGGATACCTCATGATCCTCAACGATTCCATTCATCCCAGTAAAATGTCGGGGAAGAATTTCAAGAAGATTAAACCCAGTTTTTGCTGGATCCTGGATTCAGGCAAGGAACCAGGCAAAGCCTCCTGGGATGGTGATTCCCAAACATCTGAGGGGTGGGGTGGATTCTCCAGCACCAGAGAGCTTTGAGTTGAGACTGGATAACTGGATTTCCTTGGGAAAATCCTTGCTTTGTGCTGCTGCAGTCCAGATAATCCCAGCCACCTTTGGTACCTGGAAACATCTGGATGTGAATCCCTTGGTTCAAACTTTCCTTCTGCTTCGCCCTGGGCTGTTGGAGCTGGGAGAGCAGCGAGCTGGAAAAGGGCTGGGATCATCCCATTCCTTCTGGTGGCTCAGCCTTGGCTCCCTGCCCCTCCCCAAAGCCAATCCAATTCCAAATAAAAGCTGGAGAGGAAAACCAGGCCCATAATAATTGTGGCTGTCAAACATCTGGTGGTGCTGGGAGTGGAGAGAGAGGGGACAGAGCCTGTTTCCATCAGTAAGATGGAAATTTGGGATGAAATTCCATGTATTTTTAATATGGCATTAAATGGAGTAAATGTTGGAACAGATAGGTGGATGCAGTGCAGGAACTCTCCCAGTGCAGACTGGAATTAAACCAATGGAGGAGGAGGATAAAACCAGGATGGAATTAGAGGAAGAAGCTCAATAAATGCTGAGCAAGAACTCCATTCCCTGCCCTGACAGAGCGTGCAGGATTCCAGGTGGATGGATATCGCTTGATCTTATTTTAGCTCTGTGAAGGAAGAATTCCCCAAAATTCCCAAACCCTTAAAAGCAAAGGAAAGAGAGGGAACAGGTAGGAAGCTCCACACCTGGTCTTGAACTGGAAAGAGCTCAGAACACTGGAAAACATTTCCAGAGCTCTTTTTCTTCCTATATTGGAAAAAACTTGGGATGAAAATAATAGGAAATTAATCTTCAAACACACCAGCTGGAATGTGGCATCACCTGCATTCCCTCCTGGTTTTTATTCCCTTTGGACTTTTTCAACCCCTTTCCCACTCTTTGATTTTAGGGAGTCTGGAACCAGGAAAACTCCTGGTGCTGGAGCGGGAGATCCCAGCCCTGGCAGCTCCTGACAGCAGTGGAAGGGGTGGGATCACCAGGATGTGATGGCCTGGCTGGCAAATCCATGTCCCTGGGAAAAACAGGGAATAAACCTGAGAATAAACCCCACCTTGGGGCAGCAGAGCTGAAAAAGCAGGGAAGAGACTGTGAAATCCTCCGAGTGCTGAGGCTTGGTGAGCACAGGATTGCCACAGAAAGCCCTGGAGTGGAATTTTCCTGGAGTGGGAACACTGACGCCTTTCCTGCTCGTGGGAGGATCCCGGGAGGAAGCTGCCATCGGGATCCCACAGCTCCTGAAAGGAGTGGGGGGTGTTTGTAAAGTGACAGATCCGAGGGGCAGGGAAACAACGGAGCTAAAACGGCTCTGGAATCTTCCCTGCGATGGTTTCCCCTGCAACATTTCCCACGAAAGTTTGGGATGTTCTCCCCATCCTGCTGGCATCAGCTGTGGCTTCCCAAGTCTCCAGACCTTGGAGTTTCCTTCTTCCACACATTTCCTGCCCAGCCTGTGTCCAGCTGCCAGGGATAAACAAAATAAACGTGCAAAAATTCCAGTTACAGATTCCCTTCCTCGAGGAACAAGATGGGAGGTCAGGTTCTCCAAATTCCTGGAGAACTTTGGCTTCTCCACAGCAGAAGAGGCTGGAGCTAACCCGGCTCCTTGGATTAGGCTGCAGGGGGATTCCCAGGATCTACTGAAGATCCCAAGGGGCCAAAAAAACTTCCAGGAGCAGCTGGAACACAAATGTTCCTGCTTTTTGTTCAACCACTGGATGCTGAAAGCAGGAAATGACCTTCTGAGACGCTGCTCCATTCCCTCCTGGAATGGCAGAGGCTCCAAAGGCAAAGTGGGAATGCAGAGCACTCCAGGATCCAGCCCTCCATTCCCTGTCCCACTGGATGTGCTCCAGCTCTTATGGCATCAGAGCCTCCTTGGAAAAATGAGAAACAAATTAGGAGAGAAACCATCCAAAGAGTGGCAAAGTAGAAATGTCTCCACAGCATTTTGATTTTTCAAATATCTTGTTACAATAAATCTCCATCCTGTCCCAGCACCTTTTTTCCTGTAAAATCTGCTACAATTCCTGAATTCCTGTTTTACTTCACATTTCATCTGCATAAGTGAACAGCAATACCAGGGAGTTTTCCCTCCAGTTTTCAACCAAAAAGGAAGTGAAAAGTCACCAAAATCTTGTGTGACTTTGAGGAGATCAATTCATTTTCCCTGAGCTTTTTTCCCAATCATTAGAGACAAAAACTTTCCCAAGACCCTGGAATCACATGGAAAGAATCCTATGGAAATAATCCTGCAGTGGCTGCAGGATGGTCAGGCTGGGAGACACCAAGATCCATGGAAGCTTCTGGATATTCCTGACTTAAATTCCAGAAAATAAAGAAAAAATTAGGACTGGTTTGGTGCAAAGTCTGGGAAAAGAGGCAGGAATTCTGCTCGTTCATGTCCTCACTTCCAAACAGAGCCAGCAAATCCCAAAGTTGCAGCTCCAAGATGATCCAGCAAATCCCAAAGTTGCAGCTCCAAGCTGATCCTCGTTCTGGAGGAACCAGGGATTATCAAGGCAAAGCAGGGGTGTGGGCGAGTAAAATTCCTGCAGTAAATTCTGTGGCACCTGATGGAATAATCTGCTAAAGCTTGCAAACACTGAGGTATTTAAGGAAAACAGAGTTTTACCCGAAATTCCTGCCCTGCCTGCGTGGGAGTCTCCTCAGGAAATCTGGCAGCTTGTTCCTGCCATTTGTTCTGTGGAGACAGTGAAAAAAAAAATCTGTTAAAAACTGAACAAAACTAAAATTACCAACCTATGATTCCTCAATAAAGTGCTGGGATGAGAAGGAAACAAGGGCAGAGGAGAAGACAAACTTGTTATATAAATTCTGAGTCTCTGGTCTCGTGTGGGAGGCTCCAGCCACAAATTGAACCGATCTGACAACAAGTCCCACTTGCCAAGAGTGGATTTTATTCTATTAAAAGGAAAAGCTCCTTTACCTCTCAAGGGGAACAACCAGGGGGAGTTTAACTGATCTGAGGCTGGAGGAGCAGTAAAATAAAGCTGATAAGGACTGCAGATAAGATGCCTCCTTCTCTAGAGGCTCATCCATCCCAAAGTTGATTTAATACTTGTTTAAGGCTTGACCTGAGCACTTGTTTAAGGTTTGACTCTGAGTTTAACTGATACGAGGCTGGAGGAACAGGAAAATAAAGCTGATAAGGGTTGCAGAGAAGATAAATTCTCTTCTGGAGTTTCATCCATCCTAAAGTCAATTTAACAGTTGTTTAAGGCTTCACTTCTGAGCACTTGTTTAAGGCTTGACTTCAACTGATAAGAAGCTGGAGAAACAGCAAAATAAAACTGATATGGATTGCAGGCAAGATAAATCCTCTTCTAGAGGCTCATCCATCCCAAAGTCAATCTAACACTTGTTTAAGGTTTGGTTTTGAGCACTTTTTCAAGGCTTGACTCTGAGTTTCACTGATATGAGGCTGGAGGAACAGCAAAATAAAGCTGATAAGGCTTTAAAAGGGGCCACAGACAAGATACATCCTCTTCTAGAGGATCACCCAGCCCAAAGGGGATTTAACACTTGTTTAAGGCTTGGCTTTGAGCACTAAACCAGTGGTGGGAGTGGATGAAAAATCTTCTGGATTACAGAGGTTGTTGCATCCAGAACGGGGTGAAACCTCACCTGGA
The DNA here is from genome assembly GCA_013398175.1 of Climacteris rufus. Taxonomy (NCBI): domain Eukaryota; kingdom Metazoa; phylum Chordata; class Aves; order Passeriformes; family Climacteridae; genus Climacteris; species Climacteris rufus. The sequence continues at coordinate 537,353 of VZRZ01005093.1, read as the reverse complement.
TCCCAGCAAAGACAGGGAAGAGTTTTTGGGGCAGGGGAGAATCCCAGATATTCAACTTTTCCTGGGTGAGGACCTGCTGGAGGCTTTATCTTCCCTTCCAGGGCCTGCAGTGAGGTGGATGCTCCCTGTGGGATATCCCAGTTCCTCCACCCTCACCCAAGGGCAGCACCCAAAAATCCAGGGAAGAGAAAGCTGCAGGTGCCACCATAGGATTCTCCAATTTAACACAAAGTAAACATTTTGCAAATAAAAAGCAAACAGATTTTTTTTAATGTTGGCCTCAAAAATAATAATTTCGTAATAAAAACTACAAATATTAAAGCAAAACTTGCTGGTCACTGTAAAAAAGATTTTTTCTTGGGGGTAAAAATCTGGGGTTTTTTAGTGGGGAGAGATACCAGTGCTTCTTATCAGCGTTGTTGTCAACTCAAGGCTTGGCAGAACAAAATGTGCCAGCAAAATGGGCAGAAAATGGTCCCCAGGGCGTGAAATTAAATAAGTATTGATGGAGCTCTTCAAAGGAGTGAATGGAAATATTTTAAGTAGGAGCCATTAGAGCTGATAAAAAAACCCAACCCTGGGTAATGTTTGCTCTTCATCCAGCAGAAAGAACCCAAAAAGGATCCCAAAAAGATGGATTCTGCCCATTAACTCAACACTTACTCGCAGTAGTAAGGCTGCTAATGAGACTGGCTCGCTCCAGTGCTGGAGTAAATTTGGCTGTTGGATTTACTAACGAGGAGATTTTGTTCCACAAACGAACACAGAGAGATTTGGTTTAATATTTCATGGTTTTTACCATCTGATTCTCAAAAAGAGCAGAGCAAAAAATGGCAGGGAGCGTGTTCGGAGTGGATTTCCAAAGGGGATCAGAGGTTGTTTCCATCAGGACACAGGGAAGTGCTGGAAGCGCAGTGGGAAGGAAAACCTGAGGAAAACACAGCCCTGGTTGTGTCATCCTGGAGGGATCCAGGATTGCCATGGGCAGGGACACCTTCCATTGTCCCAGGTTGCTCCAAGTCCCATCCAGCCTGGCCTTGGACACTTCCAGGGATGGGGCAGCCACAGCTTCTCTGGGCAACCCATTCCAGTCCCTCCCCACCCTCACAGGGAAGACTTTATTCCCAATATCCCATCCAACCCTGCCTTCTGGCAGTGGGAAGCCATTCCCTGTGTCCTGTCCCTCCATCCCTTATAAATATTCCCTCTCCAGCTCTCCTGTCGGCTCCTTCAGGTCCTGGAAGGTCACAGATAGGTCACCCCGAAGTTTCTCTCTTCCCACCTCTCCCAGCCTTTCCACAGCCGAGCTGCTCCATCCCTGCGACCCTCCCGCTTTGTTCTGTGGCTGTGGGGACCAGCTGGCTGGGAAACCATGGAAAAAAAGCGATTTTCCTTCCCAGCCAAGCTGTAAATGCCAAGCCCAGTTTCCCTCCAGCGAATCCAACCCTTTGGCCCAGCCTTTCTCCTCCAAGGAAACTTCCAAGATCAGAGCAGGCTCCGCAGTGGGAGCAACCCCGGGCTGCTCCGCCAGGTCCGGTGGGAAGATGTTCACGCTTCCCTGCCGCCAGCAATTCCACAATTTGACAACAGATGGGCCCGTAATTACAGCCCGTTTGAGAGGTTTTTAATGCACTCATTTGAAAGGCATTGATTTCCCTCCCTCCCCCAGGAGCAGAACAAAGGGAGGAGAAAACGCCTCAACCTCCCCGCGATTCCCTCCCTCTGCAGGCAAAGAGAGAACGTTCGGATGGGAATTGGGAATGTCACGGAGTGGGGTCACTCTCTCCCAGTCCGAACCTGAGATTGTTTTCTGTCGGCTCCCAAAATGCTCCAGCTGAAGGCCAGCCCACTGTTAAAAAATAAAAATATAAAGAAAAATTAAAATAAAAGTTCCTGCTGCACGTGGAGCTCTTGGGAGAAGGGAAAACTGGGATCCATGGCCAGGGAGATGGCAGTGGAGGGTGATGGATACCTCTGGATATGTGTGGTCTGGAGCTATGAGCAGTGAGCAGCAGCAAACAGATCCATTTATTTCTATGGCAACAGGAATAACTCAGGGCTCCACCAGAGCCCAAACCTCAGCGAGATTTGGAAATTCCAAGGGATGAGCAACCACTGTGATCCATGACTTTCTTTCACAGCAATATCCAGAGCTCTTACCCCACACATCTCCTTTCTCTCAAACTGGTAGAGTTAAAAACCAGTGTTTAAAATCCTTCAAGGAAAACAAGGTGTAACTTTCAGGCAAAAGCTGGAATTGAGTCCCTCAGGAGCTGGAATTGAGTCTCAGGCTGGAATTTAGACTTGGATTGACTGGAAGGGCTGTATCTGGCTGGGATGAGCATCTTCCCAAGGCCATCCTGCAGTCTGGGAATCTTATGGGAATGAGGAGTGGACAAATCTCCCTCTGTTTAACCAGGAACCACTTCCCTCCTTCCCAGTGCCTCCCACTCCCTTTTATTTTTTAAATAAAGCTCCTCCTTCACCACTTGGGGAGATTTTGAAGCACTGAGGAGTTGATTTCCAGCCTGGCAAATCTCTGCAGATTTTCCTGCATTTCCACACCGATTTCATTGGGTTTGACCTTATTCCTCTTGTGGATATGGAAATTCTGGGTCTGATCCTTTGCATCCAAACAATTTTTAGAGAAACTGCTCCAGAAACTGAGACCAACCCAAGGACCTTCTGCTCCTCAGTTTCTCTGTTGTTCTGAGGTTTAAAGGGTCCTTGATTGTCCTACTCCAGTCCTTTTAATCAGAGTCAATCCAACCCTAAGGCTTCAATTCCAACACCTCCATCCTGTTCCAGCCAGGCTTGGACCCAAATCCCTCAGGGAGATGATTTCTAACTCCTAATTCCTCCCTCACCACGTCCTGAATGCGAAGATCAACAAGGAGAGGCTGCTGCCATGAGCTCCCCAGGAGCTCTTCCTTCTAAAAATACGGAGCACAGCTCATCTCTGCTGCTTTTGACAAGGCAGATTCCAAAGGCAGGAGGAGCTTCCCAAGCTCCCCCGTGTCACACACACGCAGGGATTCAAACTGGGTTACAACCAGGACGTGTGTCAGCATTTCATCATCAGTCAGCATTCCCACGGGAAAAACACCACCCAGGGATCATGTTGGGACAGGGAATTTCTGTGTGTGGCGAGGGCTGGCAGAATGAGGAGGGAGATTTGAGAGGGGTTTTCACATGGATCACAGGATCCCAGAGGTTGGGAGGGAACACACGAGGTCCCGTCTGCTCCAGCAGCACAGCACAGGATTGCATCCAGAAATTCTGGAATATCCCCAGGGAGGAGACTCCACAGCCTCTCTGGAATCTGTTCAGGGCAGAAGTTCTGCCGGGGAGCTCCCTGGGCATCCATCCCTTCCCGTTCCTCTGGAGCCACTGCTGGGTCCTTCGGAACAGAACCCGGGCCCTGCACACAGGGACATCCAGGGCTGAGGGCCCCTCTGGAGCCCTCTGGAGCTCTCTGGAGCTCTCTGGAGCTGAGCAGCCCCAGCTCCCTCAGCCTTTCCTGGGCAGAGAGATGCTCCAGGCCCTTCCTCATCTCCATAGCCTCCACAGCCCCCGCTGCAGGAGCTCCAGGTTCCTCCTATCCCGATGATCCCAGAGCTGGACACAGCACTCCAGCCAGGCAGGATCATTCCCTGACCTGCTGGGAATGCTCTTCCCCATGCACTCCATGATCCCGTTGTCCTTCTTGGCCACAAGGACGCACACAAAGTACAGAACCAAACGAAATAATTCATTTTGAGGCTTTCTGTTCAATATCAGCTCTCCTTTCCCTCTGGAATGTCAACATAAAAAATGTTACAAGCACCCAAATTATAAAATATTACAACCAGCAAAAGGACAGACACAGAATTAAAAATAAAAGACAGCTGTCCCATGCCTGTTTTGTTCTGTTCTCCATGTGCCATCACAGATCTTCCCCTGTGCCCACCCCCGTGTGCCAGGAGCTCTTTTCCCTCCCGCGTTTATCCCGTGCTGCTGGAGCTGCTCTTTGCCCTCTGCCCGGGGGCATCAGGCACTAAAAGCAGAACAGGTAATGCTCTCAGAGAGGCTTTGTGTTCTCTCCATTCAGCCCTGAAACGGCGCTGTTGACTCGAGTGGGTGAAGAATTCAACGAGCCTGGAGAGCTTTTGAAAATCCTGCCTCCATCCCAGTACAGATCCCACTAAAACCACCTTCTCCATAGCGTTTATTCACAAGAAAAGTGCTGTTTTTTCAGGGAAACTTAAGGACCACCGTGTTTTCCCAGCAACTTTTCCCCTATCCCAAATGCTGATAAAATGCTAATAAAACAGATCAGGGTAATTCCTTAAATTAACCCCATTTGGATTCAAGCTGTTATTCCCAGCGGGGCTATTGCTTGGCAATATTTTGTGGGCATTTTTCTCGGCGTGTTTTCAGAGCAGGTGATCAGAATCTCCTCTCCTTTGCTGTTTATCATCCCAACTCTATTTTTATCAGATGACTCTCCCCATTGTCATGGCAAGAGCAGGCTGGAGTCTTGGTTCAATTTAGCAATCCATGACCATAAATACATCAGCAGATTGAATTACACGGTGACATGCCAAAAGCAGCTCTCTGCCTCTCTTTTTTTTCTACATTCACACGTCTGACTCAATCACAGAGCTCTAATTGAAAAGCCTCAACAGAGGATTAAGATCATATACATTATTACCAGCGCGATGCCCGCTGCATGCTGATGAGGAGGGGCTGGGATGAAGAGCCCTGAGTCGCTCTGATCCCCCTCACTGTGCCCAGAAATGGGGGGCAAAGCACTTGAGGTGACACGGGGACTGATGTTTAAATATGTAACAGCAGAGGGAGGGTGCAGGGAGGAGGGGGGAGAGCCCTGCCTCACTTTTATCCCACTTGTTGCGTTGCAAAATACTCCAAATTCAAAATATTTCAGCCCCTTCCCGCCCAGCAGCATCCCAGGGAGTTTAGGAGGGAGTAAATCCAGCACCAAGGTCGCCTCACAGCCTGGATATTTCGCCCTGCATCTTTCCACCGGGGAGTCATTGCAGGGCCTGACTCGGAGCCAGCTGGAGTAAAACCTCTCCACATGGGATGCCAGCTCCCGTTCTCCGTGGAGAGGCGGGATGCGACCTTGGCACTCGGGCTTCCCTTCTGCTGGGGGACAGCAGCGGGAAATAAAAGCCACCGAGATGGCAGAGCCTTCCCGCAGCCCCCGGAGGAACCCGCGGGCTCCGGTGCCGCGATTTGGGGGTCGGGACGGGGCTCGCTCCCACCCGGGAGCCTGCGGGAGGCTTTAAAAGGATTTCCCGGGGCTGGAGAGGAGCTGGAGCAGGGGGAAAATGCGGCTGTGCCTCCCCCGGCCCCTCCCAGGAGCAGAACGCGGAGCCCGCACCCGGCGGGGCTGCACCCGGGGATGCGGGGCCGGGCAGGGCGGCGGCACCGGCAGAGCCAGGTAAGGGCATCCCCCAGCCTGGGAGGGGAACAGGGACGGGAGAGACACGGGGTGGGGGGCAGAGAAGTGGGGAAGGGGGCAGAGACATGAGGAGGG
>VZRZ01005093.1:498320-530909 GCA_013398175.1 Climacteris rufus | reverse complement strand
GGCGGGATCGGTGTGGGGACGGGGGGGAAGATGGGGATGGGGCAGGCGGGGGTTTCGCTGCGCTGAACGAGGCAGCGGAGTCATCGGTCCCGCTTGTGGACATCCCGAAATTGTCCTTCTGAGGGGGTTTTCGGTGCTGGGAAGGGAAATGATGCCGTCCTGGCTGGAGGGATGGAGAGTGGGGTGACCCGTGCTGGCCGGGGGATGCCGGGGACGGAGCGGCTGCCGGGTGGGGGATGCGGCAGAAGCAGAAGCCGCCCCAGCGCGGCTCTGGAGCTTTAAAGGATGCGAAAGGCACCTGCGGGAGCGATGTGCGGGCACAGCCCGGCGCTGCCGGAGCTCCGCTGTCAACCCCTAAAAGGTGGCAGAGCCCTGGATGTGCCCATCCTGGAGGGATGCGGCTAAGGGAGCCAGGGGGGACCAGAGCCCCGCTCAGGATGCTCCTGTGGGATAAAACACAGCCGGGAATGCCGGGCTCGGGTGTGCAGGAGCTCGGGTGTGCTCCGGTGGTCAGCGAGCAGTGGGTGCCAAGGTCAAAGGGAAATCCAGCAGGGATCGGGGCTGGGAGCAGCTCGGCGGGGCCCTGGGCTGGCTCCCGGCAGCTCCCGGTGCCCCGGGCACGGCTCCTTCCCAGTGCCCAGAGAGAGCCCCGGAGAGCAGGGAAAGAACAGCCTGGCTCGGCTGCTTTTACTCGCTTGGGGTAAACGGGAGACTTTTTTTGTAGTTCTGGGCAGAGGAGACATCCAGGTTAAACCCCACAGCCAGTTCGAGAGTGCTGGGACCAGTCTGAGCACTGGTGTGGGAAACTCTGTCACCAGAGCTTGAGACCCCAAACCTTGGACCTTTCCCCCCCCCGGGGCTCCTCTTCTGGAGCTGCCGCACTTCTCAGAGCCAGAGAAGCTGTTCCTGAGTCCTTCCAACGTGGGGCTCCCCCTGAGCCAGAGGGATCCGGGGGTGTTTCAGCTCCCCCTCAACCTGGGATGAGCAGACAGCCTGGAATTAATGCTCCTCCGCTGATCTGTCGTGTTCCTGAAATCACCTGATGTCCCTGGATTGCAGAGGAGAGGGTGGGAGAGGAAAACTTCGGGTAAAACCCCTCGGGTTTGGGGATGTGCTGGAGCTGCAGCCGGATTTGGGAGCTCCACCCCAACCCCAGCTGCCCGGTGGGAGCACCGAGGTGAAGCTCCACACCTTCCTCTGCCTGAAGATGCTTAAACGTGACAGCAAACCCGGCTTAAACGTGGCAGCAAACCCGGCTTAAACGTGGCAGCAAACCCGGCTTAAATCTGGCAGCAAACCCGGCTTAAATCTGGCAGCAAACCTGGCTTAAATCTGGCAGCAAACCCGGCTTAAATCTGGCAGCAAACCCGGCTTAAATGTGGGAGCAAACCCAGCTTAAATCTGGGAGCAAACCCAGCAGCATCTGCTTTCCACGATTGTTTGTGTGACAGGACCAGCTCAGCCCCAGTGAGTAATCCCTGAGCATAACAGAGCCTGAAACGTGTTTGGGGAGAAAAAAGTATTTGGCAAATATTTGGCAAATGCCAGACTGTTTTATGGGCTTATTTGTTTGCAGCCTAAAAATAGGAGCAGGTTATCAGGAGCTCTCTTCAGAGTGCTCTAGGAAACACCGGGGTGAGCAGAAGGGGTAGCAAGGTGTTGCCAGCTTGAAAATATGATTTCTATAGATTTTTTTTAGGGTTAAAAGTGGGAAGGAGTTATTGAACTTTGCCTTCAGCTGGTCAGTGTTTAGTAGCAATTCAGGGAGTCAAAACAGAGAAGCAACTCAGTGTGAAAAAGTTGTTTTCTGTAGAGTAAAATCAATAATTCCGTTTTATTTTTGGAGGACAAACACCCCCTGTGGGACATCAAAGGGCAGATTTGAACAAGGAGGAAGTTCCCATCTGAACTGATTCCTTTTGCTTTTGAAGTCCAGGTGATGGAATAGGGTTGGGAATGGGAAAACCGAGGTGTCCACGCTGCCAGGGAGCTGCAGGAGTCGTACAGAGCATTTTTATAATTTTATAGTTGAAGCAGCTCTCAGCCTGGTGCTGCATTTCCCTGCTGCTCCCACCGAGCCTTCCCTGGGTGGCTGTGCTATTCCAGAGCTGCTCTGCCAGCTCTCCCCAACTTCCACAGCACCATTCCCTCCTCTCCCTCTCCCTGCCTGCTCCATCCAAGCAAACTCAAGGAATGAGCCCCACGGGCTCTCTGGGAAGCAGCAGGTGATGAACACCCCGCTCCAAAAAGGAAAATCTACTAAAGGACCGGGAATTTCTTGCAGCCAACTCCACGGGATGGGAAAACCCCACAAAGTTCTGCTGCTAGGAGATAATTCCTGAAGAGTTTTCCAGGAATTTTCTTCCCATTCCTCCCAAGAATATGTTTTAAAAGCCTGTTTGCCTGGATTCCCGTTCTGTGTGTTATCCCTGCTTATCCTGCACCTGGAAGCAGCAATCTGCCATCCTGTTGTTAATTCCATTCCCAGCAATTATGTTGGATGCTGGATGAGAGAGTGATGATTCCAGAGGCAAACAGGCAGCGAGATCAAATCTGGACTCATAAAATCAGGTTTCCTGATGCATTTCCCGCTTGATCCCTGCTCCACTCTCATGCAATGCACTCCATGGGGTTATTTTTGCTTTCCTGTTGCAACCAGAGCAGGGAAAATTTCAACCTTGATCTGTCTGGACATTTTTAAGGTTTGTTTTTCCTTAGGTTGGGATGATTTTTCAGTCACTGGCGGGCTCTGTGCTGTTGAATCCCAGCTCCTTGCCCAGGTTTATTTGGCAGTTTTCACAAAGGCTGAATTTTAACACCCTAACACCTCTGCTATTTATTCCCTGAATATTTTGGGGACACAGTAGTCAGATATGAAGCTGCAGTGAATTCTGATTTTTTCAGGAGGCTGCTCTCTTAAAACTTGGAATTATCTCAGTGATTACTCCAGGTCGGTGTCCTCAGCTCCTCAGTTTTAAGCAGAAAGCCCAGAATTTATGGACTCTACCAGGGTGGTGTCCTGGAGATCAAACACCACAGGGAAAAAAAGCTGGATGACAGAAAGTCCCTTGGAGGTGTGTTCTTTATTAATCCCTTAATTAAGAACACCAAACAGGGCTATGAGGGATCAGTCAGCATGTCTTAATTATATTTAATCAGCCTTTGTGGAGGTTCAGGGTTGTTCACTGCTGTGGTGACAGAAAGAGTTGAGGCAAAATCATGGTGGTGAGGGGCAAATGTCACCTGGACAGAGAGAAAAATTCCCTGTGCTCATCCAAGGCAGCAAGGAAAACGTGGATTTGCAGCTGGTCAGGAGTTTTGGTTGTTGCCATTTCAGGACAAATCCCAAAATCCTGGTGGCTACAAGGCAAAGGAGGGGAGAAAACACAGGATGGGGATCTGGGTTCACTTGGCAGATCCGAGTGGCTTTAAGGACATCAAATTCAGGGAATGGGGAATGTTCAGATGGTGTAAAAACCTTCCTGGTGCTGAAACCTGCAGAGAAGAGACTGAAGGTTTTGCATCAGAGCCTTAGAAAAATGGATTTCCCCTCAGGAAATGCACTTCCCTATCCCTGGAAGTGTCCAAGGCCAGGCTGGACAGGGCTGGGAGCAACCTGGGATTGTGGAAGGTGTCCCTGCCCATGGATGAGCTTTAAGGTCCCTTCCAACCCAAACCACTCTGGGATTCTATGATTTCCTTCTCAATCCACTCAGTGTGACAGGGAATATTGTACAGTTCATCCGATGGAACAAAAATCCTGAGGGTGAAGGTGAACGTTCCTACAAACCCAAGAGAAGAGCCCCCAAATACCGAGGTGACAAAGGGCTGAAGTGTCACTGACTCCTGGGGCAGGAAGAATCTCTCTCCATGGAAAACACACTGAAATTCTTCAAGGAAAACCTTTGGATGCCTCAGGAATACCAGTGGATGGATGGAAGAGCCTGAGGCCCTTTGCAAACAGGGATTTTGGGCTGATCTTCAGGGGGTGAAGAAACATGGGAGATCCAAAGAAAGGAGCTCCTCTTCCCAAGGCCTGAACTCCAGAGGTGGTGGAAGGAACAGGACAGAATTTATGGTGTAATTCCTACAGTCCCCTCATTCACTGTGGGAAAAGGGAGGCGTCTTTGGAAAAAGGTGGAGCAGTGGGATGAGCCACACATGACTGCCCCTCCTGACCTTTCCCTGCTGAGTTCCAGCACTGCTTCTTTCATGCCCTCCTATTTTTGCAGGCTCAGAACAAAAATTTGGTTTCTCGGCCCAGCCTGGATGTGCTGAGCTTGTCTGGACTCCTCATGGGGAGAACTTTCCCAATCCCATGGATGCAGCTCCATGGGGATGAGTTTACCAACACTGGCTGCCCCATCCCACATATTTTCCCTTCCTATTGTTCCCTTCAGTCACACCAGCTGGGTCACAGCAGGAAAATGGGATCTTCCAAACCCATCCCAGCAGGGAATGAGGCGCTGCTTTGGCTTCTCCCAGAACTGTCTCATAAATCTGAGATTTGATACAACCCAGGATTTTCAAATGAGTGTCAGACCAGTGTTTAAAACTCCACTTTTTAGACAGAACTGGAATTTTTCTATGTTTTCTTAATCCAAGCACTGACCCAGTCCTACTTAATTTGTAAGGAGTGTGGTCTTGGCTGAGCTCTCCCTGCCATGGGATGTTGGGAATCACAAGGATGCTCCCACCTTGGCTGCAACACCCAAACCCCAAACACACCAAAAGTGTGTCCAGAACCTGTCAGTCCTTCCCTACCCCATCCTCATCCCCATCTCCCAGGATCTGCCGGAGCTCTGGCAGCTCCCTCAGCTTTCCCTGCCATCCCTGCATTCCCGATTTCCCCGGTGCATCTCCGCCCGGCCGTGAGTGCCATGTGAGACACCTACTTCCCATCTGCACATTCCCAAAGCAGCACAGCACATTTGTGATTCCTCCTGGGAGCTGCAGGGACTCCTCCTCTCCCCCACCGTGGATTTCTCACTCCAGGAGAAAGCCCAGCCACCAACCACGGAGGTGTTTTTGCATCTCTCTTGGAGACAAGAAGTTTTTCGGGCTGCTTGATGCAGAAATTGCTCTGTGGGCTGGGTGTTTGTGATTCCAGATCCAAACCCCCGGACTATTATGGAAATCTGACCGTCAGGTGATGGGAGCAAAAGTTGCCGAGAGCTTCTTCCATGAGCTCCTTCACCAGCGTTTGTTGTGGGACTTGAGAGAGACCTCCAGGCAGATTTTTGTTTTAAATCTCCACTTTTTTACAGCTGATGCTTTCAAGTTTCTCCAGAGCTCTGTAAACACCTACTTTAGAGCACATTCAGACAAAAATAAGAAAAAATATTCCTGTGAATCAAGCACACCACACAAACGGGGTGTTGGAAATTCTCCATCTTTCTCAGATGTCTGCTAAAAGTTGTTCCAGCACCAAATCTGTTCAGCTGTCCTGCAGCTGCCCACTGCTGCTTGGATGTCTTGCAGGAAAAATGAGTTTTTTGGACAAAAAAAACCCTTCAGGGTGAGAGAAGAGGGATGCAGAAACACAAAAAATAGTCCTGAGAGGTGGAAAAGAGGGAGTTTATTCTTCCACATCTCTGGGCACACATCCTGATCCAGTGGGGAAGATCTGGAAGGATCTGGAAAAGATCTTTCCATCTTGGAGCTGAGGGACGTTTTTCCAAAGGTTTTCCATTGTTATGGAGGGTTTTGTTTCCTCACCTACTCTGCTGATGTTCCCCGAGGTTCTCCATTGGTTGCGCCTAAAATTTTAGGAGGTTTAGGAGTTCTAAATTCTGGTCTGCCACTCATTTTAAAATACTGAGTTGTATCAAATATCAGATGATTTATGGGGGAACTCTGGGAGAAGCCAAAGCAGCACCTCATTCCTGGCTGGGAGGGGTTTGGAAGATCCCATTTTCCTGCTGTGACCCAGCTGGTGTCACTGAAAGGGAGAATACAGAGGAAAAGTGGTTTTATGTAAACAGGGAAGTCTGGGAATCAGCACAGTGGAGCTTCTGATACAAAAACCCAGGAATTGTCTTCGGTTCTGGGTTCCAAAAACACCGGGAGCTTTTGGGATTTCATGAAATCTTAGAATGGTTTGGGTTGGAAGGGACCTTAAAGCCCATCTCATTCCACCCCCTGTCCTGGGCAGGGACACCTTCCACTATCCCAGGTTGCTCCAACCTGGCCTTGGACACTTCCACGGATGGGGCAGCCCCAGCTTCTCTGGGTACCCTGTGCCAGGGCCTCCCCACCCTCCCAGGGAAAAATCTTTCACAGCCACTCCCAGCCCTGACCCCACTGCCTGGACCCTGTGAAAATGAAACAGAAACCAGGATCTGCTGGGATGAGCACTTGGATTCTCCCATTGTGCAGTTCCTTTGTTGGGGCATTGATCCCATCACACACCCTGAGTGCAGAATCCAAACCCAAACCCTGAACAGAGAGTGAAAATTGAAATTCTTTGTAAAAGTCTACTTTGCATTCACTCTTCCTTTCTCTCTTTTCCTTCTAGGAACAAGATGCCTGTGAAGTTTAATCTCTCTTAAGAGCAGAGCCCAAGAGTAAAAATTATGGATCCTTTACACTTTTCCAACACCTTTAGCACCGAAGCCGCTCCCAGCGACGGGAACTCCTCCCTGCTGGCCAACGTGACGGAGAACGGGACGCTCCCAGAGCAGCCCCCCTTCCAGTACATCCACAAGGTCCTCATTCCCATCTGCTACCTCCTGGTCTGTGCCGTGGGGCTGAGCGGGAACACCTTGGTCATTTACGTGGTGCTGCGCCACGCCAAGATGAAGACGGTCACCAACATCTACATCCTGAACCTGGCCGTGGCTGACGTCCTCTTCATGCTGGGCCTGCCCTTCCTGGCCACCCAAAACGCCATCTCCTACTGGCCCTTCGGCTCCTTCCTCTGCAGGCTGGTCATGACAGTGGACGGCATCAACCAGTTCACGAGCATCTTCTGCCTGACGGTGATGAGCATGGACCGCTACCTGGCCGTGGTGCACCCCATCAAATCCACCAAGTGGAGGCGGCCCAGGGTGGCCAAGCTCATCAGTGTGACCGTCTGGACCTTCTCCTTCTTGGTGGTGCTCCCCGTCATCATCTTCTCGGACGTGCAGGAGGACTTCCAGACGTGCAACATGAACTGGCCGGAGCCCGTCAACATCTGGTCGGCGGCGTTCATCATCTACACCTCGGTGCTGGGCTTCTTCGGGCCCTTGCTGGTCATCTGCCTCTGCTACCTGCTGATCGTGGTCAAGGTCAAGTCCTCGGGGATCCGCGTGGGCTCCACGCGGCGCCGGCGGTCGGAGAGGAAGGTGACCAGGATGGTGGTGATCATCGTGGTGGTCTTTGTGTTCTGCTGGCTGCCCTTCTACACCATGAACATCGTGAATCTGATCCTCATCCTTCCCGCTGACCCCGTCCTGGAAGGGCTCTACTTCTTCATGGTGGTGCTGTCCTACGCCAACAGCTGCGCCAACCCCATCCTCTATGGGTTCCTCTCCGACAACTTCAAGCAGAGCTTCCAGAAGGTTCTCTGCCTCCGCAAGGGCGATGGGGTGGAGGACGGGGACCCCGTGGAGCACAGGCAGGAGAACAGCAGCCGCCTGCAGGAGTCCATGCTGACCCCGAGGAACGTGGAGTTCAACGGCCACATGCAGACCAGCAAGGTCTGAGGGTGCTGCAGAGCCCCCCGGGGACCTGGGGACTTCAAGGACAGCACGGCCTGGCACTGCAGAGTCCTCCTGGACACTTGGGGACTTCAAGGAGAGCACAGCCTTGTCCTGCAGAGTCCCTGTGGGGACGTAAGGACTTCAAGGAGAGCACGGCCTGGCACTGCAGAGTCCTCCTGGACACTTGGGGACTTCAAGGGGAGAATGGCCTGGCCCTGCAGAGTCCCCTTGTGGACCTGGGGACTTCAAGGAGAGCATGGCCTGGCACTGCAGAGTCCCCTTGGGGACCTGGAGTCTTGAAGGGGAGCACGGTCTGGCCCTGCAGAGTCCTCCTGGAGAACTTGGGGACTTCAAGGGGAGCATGGCCTGGCCCTGAAGAGTCCCCCTGGGGACTTGGGGACTTCAAGGAGAGCACGGCCTGGCACTGCAGAGTCCCCTTGGGGACCTAAGGACTTCAAGGAGAGCGTGGCCTGGTCCTACAGAGTCCTTCTGGAGGACTTGGGGACTTGAAGAAGAGCTGAATTTGTGGCAAAGGGAAAATCTGGAGCCCCAAGCTCCAATAAATGGACCTAGAGGGTTCTTCCCACCCTTTCCCAGCTGGAAGTGTCAAGCTCTCGTGGTGTCCTGCTGGATCAGACAAGTGTGACCACTTTGGATCCTCTAGGTAATGATTTCGAGGCTTTGTGCTCCTCTGATGATGCAAACCACCACTAAAACAGTCTTAACTGCCTTGTCAAGCTGAGTTTATGGCTGCTCTGCACTGCTGGGATCAGCTCCAAGCAGAAAACAGCTCAGACTGGATCTTTGGGGTTCTTCATGGGGATTTCTTAAAGGAAAATGAAATTTCTTCAGATCTTCATGCAAAAAGGGCTCCAGCACTGGTCTGGAAATTTGTTCTGATGTGCTGGGTGGTCTCTTTGCATTGTTTTCCTGTCATTAACCCATCCCAGTGGTCCATAATAGTCAGGAATCCTCCAAACATAATAAAAAAGAAATAAAAACCAAGATTAGGAAAACATTTTGGAAAGGATTCAATGTATCCATAACATTTCCACCTTCTAACCCATATAAAATGTGATGTAACCACTTTGTTATGATGTAAGTGATGATTGTGGAGTCCTGGAGAGATGTTGTGTCCATGTGTTGGTTCTGAGTGTAAGTCTGGGCTCTAAACTGTGTTTTCAGAGATTAAACCCAGTACAAGCCCCTCCTGACTGGTGCAGTTGACAGGGAGGTGTTTGGGCAAAGGTTGGACTCGATCCTGGAGGTTTTTTCCAACTTTAATGATTCTGTGGTTCTCTTTATGCCATTGGATGTGACCCTCACATTCCCAAACACAAGAACCTACAAGGAAGACAACAAGGATGTACCCAGAGCCTTGCCTGGACCATTAGTAGGTACTCACAGGCTGCTCCCTGTAGTAGGCTGTGCCTACACCACGGCTGCTCATTCAAAATACCAGCACAGCCAGCTTTAAATGATTAATTAATACAATAGCCATTATTCCCAGAATTATCCGGCTGTTCCAAGTGTAAATCAACCTCTTATCAGCTCCTGAGTAATTAGTGAAGCCTTTCTGTCACCTCTGCCAGCTCCAGTTGATTATCCAGAAGTTTTTCTCCAGTGACAGAATTAGAAAATCCCATTTTAGCTCCCAGCTCCTTTGGGAAATGGCTGGAATCATCCATGCTCCTACAGAGGGAGGTGCCCCACGCTGTCAACTGGAGCACAGGGATGCAGAATTCCAGCTGCTGGATTTGTCTGTGCCATCGTCCATCCCCTGGCCTGACCCTCTGGAGCAGTTGGGAAAGCACAGGGAAAATTAGGGGAATGAAGAAACCAAGATTTAGGAATTTGCCCCTGAGGCTGGGAGGTTTCAGAGCATCACACACCGCCCTGGCTCGGGGCACAGCAGCTCTGTTTGGGTTTAAATTGCAAAGAGAGGGATTTAGATGGGATATTGGGAAGAAATTCTTCCCTGTGAGAGTGAGGAGGAGCTGGAATGGATTTCCCAGAGAAGCTGTGGCTGCCCCATCCCTGGAATTGTCCAAGGCCGGGTTGGAGGGCTTGGAGCAGCCTGGGACAGTGGGAGGCGTCCCTGCCCAGGGCAGGGGGTGGGATGAGATGATTTTTAAGGTCCCTTCCAATCCAAATGATTCCAGGATTCTCTGGATTTGGAGCCAGACAAACCCACCAGCAGACTGTGAGTGGTTTGAGGATTTCACAACCCCAAACTGTCCCTTCAGATATTTCATCCCAGGATCAGACACCCCTTCTGTACATCTTAAACTCTTGGATGGGATTCTTGGGGTGTCTATGCAGGGCCAGGAGTTGGACTGGCTGATCCTTGTGGGTCCCTTTCCACTCAGGATATTCCATGATTCTGTGACCTTTCGGACTGAGGTGGATCTGATCCACAGGGATTTGATGTCACTTCATCCCAAAAATCAAAGCACCTTGCTAGGACGGGTCACACCTTTAGAAATTAAACAACATAGCCAGAACCAGATGGAAGAATAAATTCCATACCCAAGGAAAATCCAAAACTTCCTTTGGTAAAACACGGAATAATTGGAGAACGCTTACAAAACTGGAGTGAAAATTGGCAGAGTTAAAGGATCAGTGATTTCTGAGTCATCTCTTATTTGCTTTCCAGGGAAAAATTAATAAATATTCCTTTCAAACCTCTCTTAGATGGGAGGAAAAGAGGAAAACAATCCCGAGTTTTATGGCTCTGCCACATTAATTTGGTGCAGTGCCAGGAGCCACCAACAACAACCTGGTGCATTAGGGATGCTCTGCTTCCCTTTCCAGGATTTTATGACCTGCTGGGAAGGAAAACCAACAGCATTTCATGGCCAGATGCTTTATAAACATGAAATTGTGCTAATGAGGGATCATCTCTCGCCACAGAGGGAGATTTCAGAGCAAACTCCAAGCTCTTTGTGCCCAGAGAAATTTCTCTGTGCTTTTCCCAAGCTCAGGGCTGGGACAAGTTGTGTTGTGTGGAATTTCCGTGGATTATCCGCCCTCGTCTCCAACATTTTGCTGCTGAGATTGTGTCTTCACTTCCTCCTGTTAAACCATTCTGGACAAATAAACAATTAATTCACTGAATGAAACAAATCCAATTTTTTTATATTTTCTGAATCCTAAAAAGTCCTTTTTTCCCCCAATTTTCTTCTGCTGGGAACTCTGAGGTCATGGAAAGCCTGACCAATCAAGGCTGTTCCCTCAGCCTGGGTGGCAGAACTTGGACAAACAGAGGGATCAGCCTGCCTGGCACATCCCTGGAGTCCTGGATCTCCTTCCCACATCAAGATTGAATAAAGTGGAGCAAATCAGTGCAGATTTCAGGGTGAAATCCAATTTCCAGCCCTTGATGTGCCAATCCCACTTTGTTTTCCGTGACGTCTTGGATGCTCTGCCCAGGAGTGATGATCAGAAGGACTCAAGGGATGCTGAAAAGCAAAATCCCCCTCCTGATCAATCCTCTTTCCCTTGATTTCCAAGGAAACTGGTCTTGCTAAAGCACTGAAAATCAACTCCTTGCAAGCAACAAGGACCCCCAAAAGCAGAAAAGCTCAGAAATCTCTGAATTTCTCTCTAATTCTTCTTTTGACTTAGAGCAGGACTTGGCTCCTGTTAATTTTCCATAAACCCCCAAAGAAAGCCCTTTGGAATTATGTGCAGCACGTCCCCAGGAGGCTGGAAAGAGCTTTCCATTAGGCTGATGACTGATTTGTTTTCTAATTTCCAAAGAATCAAACCTAATTTTATTTACTGAGCAAAGAGCAGCGGTCACGCTCCAGGGAATGAAGAAATGTGGAGTTTAAAAGGAATTCTGTTTTTGCAAACACATTTCATTTAATGCAGTGTCTTCCCATCAAAACAGGGAATTAATGAGGAAGGGGTGATTCCAGCCAGGCATGGATTCTTTGGGATGAGAAGTTGGGCTGATGGTCCCACAAATCTTGGTTCAGTTCCTCAATTTAATCCCACAGGTTTGCTGGGTGTGAGCTGGGCTGTGATTCCCGCAGTTTCCCACATAAAATGATCCCTCCTGGAAGCCCAGGAGTGGGAAATGACTGGAAAGCTCAAGCCTGGGGCAGGAACATCTGTCGTGGAAAGGAAAAGGACTTTATTAAAGGAAGATTTATGGGAAAGAGTTAAAACCTGGCATTGCTTTGGCAGAGCCAAGATTATTTCTCTCCTCCACCCATAGAATTTATCATATTCTTGGAATTAACCAAGGAAAGTTTTATCTGGAGAGAACAGACACCTGAAAAGAGGTGGATAAACCTGGGATGAAGGCAGGGAGTGCAGGAGCTGTGTTGTCTGAGGTCCTTGTCTGTGTGTGGATGTTGGCTGGATCTGTCCCACCCTTTTGGGATTCCTGATTTTGCCATCCCTTTTCCCAGGAACCACAACCTCGGGAAGCATCAGAAACCAAACAACTGCTCAGTGTCGACCCCAAATCCCAGAATCCTGGAGGGGTTTGGGTTGGAAGGGACCTTAAAACCACTCACCTACAACCAAAACCTGGATCTTCATTCCCAACCTGCTGTGAATGTGCAAAGCTGTTGGGAATACAGGGAATAATAGGCAGAAATTTGCTTTTTGGCCCTTTTAGTGTTTCCCTTTTGACAGGAGAGGGAAATCCAAGAAAAGCCCTTCTGGCACAGCACCACACCTGATTCCATCCCTATTCCAGGGTGAAAACTCATCCTTGCATCATCCTAATGGTGGAAATTCTCTGCCCTCCTTGGATTCGCTCTCAGCCGTTTCCTCTGATCCCAAAGCAACATTCATCTTCATTAAGTCTCAGCTAACGAGCCTTTAAGAGCTTATTAAACAGGCTTTATGTTCCCTAATTGAAAATCCCAGCACAGCATTTCCATGCTGATCCCACCTCTCCCTCTGGGAAAAATTGATCCAAGGGCTGGTGGTGGGAAAAGGGAACATCACCCAGTGCCACCCCTGCCATGGCAGGGACACTTCCACTGTCCCAGGCTGCTCCAAGCCCTGTCCAGCCTGGCCTTGGACACTTCCAGGAATCCAGGGGCAGCCACAACTTCTCTGTTTTCCTCTGTTCTTCTCATCCTTGGATCTGTCTTCACTCCATCCTAATGTTCCTACATCTCTCCTGCTCTTTGGAGGGATCTGGGGACACCTGAGCCCCACTGAAGCTTTGCCACAGCAGTTCCAGCGTCACATCAGGTCCTACAAGAATTCCCAAAGAAATTGGGATCACTTTGGGTCCTGGTTTTGACCACGACCCAGACCTATCCCACCACTTTTCCCACTCCCCCTGCGCCAGGATTGGGATCCCAGTTCCCATAAACCAGATGTTCCAACATTTCCATTGGTAACGCCGCAATCCAGTATTTAAGGAGCAAATTTAGGAAAGCTCTCCATGCTCCAGTTCCCAGAGAAAACAAGGAAATGCCTTTTCTAACCAACAGCTCCCTGGGGAATTCGGTGCCATCGGGATTCTGGTGTTGGAGGAGTTCTTTTCCTAGCCCAGGGAATTTTTTTCTGGGAGCAGCTCCTGTAGATCCTCTCTCCCAGTGCCACGCAGCCTTTGCTCCATGGGATTCTCTCTCCATCCCAAAAAGACATTTCCCAGCTTTGAGCTGTGCCTTTGGAAGCCCCGCTGGCTCTTTTCCTTGAATCCCAAACACTGCTCCTGGGGTTTCCCCGGCAGCTTTGGCAGTGGAATTTTGAGGAGCCAGCCGAGCTGACAACATCCCTGCACACATCCCATCAAAACATGTCATCCTTCCACAAAGACTGACAAATCCCAAGGAAAAGCTGTCCTCCCAGCCAGCCCTTCCCAGAAAGCTCCAGACAGCAGCGACACTCCCCAGCTCCACTTTTTTTTTTTCACACATTCCAAACCCCTTCCCTCAGCCCCAGGGATTGAGTGACATTTTTAATACCTCGACAGACAATTCTTTAGATTCCAACTTATTCAGCTTTTTTCTTGGATTCATAAAAGGGTTCCAAATGTTGGCTCTGCTCTGCTGAAAAAAAAACACCCACAGGACGGTCATGGAAAATTCGCCCACCTGACCTTGAGGGGGTTAAAAATAAATTTAATAAATAAAAAATAAATAAAATTTAAAATAATAAATAAAAAATAGACTTAAAAAAATAAATCTGCTTAAGTCTCCAGCTGTGAATATTCAATGAGATCCATGCAGATCCCTCAATAAAGGGAATTCCAACTGCTGGATACCAAAGGGCTTTGCTGGAGGATGTGTGGAAAAATCAAACAAGCAACCTTTGGGATACAGGAACAGCTTTCTTCAGGGATTCACTTTTTATTCCATGAAAAATGGGTTGGATTGAGGGGAAAAAGTCATGGATTCAGTTTGGACAAGGGGCATTTGCAGACAGCAATTCCAAATGGCACATTCCAGGTGGATGTTCCAGAGGGATTGGGATAAATGGGCTTCACTGGGGACTTCTGAACTCCTGGGTTTCAGTAGGATCAGCATCAAATGCTCTGGATTTTGGGATCTCTGCCCTCTCCAAGGGAGGCAAACCCCAGGCATGAACCTGAACTGTGGCAGGAGTAGGTCCAGAGACCAATGGATTTCCTTGGAGCAGAGGCAAGGATGGAATTTTTACACCTTCCCTCTTTAACTCCCAGTTAAACCCAGCTCTCTGTTCCCTGTGGCTCCTGGCCCCAGGAATGGGGAAATCCCTGGGATCCAAACATTCCCTGCCATGCATGGTCCTGGCCCAGCCTTGATCCACCAGCAGCATCCTTAAAAAACTGCAAATCCACGTTTCCAGTGCCTTTCCCTGGTCCCCTACACTGCCCCTCCCCTCCTGCAGCCAAAGCAGGAGCTGCTGATTTTATTCCTGTGTGGTTTTTTCCAGGAAAATTATCCAGCTCCAGCACCCCGGCCACCTGGAATGTCTCAGCTGCTCACCTCAGCCTGCACTTGCTTCTCCTGTACCATTTATTGCTGCCCTTTTGGGTGTTGTTTGGATAACTCCATGGAAATCCAGCCCTGTTGCTATGAGATGGGAGATGCTCCGGGGTTTCTGTGTTCCCTCTCCCTTTCCTGCTGCAATCCTGTAACACTTAATCCTCTCTATCTCCCCATCTTTCCCTGAAAAGTCACGGAAGGTGAAACTGTCTCCACTTGCTCCCTTCATCCCGAGCCTTTAAGCTCTGGATCCAGTTCCTGACCTGGAGCCTGAGTCATCCCAAGCCTGGGGTGGATCCCATTCCCTCAGCCTGCTCTGCTTTGCCTGGGATGAACCCTCGGTGTTTTCTCCAATGGAAAAGCAGCAGTCCTTGGGAAAAGTGGGGATGAGCAATCCTGGCCTGTGGGGATGGGAGACAAGGGAGGAATTTCCATCTGACTTTGACTCAGCAGCTCCTGGATGCAAACACAGCCCAGCTCTGGATGCGCAGTGACCTGGGAATTATCATCAGGGAAGAGTTTTCCCTTTTCCTTCCACAGATTCCTTGTTCCTTGGTTTTTCAGTCCTTGTGGGTGTGAGGAATGTTTGGATGGGAGGTTCAGGATTGCAGCCACCACTGGTGGCTGCTGCTGTCCCTATTTCATATTCCAGAGGGGGAATTGGGACTCCAGGGGTGGATCCCATCATGGTTTTCCCTGGAGAATCTGGTGTGGGGAAAAAAAAACAACAATAAAAAACCTTCCCAAGGCCTCAATGAATTTAAGCTCTCCTGGCTGTTCCCAGCACAATGAAAAATCATGGAATCACAGCACGGTTTGGGATGGAAGGGACCTTAAAGTTCATCCAATCCCACCCCTGCCGTGGGCAGGGACACCTTCCACTATCCCAGGTTGCTCCAAGCCCCATCCAACCTGGCCTTGGACACTTCCAGGGATGGGACAGCAATCCCGTGCACAATTCCTGCTTCCAGGGGACAGAACAGAGCCAGGCAGCACAAATCCTGCGCACAATTCCTGCTTCCAAGAGGCAGGCAGCACAGGAGGAGAAACGCTGGCTCGGAGAGACGTGGTGACAGCATCTCCCTTGGGGCAGGGTAATTAATTAATTATGCATTCCCAGAATTAATGAGAGCATCCTGCTGGCCCGTTTGCATCCCTGTGCAGCCCCCCAGCCCAGCCTGTCCCGTTCTCCATGTGTGATTCCAGCCCCATATGCCGGGTGCCAGACAGGGCTGGCAGCCTCGCAGCCCACACTTGGAAATATTTGATTTCCTGACATCCCCTTGCCGGGCTCCTGACAGGAATCAGTGGCATTTACATGGAATTAATTCATAGCACTAAAGGGTGTTTGGATTTCTCCAGCACCTGTAACATTTTCAGGGAGGGAAAGGCAGTTCCGTGGATTTTTGGTCTGATGTAGCCAGGATAAAAATGTGGAGCTGAGCTGGGATACACAGACAGAGCCAGGAAATGGGAATACGAGATTCTGCACCCTCGGAACCAGGATTATTAAGGTGGGAAAAGACCTTTAAAATCATTGAGTCCAACCAGAGCAACACCATCCCTTTTCCCAGTCTGGAATCCTTGAGCACTGCCAGGAGCCAGCACAGGATTCCTGAATCCCAGGAATGTTTGGGCTGAGAAGGGTCTTAAAGCTCATGCAGTGCCATGGGCAGGGACACCTCCCACTATCCCAGGCTGCTCCAAGCCCTGTCCAACCTGGCCTTGGACACTTCCAGGGATGGGGCAGCCCCAGCCTGGGGCTAAAATCCAACTCAGACCAGGATGAATTTGGTCCCAAATCGCTCCAGGCCCTTGCTCAGGTTCCATCCAGAGCTGGACAAGAGCCCGAGTGGAGCCTCTCATTCCCTTCTGTCCAGCCTGGGGATGGATTCCATCCTTTGGGAATCCCTGGAGACCTTTTCCACAGGGATATTGAACCACCTCCGTGGTGTTTGGAGAGCAGGAGCTGCATTGTCAGAGCTGCACTCAGCGAGGAGAGGCTGCAATTTCCAGAGGCACGAAGAGTATGGAAATGGAATTGTGTGAAAAGCCCGGACATGGAGCTGCTTCTCTTCCTTTTTCCCCCTTTTCCAACCATCCTCCTTCTCCAGCCCTTAAGAGGTGCAATCCAAGACCTGAGGCTGAGCCTAATCATGGAATTAAAATGCTGGGAAATGGAAATCACGGCGTATCCTGCACGTCAAAATGAAATAAATAAAATATTCTGCAGGTTTTTGATGGTGCACTGCCAGTTCTCTGACTCCATCTGGGACTGGGGAGGTCTCAGCTTGGCAATTGACTCCAAATCATCCAGTTTGCTCCACTTTGGAATTATCCAAGGTGAAACACCCCAGGAAGTGGGGACAGTGAGCACAGAAACAGCCACACCAGGGACAATCATGATGGAATATTTGCTAATTAAACATTTAGGGATCTGTCACTAAACACCTGAAATCCCCAGGACACCCTGGTGTGAGTCATTCCCAAAAAAGGGGCCAGGTCTGAGCAGGACAGGCAGTGCTGGCTCCATGATTTTGCTGATTCAGACCAAATTCTCTTTATCCATCTGCTGGATTTTGCTTTTGGTCTCAGGGAATCTCTGAAGGAATTACTGGGAATGGCTTTGGGTTGAGTCACAACTTCTCCATCACCAGCCATTCCTTCAACCTTCACAACTGGGAGCAGGGCTGGGGAGGATTTTCCCAAATCCTGAGTGCTCCAGCACCCTGTGTTAGCCCTGGAGATCCTTTGGCTCTTCAGAGTGTGTTCCTTAATGAGATAATTAAATGTATTCCCTCCTGGATATGTTGGAAGTGTCCCTGTTCCAGCACAGGAAGAACAACAAAAAGTCATTCCCAGAGCAAAGGTTGGGCAAGGAACCCCTGTGACTCCCCAGGGTGGTTGTGGCATCCCAAATCACAGAGGTTTTCCCGTGTTTCCTGCATTCCATCCCTTTCCCAGCCCTGGTTTTCCCTGGGGAACAAGTGCCACGAGTGGGATGCTGTGGATATTCTGATCCTATGGAGCTTTTCCTACAGAAAGGAGCAGATTCCAGGGCCCAAACCTGACTTTCCAAAGCTTTTTACTTGGTATTTTCCCTCCCTCTGGAGCACTTCCAGAGCTTTGCTCTCCTTGATTTCAAGTACAGAAGGAAAAAGCCATGGAGATTCCACCCAGGCCAGATCAGAGAAATTCTGATCAGTGGGACCCTCACCAAGCAGGCAGACCCTGCTCAATTNCATGGAGATTCCACCCAGGCCAGACCAGAGAAATTCTGATCAGTGGGATCCAGGCACAAATCAGAGAGGGAGACCTCACCAAGCAGGCAGACCCTGGATGCTGATTCCTGTCTGGATTCTCCATCCAAGTCTTCCATTGGGATTTCCAATTCCCTTGTCCAGGTGTCTTTTCAATCAGGGAGAAATTCAGGATTCTGCCTTAAAAGGGATGAAAACACAGACAGAGAGAGGGGGAAATGACCTGGTGGAGGAATTGTTTTGCATTCTTCCTCTCTTGGATACAGGGAGATGATTCCAGTGCAATTCCCTGGGGATGCACAGGCTCTGTGCTGGTTTTTGGATCTGCAAAAACCCATCCTGGTGGCAATTCCTCAATTTCCTGCACGTGGATTTTAATTCTTTAAATGCCCTTTGGGTGGCAAAGGCAGGGGATGTGCAGCATTCCAGGCCTGGAGCCAGCAAAGAGGGGTTTTACTCCCAGCACATCCCAGGGAGGAAGAAATTCCTTGCTGAGTTGATTTTAATTCAATTTTCCCTGGAAATAGCATTAGGTTGTCATTCCCAATGTCTGAAGAAATGGTTGGCGTGCCCAAATTTTCTGCAGCAGCTTTTGGCTGGAAAATATCCACTGGTTTGGGAGAAGGGAAGCAAATCCTTGCTCATCCCAGGGGATCCACCAGCTCATCCTCCCAATGCTTTCCCATTCCTCATCTGGGCTGGCTGAGGGGAAAAACCGCTGCCCACATCTCTGCTGTGGCCAAATCCAGCCCTGCAAGGACACAAATCCAGAGCTTTCCCCACAGGAAGGTCCTGCCCCATGGGGATTTTTAACTGAAATCCTGGCAGAAAAGATAAAACCTCCCAAAATTCGGCAAGGAAAAGGTGCTGAGGCAGAGGGCACACACAGGTTTGCCTTTTCCAGCTGCTGCTGCCTGGATTTTGCCAGGAAAGCCAAAACCACTCTGGAAAACAAGGAGAACGAGGCACCCCCAGGATCTGGCAGGGACAGAGCAGGGAACCCACCGTGTCCCCCCTCTCCCCGAGCACATCCTGGGCGAGGATGGGGACCCCCACCCCATCCCGGGACACCCCAACCCTTTGGGAATTGCCATTCCCAGGCTGAGGGGAGGGCAGGGAAGCACAGCCCGTGCGGGTTAAAGTCTGCAGCCTTTCAGGCAGGGATTGCTCCCTGGCTTGGAAGTGGTTTCTGTTTGTTTTAACACTTTCCCGTTCCATCTCCTGCCTTTCCTCCGCTGCTTTCCAATCTTTGGGAGTGGATGGGTCCTTACTGGAGTCATTAAGTCCCATTCCGCTCATCCAAAGGCAATCCATTAGTTTGATTTGTTGCCTGGTTTCCTTATCTGCCTCGATGTTATCTCGCTGTTCCTGTCGTAAAAATCAAAGTTTCCTTATGGAGAGGAAGAAAAGAGTTTGCCCAAGGCAGAGGTGCCTGTTCTTCCCGATAAAAATCCATCCAGAGGGATGAACCTTCACCCAAACAGGCTCTTTATCCCCAAAAGAGGCTGCGGGAAGATGGGAATGAGGGATTTGTGGATGTTCCCTCTGCATTCCAGGGGTAGAGGGAGCGCAGCACCACGAGCAGAGCAGGGGAGGTTTAGGTTGGATTTTAGGGATATTTCCCCACAAAAAGGGGGGATTTAAAAGCCGTGTGGATGTGGCACTTGGGGACATGGTGGCCTTGGCAGTGCTTGGACTGGGTGATCTTGGAGGATTTTCCAACCCAAACGATTCCGTGATTCTCTGGATGTTCTCACACATCCCCAGACACGCTCAGGAAGGATTTTCCGGGTTTTCATTTCCATGTGATCCCTGCTTTTAATACTCAGTTCCCTGCAGAAAGGTTTCCAAAGGGATGAGGAGGGGAACCAGACTCCCAAAAGTGCCCAGCACATCCTCAGTGCCTGAACGGGGTGACAGCCCCAAAACGCGGGATTAAAGGAGCAATCCCAAACTGATTTTAGGGAGAAGCAGGTTTGCTGTCAGGTCCCATCCCGAACATTTCCAGCCAGAGAAACCTCACAAAAACCAAAATTTTAGAGCAATTTCATGTTTGGAGTGGAAGTTGGCAGAACAGGGAATTTACCAGTCCTGTTTTGTTGGGAAAGCCAGATCCAGGCTCACTCACAGCCCTTCCTAAACCTGGGATGAACCAACAGAGAGCTGGGATTGCAGCAGTTCCCAAGGGATGGTTTATTCCCCCAGGCTGGAATCCAAGCAGGGAATTGGGCAGCAGGATTGCTAACCCTGCCCAGAGAGCAGTAGGACCAGCACATCCCAGAACCTGGAATGGTTTGGGTGGGAAGGGACCTTAAAACCTCCTCATTCCACCCTGTCCTTATCATTCCCAGCAGATCCCAGCCTGCCCTGAAGGCTTCCTGGAATGAAGAGTTTGTCTTCCACACTGCAGCCACTTCCAGAGGCTGATTCTCCTTCTGCTTCAAGTGTTTTTTTCCTTATCCTGACCATAAATCCTGCCCTGCTCCCCAGGGAATGGGGCAGCTCCTTTGTTTGATCTCATCTTTCTTGGAATGAGGACAAATCCTTGGGAGGGCCTCTGATGCCAAGGAGCTGAAGGAGAGGATGTGAAATGAGTTTATTCCCTCCCTTTTGCCAAAGTTTGGATCATTAATTGCAAATTTTGTTGAGTCACAGTCAGAAAACAAAAAAAAAAAGTTGTCTTAAAATCTGTTTTAATCTTCCTGTCTCAACCACACGAGATTTTTTGGGAGCAGAGGCTTCTCACCTGGTGTATTCCATAATTTCTGGTGTGTGGAAAGCTCCCATTCTGCTTTTCCATCTCCCCGGGTTCCTCTTCCTCCCCTGTTTCTGGCCCAAGGCTGGGTGAGGATATTTTGGCAATTAAACCAATTTGGGAATTGCTTTATTGGTGCCTTGTGCCATGGTGGGGGGGAGATTCATTTTCCATGAAAATCCTGGGATGACAGGGATCTACAGCAGATTTTATGTTCCCTGACCAAATGCCCCTGGAATTTCTGGCAGCTGAGGCTGTTTTGTCATTCCTGTGTCACCCTGTCCACCCAAGGATTTGGGGAAAATTCTGACAGATCCTTGATTGATGATTTCAAAGCATTAAACACAAAATGCCAATTTAGGGGAACAGTTGGAAAAATAAAGAGAAATTCAGCTTTTTCCCTCTCCATTTGGATTTGAGCACTTGAACCTCCCACTTTCCCCTCTTCAAAAAATAATTTATAGAGCTTTTTCAAAGATGAATTTCCATATTGCTGGGAAAACCAAATGGATAAGGAAGACCCTGTGTGTGGATGAGAAGATCCCAAATTTTTGTGCTTTGGATTTGATTCCTTCAACTCCTCCAAGCAGGGATGCTTCTCCCATCCCTTGGGAGAAGCTGCTGATGCATCCAAAGGGTGACACTGGGAATATTTTTGTACATTCATCTTTCAAATATTCCAATTTTCCCCCCCAAAAAAATGGGCAGCTTGAGATTCCTGGTATTTTTTATGCCCTACAGGATAATTTGAATCCTGTGGGCAGGATTTGGGATGCTTGGAAAGGTCACCGTGCCCCTGGAATCGATGTGGCTTTAATGATTTACCTGCTCCTGGCACTGGGGATGAGTCATGAGGGCTTTGATTGTGTCCTGTGGCTTCAGTCATCAAAACATCTCCCTGTGTGATGGAGATGTGTTTATTTAGGGATAAAAAGGATGGATTTGTGCTGCTTCCTAGGAGAAAGGGACTTTTCCAGACTTAGTGTGGATTGAGCACACTCTGGGTGTGTTTTATCCATCCTCCAGTTGGATTAGGGGTTTTTTTTTAAATTTTAATTTAATTTTTAATTTTAATGCAGCAAACTGGAGATGGGGATGAGCCAAAATTGTGGGAAAACTGCTGGATCTGTGAGGAATGAGGGATTCCAGACAGCCCTGCAAGAACCTCAGCAGGGAATGATCCTGCTCCACCAGGATCCTGCAGCAAACCCAGCCTGGGAATTCATTCTCAGCCCTAGGGATGGGAGAGGGATGATTTAGAAGTAGGAAAAGGAGGGGGAAATAGATTTGGAGCTCTCAAAAGTGGCTTTAAAATTCTGGAAGTTTCCCAGGTTTCCCTTTCAGGATGCAGATTGAGAGGAGCAGGAGCACACACGAGGTTTTGAGGCTTGGGATCCATTTTCATCCTGAATTTACTCCTTAAAAATCCCTATTTTCAGGAAAATTGGGAAATCTTTAAGACTTGGAACTAATTTCCAGAAAAAGGAGTTGGTGTCAGTTTAATTTCCCGGAATCCTTTGGTGTTAAAGGAAATAAAATTGTCCCCAGAGACTCTCCCAGGTTCTCTGTGGTGCTTTTAGCCAGGGAATGTGGGAAAACTTATGGAAAAGAGATAAACACCTCGGGTACTCAAAGCAAAATCTTTATTTCAGCTACTTTTCCCAAAGTTGGGCGAGGTGAGGTCCAATGAAGCAGTTTCCTGGCAGGAATTTTCCTGGATCCTTCACACAAATGGCTTGGGATGCAAACGAAAGACTGGGAGAAAGGAAAAGGAGGAATGGGAAAGAATTTTTGCTGCATGTACTGTGTCCTATCAATCATTTTTTAGGGAAAAAAAGAAACAAAATTCCATAAAAATCTCGACTTGCAGAAAAGCCCCTTTTTCTTTCCAGTTTTTCCTCCACTTCCCAGAAATGATGGTGCTATACAATGGTCATTTCCAGACAGGAGCACGGCCTGAAATCCCAGATTGGCAAATCCCAAATGTCCCATCATTTTATTAAAACGGGAAACACATTCCCAGCCATGCCACGTGTTTTGATGGGAAGGATTTGTCCCAGTTCAGAGGTGCAGCAAAGCTGGAGCTTGTGGTTGTACTGAGCTCTGTTTCCCTTGGAAAAGCTTTCCCAAATCCATGTGCTGTTATTTATCTAATTCCACCATTCTGCTGGAATAATGGGATATGACACAGAACGGAACAAAACTTTAATTTAGGATTAATCACTGTGCAAAATCTCGATTTTAACACCAATATTTCTTGCCTGAGAGGAGCCAACCTGGTGCTACTGCTGCCGAGGGTGGGCTCTAATTAGCCAAGATTTTTGCAGAAATAATGACACTCCTTAATTAGCGCCCAGATAACTGCTCTGCTCCTTAGGGGTAATTATATTATTATAATTACAATATAATTGCTATAATGTCTTCTCTAAAGCAGAGCTAAGAAGTTAAATTTTCGCTGCCATCTTGGCCAACTCTTTGGGGATGTTCCTGGGGCTCCACACAGGGAATCTTTTGGATTCTGGTGCAGTTGGAAAGGTCACTTCCATCCACAGAGGTGTGGAAAACACTTCCAGGGATGCAGCCATTCCAAATGTGGGAAAACAACTTGTCCAGGACTCCAACCATTCCAAATGAAATGAGAGATGCAGAGCAAAGAAGTGAAATTTTTGTTCCCAGCTGGGCCAATTCTTTGGGGATGTTCCTGGGGCTCCACACAGGGAACTGGGAACATTCTGGGTTCCTGTGCAGTTGGAACAGTCACCTCCATCCACACAGGTGTGGGAAACGCTTCCAGGGATGCACCATTCCAAAGGGAATGAGAGATGCAGAGCAAAGAAGTGAAATTTTTGTTCCCAGCTGGGCCAATTCTTTGGGGATGTTCCTGAGCCTCCACACGGGGAATCTTCTGGATTCTGGTGCAACTGGAAAGATCACCTCTATCCATGGATGGAGTGGTGTGGGAAAACAACTCTTCCAGGACTGCAGCCATTCCAAATGGAATGAGAGATGCAAAAGCAAAGAAGTGAAATTTTTGCTGCCAGCTTGGCCACCTCTTTGGGAATGTTCCTGGGGGTCCACGAAGGGAACTGGAAACCTTCTGGATCCTTGTGCAGCTTGGATCCAACTCTTCCAAGGCTGTAACCATTCCAGATGGAATGAGAGACGCATTTCTAGCGGGAAGACACTGCTGGATGCACCAAAGCTGCCACCTGAAGCTGCTGAGCCCCTACTCCACGGCGGGTTTGATCAAGTGCCCGTTGAAGATGATGTAAACATCCGACTCCTCGCTGTAAATGGCATTTTCCCTCTCCCTCTTGAACATCCTGACCCACACCTCGTCCCCTTCCTGCAGCTCCAGCATCAGGCTCTGGCTCTGCATGATGCTCCTGTCGCTGGGCTGGGCGTACAGGATGGCCACGTCCTGCTCGTTCCTCATCAGGTGCACGTAGGTCTCCTTGAAATTCCAGGTGTGCACGTTGAGGCTGAAGTAGTAAATCCCCGGGACGTAGCAGAAGAACTTCCCGGAGAACATGTTGAAGTGCTGGTAGAGGTTCACGAATTCCGTGTCGAAGGTGACGTGCTGGAAGTAGTCGGAGCTGTGCAGGGGCTTCCTGCGCCCCACGGAGAAGGCGGCGAAGAGCAGCTTGCAGGAGTGGCCCTGCGGGCCGGGCTGCCCCTTCTGGCCCTTCCGGCCGCTCAGGCCGCGTAATCCTCGCTCTCCTGCCTTCCCAGCTGCTCCAGGGAATCCCTTCTCTCCCATCTCGCCTTTCTCGCCTGTGAGGGTGAGGGAAAACTGTGTCAGACATGAGGGCGTGAAGCTCAAATCCCAGGAATGTCCTGGGAGGCGACCAGCAGAGAAGCTGGTGGAATGTTGTCTTCCCAGAACCTGGGAATATTGGACAGACATCAGCACCTTCCCAGTTCCTGGAGGGATTAACCTGGGAATGTTGGACAGACATCAGCACCTTCCCAGTTCTCACCATTAACCTGGGAATATTGGTCAGACATCAGCATCTTCCCAATTCCCAGAAGGATTGACCTTGGTTTGGGCACTTTGGGGCACAACCACATTTTGGGCACCCCTTGACCTTGTTTTGGGCACTTTTGGGCACCCCTTTGACCTTGGTTTTGGCACTTTGGGGAACAAGCACATTTTGGGCTCCCCTTGATCTTGTTTTGGGCACTTTTGGGCACTTTTGGACACCCCTTGACCTTGGTTTGAGCACTTTGGGGCACAGCCACATTTTGGGCACCCCTTGGCCTTGTTTTGGGCACATGTGGGCACATTTGGACACCCTTTGACCTTGTTTTGGGCACTTTGGTCACATTTTATCACCCCTTGACCTTGTTTTGGGCACTTTGGTCACATTTTATCACCCTTTGACCTTGTTTTGGGCACTTTGGTCACATTTTATCACCCCTTGACCTTGTTTTGGGCACTTTGGTCACATTTTATCACCCCTTGACCTTGTTTTGGGCACTTTTGGTCACATTTTATCACCCTTGACCTTGCTTAGGGCTGAGTTTCGTCGCAGGGAAGGAAGAAGGAAGAGTGGGGAAAGGGCTGGGAATGATCCGCACCCACCTTTGAGGATGGTGATGTCGATGGTGGGCTGGATTTTGGGCAGGGAATAGCGGGGCTCAGCGCTCATCCTGGTGTGCCTTTGGGAGATGATGGACACGGGCTGCTCCGAGGGCCCGCAGCACCTCACGCACGACAGGCGCCGCCGGGGCAGCGCCTGCTCCGGCTGGGATCCGGCGTTCCCGGCGGAAAGCAGGAGCAGCAGGATCACAGCCCTCATCCTCAGCCCGGCAGCTGCAGAGGACAGGGAACACAAACCATTAACGGGGTCACTCCAGTCAGGGCAACCTGCTGAGTGCTTTCCGCGGGGTTAATTATTAACAGGTCCTGGAGTGGCACCGGGAGACTCCAGGTGGGAATGGTGCCCCTCGGAGCACTGGGAAAGGCAATCCCTGTCTGGCATGACCTGGAACAGCTGCCAAGAGACACCAGGTCAACAAAAGGAGATTAAAATTAAAAAAAAAAAAACAAAAAACCAAGCCAAACAAAACCTGCTGGGATCAGAAGCTCGGCTTGAATGAGCTGCTCTTGGAGCAGCCCCTGGGGAATGTTCTGGGAAAAGACACAAAAGTTGGTTTGTTTGGTGCCTCAGCATCCTGAAAAATTCAGAATTAAAGGCGAAGTAGACAAGTCTGTTTAAACACAGAGCCTAAACATGATTATTTTTGGAGGAAAAACTCAGAAGAGAAATCCAACGGAAAGAAACCAAAAGCATTTTCCTCTGTAGATGTTGGTGGCCTCTTTCCATGGCTCTGTCCATGCCTGCATTTTCTTTCCATCAGAATTCCAGTGTGTATTTTCTATTTTGATTTTCCAAAAATTTTTTTCCACACATTTTTTTTTGTGTGGAGTGGAAATCCAAAGGGATGCAACAACCTGGACCAAAATGGGATTTGCTCTGCACAAACCTTGGGGTTTGTGAATCCTCTGTTCCATTTTCATCTGCTCCTGGTGAGCTCCAAAGGCCCCGGAAACTGGGAGAAAACGCCTTGGATGGTGAAAAAAGGAGGAACTTTCTCTGGCTCCTCACTGACCTCTTTCTGGGGAGGGATTTGAGCCAACAGTGGGAGAAATACAGAGAGAAAATGCCTCAGATGGGGAAAAAAAGAGGAATTTTCACTGGCTCCTCGTTGGGCTGTTCCTAGGGCAGGATTGGAGCTGGAGACCAGACACTGCCGTCTCCCATTCCATGTGTAATTAGTGTCATTCCACTGATTGCAGTGGTGCCTCATCCAGGACAGATTTCTTGGATCGATGCCTTCATGGATCTTCTCCAAAGTCCAGTTAGTGGGATGGACTGGGGTTGACCTCAGGCTGGGAACGGCTTTGACAGCTCCTGTTCCACCAGTTTTGATTCCTGGAATGGGGAAGGGGGTGCTGGATGGCCTGGATTTCAGAGCTCATTCCATGGATTCACAGAGGGAGGGAGGGAGGACACCCAGCCTTGGAGCTGCTTCACTGGGAACAAAAGGAACCAGGTGGGAAAACAAGGAGAAAAAAAATCTTTTCAGCCGTGGGATTGGAGCAGCATTCCTGGGAAATGTTTTTCTTCCCGTTCTTACCTGCCCCAAAAGAAATGTCATTCACACCTTTTATTACCTGGTGTGATCCAGATTCCTGGAAATCTGATAAATCCTTATTAGCAGGGAAATGAAAACTTTCCCGCTGAGAGCGGAAGTTTTTTCATCAAATCCATCAGAACTGGAAATATCTTTGTGTTTGTAATTGTGCCTCCTTCCAGTACCAACAGGAGGACGGATCAATCCCCTTTCCCATCAGCTTCCAGGGCTTGAATTCCATTTTAATTAAATCCTTTTAAATTTCCAGGCACTTCTTAAGCCATCTTTGTGCTTCCAACCAGGAATGGAAACAGGGGAGGTTTAAAAGGACAGAAAGTCATTCAAAAAGAGCCTCTGTGTGACCAGGTTGGACTTTTGAGGTTGGAGGGCTTTTCCAACCTCAAGGATTCTGGATTTCTCTTTGGGATAAAACCTGTTCAGCCCTTCCCAGGAGTTTGGGCAGTCAGTGACATCCAGGGGGTTGATTAAATGATCAGAAATCAAAACCAGAGGGTGGAATTGCTCCCAGCACCTCCATGAAGGAGAAAAAAATATTCACTAGAGGGGCAATATGAGAAGGGAAATAATTCCTAAATTGAAGAAATCCCTTTAAATTTTCATAGGCCATTATTTTCCCTAAGATGAACGAGTTCCCTATTTTTAGGAGTGATTTAGGGGAGGATAAAAAGCAGGAGGGTGAAAAATCAGTGTTCAGGTTGTGCACATTCCCTACTGAAGGATTCCTGGCCACTTGCAGGATTCAGGAAGAGCAATTCCTCCAATTATTGGCCAGGAATGAACAGAATTTGAGGAGAAGGGAAATAGGGAAGAGACGGACAAAAAAGAATCTGCAAGGACTGCAAGGAAAAAGTGATGAATTCTGGAATGGTTTGGATTGGAAAGGACCTTAAAAATCAGCAAATTCCAGCTCCTTCCATGGACAGGGACACCTTCCACTATCCCAGATTGCTCCAAACCCCGTCCAAGCTAGCCTTGGACATTCCAGGGATAAATTCAGTATGGGATGGTGTGAAAGACATCCAGCCCAAAACCAGGGATCGAGGGAAGGGAAACCCCAAACCAGAGAAATGAAAGAAATCCCCATAAAATCTGCAAAAACTCCTGATTTGGAACAGGGAAAATACAGCAGGAAGGCAAAGCAAGGCAGCCTGGAGCTGGATCCAAAGGTTTTCCCTGTGGTTTGCAATGCGGATTTGCAATTTGAATTCCAATCTTGGCCAAATTTTGCCTCAGATTTTGGGTTTGGGACTCCAAGCAGCCCCTGTGGGACGCACAGGTCATGCCAAAGGTGTGGATCCATCCCAGCCTATCCCATGTTTTCCCTGGGAACAGGGAGGTCCTCACCTTGCAGGGATGCTGGAAGGATGAATCCCAGTGATCCCTGTGCCGAGCTCTCCCGCTGCCAGATCCAGAGTTCCCGAGGCAGGAACAGCTCTTGGATCCATCCCTGAGCCACGCTCTGAATTCCTGCTGATATTTTCCTTCCTGTTATTCCTAGGGCTTCACTTGGAAAAGGAATCCAGGACTATCCTTGCTTTAAATTCATGGACAGCACCAGGCACTGCCCCTTTTAATTAGCGACAAATCTTGATTAAAAACCCACCAAGGACAATTAAGACTAAAACTTTTCTTGTGCCTCAGGGATGGAAAACTCGTGGATGTGTCAGCCCCGAGCCTCAGCATCGTTCCAGACATGGAAAACATTCCAATTCTGCTTTTTTACCTCTTGTCTCCTGTCCAGCCTCGACCTCCTCACTGCTCCAGAGCTCCTTGGATCAGCAGCAGGAAACCAGGCATCCTCAGGGCTGCCTTGGGCTGGACACTGCACTTCCTCTTGGAAAAATCTGTCCAGGGTTTTTTTTTTATTTGCTTCTTTGTGAGCAGCTCCTTGTGGAAAAGCCCAGAACACTGGAGGAGTTTGTGCCTTTTCCAAGATTCCGGTGCCAAGCAGTGGCAGCTCCTGTGGGACACAACATCCCAGAAATCCTCCAGGAGCTGGCACCAGGAGCTTGTCTGCAGCAGAAGGGATGTGAGAACTCCCAGACAGGAATATTTGCATCCCAAAAAAGAAGGGGTTTAGGAATTCCCACTGCCTGTGGTGGTTTGAGGATGAGCGAGGACAGTGTCCTTGTCCAGGGTGTTTGTGCATCCCTGGGATGAGGAGGAAGAGGGACTGGAAGTGCTGCTGGATGTGCTGGAGCCCTGGGAGCTGTGAAAGAGGCAGGGATGGAGGCAAAACCATGGAGAGATCCAGGAGTGGAGCTGCATCTGGATTTGCACTGCCTGGGTGAACATTTGTCCCGGAGTTCACAGCTCCTTTTCCAATTATCCAGTTTATTTTTTATTTTCTGGTGCTTTTTTTTCAGCCTGGGCCTGTTTCCAGCGGGGGAGATTTCCCTGAATCCCTCTGTCCTGGGAGGAGTTATCCCTGAGCAGCAGCGACTGGAGTGCTCACCTGCTCCCCGCAGGCATGGGAAGAGATGAGATTCCCAAGGAAACACCCCTCCTTGGACCTGTATGGATTTCACACAATTCCATGGAGGTGCTGCCGGAGGGGAGGATGGAAACTCTCCGGTCCACCTGAATTCCTGCACATTCCCGTGGTTCCCGGACAGGGAGCAGGAGGATGTTTGTGCTTCCGAAGGGAACAGCTCTTCCCTCTCTCCTTCTCCTCGTCCCTGCCTGCGCCTCTGACTGCTGCAGTGTCCCGGGAATGTCCCGGGAATGTCCCTGCTCCAGGCAGGGCGGCTCCCTGGCCGCATTCCCGGCTCCCGAGCCAGCCCAGGCGATGATTCAACAGGAGATTTACAGTAAAGTCATTCCCAGGGCAGCTTCTCCCACAGGACAAATTCCCTGATGGAAGTGGCACCATTCCCTGCTTTACCTTTCCCGGGGTTTGCCAGCGCTGGGAATTCCCGTGTCCCAGAGGGAAGCAGTCGGGGCTGTCCCTGCAGAGGATCCCGGCTGGGATTGTCCCACCAGGATGCGCTGCCTGGACCATCCCATCCCACCCCCCATTCCAAGCTCTGCTTTGGAGCCAGCAGCACATTCCAAAGGGCTGGAAAAGCGCAATTCCCTGGAAGTTTCCACTCCTGTGGAGAGCTCCAGGAAACAGCTCATTCCTGCCCTGCCTCCCGCAGCCGCCTCGGATCCATGCCCATCCCACTGGGAGCAACTTCCCACCGGGAAAAGCTCCGTGCTGGAGCACCCAGGGTGGAAAAGGGGATCGGGAATGTCGGTGGGAACAGAGGAAAGGCGGCTCAGCACCGAGCTGGCACTTCCAGAGCCCCTCATTCCCGCCTGTCCCAAGGAACCTGCTCAGCGGGGTGGGAATGCTCTGTTCCTACAGCCCTAGGAGCTTTGGATCCCTTTATCCCAATCCCTTTAACTCACCTCGTCCCTCAGAATTCCTGATTTTTCCTTCCCTCGCTGCTCCTCAGCACAACATGAAAGTTGCTTTGCAATTCTCCGTGGAGGCTGCAGCTTCCGTGCCGGGATCCAAGAGAAACACGGAAAGTGAGGCTGGATCCTCAGGAAACCTTGGCAAAAGGAGTTTTCTCCTCGTTTCTTTGCCTGCACCAACTTGTGCCGGGCTCCAGTGCCTTTGTCCTGCTCTGGTTTCCTCGGGATTCGCAGCCAGTCTGGAATTCTGCAGGGCCTCTCCCAGGGAATGGAAATAAAACCCAAAAAAATTTGTGAATAAAAAGAAAAAACGGGATGAAAAAAAAACGCCACCACAGAACCCAAAACCACATCCAGAGCTCCAGCCAAGAGAGAGAAAGTGCTGGGATCACATGGAAAGAATTTTTCTTTGGGAGATTCCAGCATCTTTTTAAGCAGGAGAAAGGAGAAAAGTAAAAAACAAAGCCACGATAAAATCTCCGGGGTTTGTGCATGAGCTGGAATAGTGGGAATGGCTTTGAGCTGAAAGCATGGAAATTTAGATGGGATATTGGGAAGAAATTCTTCCCTGGGAGGGTGGGGAGGGGCTGGGATGGAATTCCCAGAGAAGCTGTGGCTGCCCCTGGATCCCTGGAAGTGTCCAAGGCCAGGCTGGACGGGGCTTGGNACGATAAAATCTCCGGGGTTTGTGCATGAGCTGGAATAGTGGGAATGGCTTTGAGCTGAAAGCATGGAAATTTAGATGGGATATTGGGAAGAAATTCTTCCCTGGGAGGGTGGGGAGGGGCTGGGATGGAATTCCCAGAGAAGCTGTGGCTGCCCCTGGATCCCTGGAAGTGTCCAAGGCCAGGCTGGACGGGGCTTGGAGCAGCCTGGGATGGTGGAATTGCCCCTGCCCATGGAAATGGCTGAGCTTGGAATCCCTCCCAACCCAAACCATTCCAGCATTCCATGATTTTGGTGCCCACACTTTCTCAGCTGAAATTACACTTGGTCATTTCCTTGGGAAAAAAAAATAACCAACACTTTGGTGACTTTGTTTAAAGTCACTTTGGGTTCTGAATTTATTTTTTTCCATTCCTTTCCCTTTTCCTGTTTCCAACTGGTTCCCATTAATTGCAGGAGGGGAAGTGAAGGATCCAGGTATTCCAGCTCCAGCATCATTCCCTCACCAGGGGTGAACAGGAAAAGGAAATCTTTGATCAACCTGGGAACACCAGGAAGGAAAGGGGAATTCTGTCCTCTCTGTGCCCTTTCCCATTCCAGCTGCTTTAAATATTCCCTGCCCTGGAGTTTTCCTGGCTCCATCCCAGCAGGGATACACGAGGTGCTCACAGAAATTCCCATTCTGCCCCAATTCCCAGTGCTCCCAGTGCTCTCCACAGCTCCAAGCCCTGGAGCAGAGCAGGGAGTTGACCCCATGGAAAAGCTGACACATCCTTGGCACAGCTTTTCCAAAAGAAAGAAGGAAAACAACCTTTAAATCCATGGGTGGGGCTGGGACAAATAAGGGAGAAAGATCTTTTTCAGATGATTTTTGTTGGGAATGGTTTGGTGTCAGTGGAGTTAAATTAACGAGCAGGTGATTAAACTGCAGCAGGATTTATTTTCTAATGAAAAAGGGATTTTGAACATAAATAAATGAAAAATTGAAGAGAAATAAATACTTTTATGAGTAAAACATTTTTATAAATAAAACTTTTTATTAATAAAAATATTTCCATAGATGAAAAGTTAATTAACATTTATGCTTTAATTCAAAAATCCACATCCCGAAGGATGAGCAGAGGGAAGAGGGGAGGGTGGTGGCCAAGGGCTGTCCCAGATCAAAGGGGAGGGAGATTTTCCACGTGGCACTGGTGGCACTGGTGGCACTGGGAGGCTCCATCAGCCGGGAGCAGCCAGGCAAACCACGGTTTTCCTGCTGTCCCAGCGTGATCCCGAGCTGCATCCAGCTCTCCATGAGTCACTCTCTGGATCCCAGCTCCTCCAGCCTCCCTGGAGCCTCCCATCCCATCCCTGCTCCTCATCCCTCAGCATCATTCCCATCCCATCCCTGCCCCTCATCCCTCAGCATCATTCCCATCCCATCCCTGGATCGTTCCCATTGCAGCCTCACAGGGCAGGATCCGATGCAGAATTCCCCCCAAAAGGGGCACCTGGAAATGTGTCCAAGCTTTTCCAAAGCTGCCAGGAGAAGAAAATCTTGGCTCGTCCCTTTTTTGGCAAGACCTCAAAGAAAAGAAATTATTTTGTCAGGAAAGGGAAGGGAAGGGAAGGGAAGGGAAGGGAAGGGAAGAATCACCAGCCCTGGATCTGGGACAAGGCTCGGTCGTTGCAGCTCAGCTGTGCCTTGGTCCAAGCGTTGGGCTCGATCCATC